>CAMXCT020006622.1:810000-812500 GCA_947184155.2 Cladocopium goreaui | reverse complement strand
GTAGTAGATTTTTCCTTTATCCAATACAAATTTCCCCAGGGTTTTAAAATTTACCTGGTAAATGAACAGTACCCTCGAAATGACCAAGAAAAATCCTGGAAACTAGCCTTCCAACCCCCAGGGTCTATGTTAATATACCAGAGCTAGCTGGTGGTAAACATTCACAGTTTGCGAACTTGAAAATGGCCCAGTCGAAATAGTTGATTTACCCATGAAATGGTGGATCTTTCCAGTTCGTTATGTAAACCTTTACGAGAGGGTAACTCCCATTAAACCCTATTAAATCCCATTAAACCACCATTAAATCCCATTAAATCCCATTAAATCCCATTAAGACACCATTGACTCAACCGGCCCTAAGCTGGAACCCGTCTCAGTGCCTCCAGGACGGTTTCTGCTTCGGCGAAGCAGACGAAGCGGACGTGGCCGTCTCCAACTGGAGGACCTTGTGAAACCAACAAATTTTTCGTGCGATGTCAGATATTGTAAGATGATGCAAACACACATTTTAATACCACTATATATGAATATGATTACATATATATATACATATATACATATATATATGTACATGCATGTACAAATCAATGTTCTAAAATATGTCTAAATATATGACCAGAAGCAACCAAATTAATAACGATTTAATTACTAACTTCGGCCATGGTTCCAACGCTCCATGAGAGTTTTTAAGGGATAAAACAGCGGACTCAGATATTTGTGACATGCCATATACATTTTCTCTTGGGTGTTGCAAATCTTCTCGACTAAACATATATATATAATATAATATAATATATATATATATATATATTATATATATACAGTAAATATATATATATATATTATAAACGTATATATATATATTATAAATATATATATATTGTTTATTTATATATATCTCCCACATTTCAGTACCATTGATCAAGTGAAAAAGACACCAACCGGACTCCTCAGCTACCTGAGGACCCTGAGGACCCTGCAGGACCCAAGGAGATGTGCGCCATTGGCATCTGAAGTACCATTCTGATGGCAGCACCAGGCGACAAATTGGTGCCAAGAGGAGATGTGAAAACCATCTGCTGCTAGTCCCTTGAAGTTCATGCATGTTGTTTTGCATCCTTGGGCCAGGTCTGATATACTTGACGCGTGTTAGGCGAAGAAAGAGTACATGTCATTAAAAAAAAGTGGACGCATGACGGGTCAGAGAGTGGCCACATTCAGCAGATACAAATGACAAGCCAAACAGCTGCATAGGTTGGATAGTTTGTGCTTTTCCTTGATGCAAACTGACCTGAATTGGGTTATGAGCCTACAGTAGTGTAGGGATATCCAGAAAATTGGGTATATCCAAAATCAACAGAAAGTCTATGTATGCAATGTACTGCAATGTAATGCAACGCAGTGGAATGTAAATTAAAATGTCGATGAAAATGTAAATGTAATGTAATGGCATGCATGCATGCATGGATGGATGTACGTACGTACGTACGTATGCATGTATACACACCTCTACATCTATCATTCACTGAAAAATTACATATGTATATATATATATATTCACATATAAACGTCTGTATCTGTATACATATATATAATTACATCATAGTACAATAATATATTAATAGATCACATACAGTACATTCATATACATTCATTCATATGGGAAGCCTGCCTTCCGACATAGCCCTCACCATTTTTTTGCCCCTTCACTCAATGTCACTTGCGCCGTCATGGAGGCCCTCTCCTGATGTTGAAAGGCTCTGAATCTAGGGTCGAACCAGCATTGTTTCGTGGTTGAGCTACCCATTTCAAGACCATCAACGTAATCAAATGGGATCGTCACCCAACGACAAGGTATCACAAGTATCAAACATTGGAAACCACCTTCGGAAAATAATGTTGGAGAGGTTTGATATGAGCGTCTTTGGGTGGAAAGATGTTGGTTCCACATTGTTTTTCCACATTGTTTTTCAGCAGGAGAACAACTGCCAGAATCCAACATTATCCAATGAGTGGTTCCATGCGTCCAGTTTTTGGCTTTACCCTCTGGTAAACAAACATAGCTATTGAAAATGGCAACTTATAGTGGATTTACCCATTCAAAATTGTGATTTTCCATAGCTATGTAAACGTTTACCAGGTCGGGTAATCAACTTGGTCAAGTAGGGGTCGTCAAGTTTTGATCACCTCAATGAATGGACGACGTGACTTCAACGAACGGCCCCAGGTTCTGGAGCTGTGCTTAGTAATGGAACATAGTGCAAGATGTGCAATACATGCTTTCTCAGTTTACCATATCTTTATAACATAGTAATGATTATCAAGATATGTTTTCTCAGTTTAGCATATCTTATAACATATAGCTGATTAAAGATATGCTTTCTCATTGCCGGGTTATACCACATTTTTTCTCCCCAGCTATAGCTACATCATGTCACATTGATTGCATATCCTCATGGCTTGATGGTCAACAATATCCCCAAAACGGCCTACTCCCCGT
>CAMXCT020006622.1:795000-807500 GCA_947184155.2 Cladocopium goreaui | reverse complement strand
CTATATCATATTATATATAGTGTAATATATCAAAAATAGTATATCATATAATATATTATCATATACTAATATACTATTTTAGATAGTATAATGTATATCATCATATTTACTTATATATATATATTATAAATTTCATTATCTTTTCTATACAAGAACTCAACATGATTTTCAGCAACAAGAATGATCATATTGAGCATTGAAGTATAATAATGTATCATATCCAATCCTGTGTGGGATATGTTCGTGTATTGGAAGGTGTAACTCTTTTTCGCCGCAGCAGTGAAAAAGAATCAGCTCCTCAGCTCCGACGGACAGTTACAGAAAAGCCTGAGAGTTCACCATAGATGGTACTCAAGTCATGCTGTCCCTTTAGAATTTGAAATCATATACAATATGATAAGTAATATGATACATAATATGATATAGTAGAATATAATATTATGATATATGATATTTTATGATAAGGGGATGATTTACAACCAAAGGATCCTACTAGGCCTACGATCCAAATCGCTAAATCATCCAAGATTATTGATCAATTTGAAGCCGTCCCTTCAGAATCCCTTCCCCCATATGGAAAACAGCCCCCATAATGCCATAAACCATGTTTTGCTGGGGAATTTATTCATATTTCGGACCATAGAATGGAGGTGATTTATCATGAACCGGGGATGGGGATTTAACCCATTGAGGGATGTGGATGCTGCCAACCCGCTTACTAACCAGTTACAAGTAGCTAAATCCCATGGCCCATTGAAATACATTTGGATCATTCATGCTTGCATGTGCATCCCACTTAGTAGGTGGTTTAAAATTCATATACAACCCATATTTCATCCCATATATTAGGGGATATTCCACATATATATATAATTATAAATATATAGCTATATATATATATGGGGGTATAACTGATTTACTAAGTAGGGCCCACACCCCCAAGTGGGGTAAATGTTGGCAAAAAATCCAGCAGCAGACGGACATAAAAATTGTCTAAGTGGCCAGAAGGTGGAAACTCAATGGCCAAGGAAGGTCCAAACCTCCACGACCAGGGCTGACATTTTTTGTTTTTTTTTGGGGAACAAAAAAGCGACGTTAATTAAAACTATCAACAAGCCCAGGTGGTATCCCTAGGAGCAAAAGCTGATAGCAAAGCGTGACAGCAACCAGTGAACACTGTGAACACCATTCCAGTTTCTAGACGGAAAACTGCACCGAACCTCTGTCTGTCTATGCTGAGACGCCTAGCCTATAGAGCCAACGCTGTGAGCAAAAACATGAAAAAACAACCAGTCAAGTTGAACCTTCAGTCTAAGTCTTAAGTTCATTGGATATACCCTCTGGTGAACTAACATAGCAATTGAAAATGGCCATTTATAGTGGATTTTCCCATTGAAAATGGTAATTTTCCATTCCTATGTTAGTTCACCAGAGGGTATTGGCAAATGTTGAGATATATTGGGACAAAATTACGGCCAAGGTTTTCTACCCAACAGCAGGCGCCAGGGTTCGAGGCTTCCAAGCTGGAACCTGCTGTTGAGAATATCCAACTTGTGGTTCGGAAGGTTGATGATTGAAATAAACCCATTGATTCATCCCACTCAGAATTTACCAAACATAGCTTAATCCTGCTGAAAATCATGCTTAGTCATTATTTTCCCATGAAAATACATGACCATGGCCAAATTTAGGGCTTCAAAGACTTCCTGGTTGGTGGTATACCTACCCCTCTGAAAAACTACTCTGAAAAATATGAGTTCATCACTTGAGATGATGACATTCCCAATATATGGAAAGTCATAAAAATCACGTTCGTCATCGTCATCGTCATCATCATCATCATCATCACCATCACCATCATCATCACCATCACCATCACCATCACCATTGCCATTTTTTTGGGGCTTCAAAGACTTCAAAGATGTGGAAAAATCATGAAAAATCCCACCATGATCGAAGCCATATCCGTTGGATCCTGGGCACCTGCCCGCAGCAGCGCGCGCTTGGACACCGCGTCGCCGCTCCCGCCGCACTGGCGCAACACCTGCAGCTGCTGAAGGCCAAGGTGCCAGGACCTGTCGAGCGCTCGGCGATTTTGGGGGGAATCGCCATGGAAAAAAGCCATGGATTTTGTTGATTACCCGGCCTGGTCAACTACCAGTTTGCGAACTTGGAAATTGCCATAGAAATAGTGAGTTTTCCATTAAAAATGGTGATTTTCCATAGTTATGTTGATTTAAACCCATCAAAACCCATGGAAAATTGGTGATTTTATGGTGGCTGAATGGTGATCTAATGGGATTTACCCTCTGGTAATTTGTTACATAGCACTTGAAAAGGGCCCACTTATAGTTGATTTACCTAATAATGATGGTGATTTTCCAGTTCGCTATGATGGTTTACCAGAGGTCAAACCCATAAAAAACCCATGAACTGAAAAACATGGGATAAAAAATAGGTCTTCTATGGGGAAACCCTATGAATGACCATAAAACTATAGGGATTTAAGTTGATTTAACCATTAATGAAACAGGGTGGATATGAAAAATGTATGGGATATAAACCATGTATATTTCAACCAAGAAATTCTTGGGTATGATTTTTCAGCATGAAAAATGGTGGATTCAACTGGTTTAATCTTAAAAGAATAGGTGTTCAACCATATCTAATCTAACCATTGAATCATGGATTTGAGTTTGTTTTGAAAATGTGGAAAGTTGGACTTCGACTTCAATCATGTCTCCCTTCTTTAATGATAAAATCACCATTAAAAAAAGATATATGTGATGTCTGGTGTAGTACTGTACTGGATCTATTCATCATTTGGTCCCGTCAGTTTAATCGCAGCGCCTCCGTTGAACGTAGGCGGAGATCAAACCATTGAAGCTGAAGAGGTCGGCTTGGACGCTGACGTCTCTCATCTGCCTGCGGCTTCGGTCCTTCGGTCTGGCATTCTCGGGGATAAAACATGAAAAAACATGATACCATCTGGTTATGACTAACATAGCCATGGAAAATCCCTTATAAATGGAGGTTTCTAGCTGGGAAAATCATCTATAAATGGGCCATTTTCCATGGCTTTGTTAAATAACCAGATGGTAAAACATGATGAAACGGAGGGTCAATGGGATTCACATGGAGTTTTTCAATAGCAGGTGATCTCATGAGTGTGAAAAGCGGGCCATACGGCTTTGTCGATGGATGATGGGCCCCTAATTATGGCTATGTGAACGGAAAAACTGGTGGTAAGCCCAAGGATTTCGGGGGGATCCGAAATTTGAGACAACTAGTACAGTTGGTATATGTGGGAGCCATCCCAAAACAACAAATCGTTCAGAAAGATCTTATTAGATCTTATTAGCATATACTAAGCCATACACTACATCCCAATTGCTTTTTGTTGATCCATGTAGGTTAAACATCCAATCGTTGGGTTCACTATGGTTGAATCCCTCGTGGTTGTTGTGATATCTCCCTCCGCATACCAGCTGGTTATTCAACATAGCCATGGTATAGATGGCCCATAGAAATAGATGGTTTACCGTTCTTAATAGCATGGTGGATCTTTCCATGGCTATCTCAAAAATTACTTTACTTCGTGTGATCCCCACCATGACATTTATACATTTTCTTACTGGCAAATCTTCTGGCATTCTATCTGACATATCTTCTGACATTCTATTTGGCATTCTATCTGGCATATCTTCTGGCATATGATCTGGCATATCTTCTGGCATATCTTCTGGCATTCTATCTGGCAAATCTTCTGGCATTCTATCTGGCATATCTTCTGGCACTCTATCTGACATATCTTCTGGCATTCAATCTGGCATTCTATCTGGCATATCTTCTGGCATATATTCTGACATATCTTCTGGCATTCTATCTGACATATCTTCTGGCAGATATTCTGACATATCTTCTGGCATATCTTCTGGCATATCTTCTGGCATATCTTCTGACATATCTATCTGGCATATCTTCTGGCATTCTATCTGGCATATCTTCTGGCAAATCTTCTGGCATTCTATCTGGAATTCTATCTGGCATATCTTCTGGCATATAATCTGGCATTCTATTGCGGCATATCTTTCTGACATTCTTTCATTGACATTCTTTCTAACTTTCTTCTGCACATTCTTTGTCCCATATTCTTCCTTACATGAGGTCCGGCAGGGAACACTTGCGTGGATACTGCGGTTGAGGTCCGGCAGGGGAAACACTGGGCGTGGATGGGTGGTTTGAGGTTCCGCAGGGGAAACATGGCGAGGATGGTCGTGGTGAGTCCGGCAGGAACACTGGGGTGGATGGTCGTGGTTGGGTCCGGCAGGCAAACAACTGGGCGAGGATGGTCGTGGTTGGGTCCGCAGGGAACATGGGGTGGATGGTCGTGGTGAGGTCCGGCAGAGCAGAGAACACTGTTGATCGCGGGGTCGAGTTGAAGCAAGGACGACGAGGACGACGAGGACGACGAGGACGACGAGGACGACGAGGAGGACGAGGAGGAGGAGAGGAGGACGAGGCAGGAGGAGGCGGAGGAGGAGGAGGAGAAGGAGGAGAAGGAGGAGAAGGAGGAGGAGGAGGCAACTGACATAAAATCTAACAACCCTCACCTGGCAGGTGGGGAATAAATGGTGATGTTCCATTGATAGCATGGTGATATTTTCCATAGAAATAGACGGTTTACCTATATTAAATAACCACATTGGTACCATGATTTCCCGGATTTCCCCCCATGTTCCCCAGGTTTTGTCGCCTCACGAGTCCCACGGCCGGGCGGAGGGCTTGGCCATTGCACAAGGCACTCAGCAGGCCGTTGAAAGAGACCAAGTCGGACTTCAAGCGCCTGAAGTCACTGGATGACTATAGATATACCTTAGATATATCTTTAATCTGTTGGTAGATATACAATGATATACATATTAGTCTGCAAATATATTGTATTAATTATATATGTGAAATTATATATTCATCAGTATCTAGATGAGATTATATATGAAATTAGGAGTATATTATAAGCTCTATTAGTATATCTATGTCTGTCAGCATATATACACATATCATATAATTCCATTTTATTTGAATATAGGAAGACAGAAATCTTGTTGGATATTATTAAAATCTACAGAATACATCAGAATACGGTATCATTGCATAGCAAACCCCAAAAAACATATTGGTAGAATAGTATTTTGTCACTATTTCAGTTAGCTTTTAGGTTTCCTTCTTTCGGGGGGATATCATATTCTACATGAAGGATCTAGCTATGGCTGTGGCTATGGACTACTGTGTGTGCTACATACGACATCTGTGGAGCCCCATCCAATACATGTCTGTATGAGCTCCATGCAATACCAGTGAATATTGGATGTGTAGGCAGTTGGAAACAGGAACTCGTCAATTTCTGACCCCTCACAAGGTACACTTGTGAGACATAGTGTATGTGTAGATATCGCGTTCCTTTGGAACTGGAAACTTGGTAAGCAGTGTCATCAAACAAGTTCAACATGTTGTGTGACAGTGTATGTCTAGATGTTGCAAGGGAAGAAATGACCACACAAACAAGGTGTATCAGAACATCAGCCACATACAGTATAGAGATTGATGTGTTCACATCAAAAAAAGAAACTCGGTATGTAAGTGTGCTTGTCTTCAAACTTTGAAAGGATTTGAATTTCAAACATCTAGTGTAGTGCCGAAAGTGGTTTTGGTTTTGGACTAAACAGAGCCATTTCTAGGCCTATTGGGTTGAAACACCCCCCCAACCTGTGTCATGGGTACCATCCCTGCCTCAAAATGCTCAGGTCGAAGAGATCCAAAGATGCTTCCTGATGCGATGAACAAGTGTCAATGACCATTTCAGGAACCGATTGAGGACGGAGGTACCTACCATATATAAGGCCGAAAAATAAGGCCTAAATTTAAGGGGAATATCACGTTTACGTACCTCCATCTGTTGGATCCTGGAGATCTCCCATTGATCAAAATCTTGGATCGGCCAGAAACTATGTATACTGCGTTGTCTAGATACTGTCAATGTGCCATTGTGACTGTTTTTTCCGGCATACGTCAGCAAGTAGAACTTTTTCTATTTTCATCAGCAGCCCAAGCACAATGACATATACATACCGACGGGATCTCTGCCAACATGTGGTGTATGACATCGTGCCACTATGTACGCGTATACAGATTGTACGCATCATCCTATCCGGCACAAATATCATATGCGGAGACACTGCACATATGTGTTATATACAGATCATAGTATACATTATATTTATTCATTCTATACCTAAAATAGTTTATATAAATGTACTATGTATTAATATAGTTATTTATACGTGTATATATATACGTATATACTATGCAGTACATCCGTTCACAGTATGTATGTATGTATGTATGTATGTATGTATGTATGTATGTATGTATGTATGTATGTATGTATGTATGTATGTATGTATGTATGTATGTATGTATGTATGTATGTATGTATGTAGTATGTATGTATGTATGTATGTATGTATGTATGTATGTATGTATGTATGTATGTATGTATGTATGTATGTATGTATGTAGTGTATGTAGTGTATGTAGTGTATGTAGTGTATGTAGTGTATGTATGTATGTATGTATGTATGTATGTATGTATGTATGTATGTATGTATGTATGTATGTATGTATGTATGACTGTCTGTCTGTCTGTCTGACTGTCTGTCTGTCTGACTGTCCGTCTGACTGTCCGTCTGTCTGTATGTATGTATGCATGTATGTATGTATGTATGTATGTATGACTGTCTGTCTGTCTGTCTGACTGTCCGTCTGACTGTCCGTCTGTCTGTATGTATGCATGTATGCATGTATGTATATATGTTTTTGTTTTTGTTTTTGTTTTTTAATGAATGTATGCATGTATGCATGTATGTTTTTGTTTAATACATGTATGCATGCATGTATGTTTGGATGGATGGATGGATGGATGGACATGTGTATATCAACCCCGGGAATTTAAACCAAGCATCCCAATTGCCCGCGCGCTCGCAAACGCCCAATGCCACACTGAGGGATGTAGCCTGTTGTTTGCTGTGGGGAATCACCATTTCCAATGGGTATCTAGTCTAGATTAATGCCAACACCGGTTTATTAATCTGAGGGGACCACCTGTTTTTAAATTACATTTTTTTGGGGGGGGCAATGGTGGTTGATTAATCGGGAGAGGATTATTAATCCTCACTTGACATTATCTATAAATGGACCATGTTCCATAGCTATGTTAAGAGGGCAAGACAAGCATGAAATTCGCCTGTGGATGCCTGTGGTAATCTAGCCATGGAAAATGCTAGTGGACACAATCGGCAAATCAATGTAAATCATCTACTTTCATGGCCAATTTTACATGGCTATGTAACAGTCATTACCAGCTCGTAAGTTTATTGAAAATCCCATCAATGAAATGTGCTACTCTCCATAAACCCTAGTAAATTCTGATAAATTACTTCCAATTCTATTCAGAATTCACATACTCTCTGGTAAACGTTTACATAACTATGAAAAGTCACCATTTAGTTCGTGGATGAATCAACTATTTCGACTGGGCCATTTTCAATAGCGATGTAACAAATTACCAGAGGGTATGTTTGTTGCCTTAAATCCCCAAGTTTAGATCATCAAATTCATGAAATTCGGCATCCGGCCAGAAAGCTCCCACGGAAAAAGTCCCCAGGCATCCCACCGTGAAATTCGCCAAGAATACGGCTGTAGGCTGTTGAAAAAAGGCAGGGTACCATAAAAAATCTGTATCAGATGAAATGACCATTGGAGGAGTACCCCCCCAAAAAAACATGGTTTAGTCTCATCCAGGGTTGACATTTTGCAAGTTGTTGAAATCAGGTCCCAGCCAGTTGATCTAACTTCGCGAAATTCAGCGATCGTCGATGCCGAAACATCAGCGAAGCTCCCAGAAAGTGCAGTAGGATGGCTATATTCCTCCATTGGCTGCAACTTAACCATACCATACCCATGAATTGACCCAACTTAACTTGACCCAGGGTTCACCCAGCTAAACCTGCCTCTGTTTGGACCTGAAGCTCTTCCATGTTGGAAAGGATCTGGAAGGCGTATTGCCAGTCATCTGCGGCGACAGGGGTGCCACTACACGACAAGGGTAGAAGGTTAGGTCCACTGCTGTCATGGGCCTCGGATAGTAAGCGATTGTGCAGTTCTATACCCAACGTTGTAATGTGAAACCACCATCAAAATGATGGTTCTTTATACTCTCTGGTAGTTTGTTACATAACTATTGAAGCCATGGCCCAGTCGAAATAGTTGATTTACCCACTCAACATGGTGGATCTTTCCAGTTCGTTATGTAAACGTTTACCAGAGGGTAGCTCCCATTAAACCCCATTGAATCCCATTAAACCAAACCACCATAAAATCCCATTAAATCCCATTAAACCACCATTAAACCACCATTAAACCACCATGTTGCTTTTGTTGAAATCACGGTATCGTTTTGAGTCAACTTAACCCTTCAGATGGTTGAAACGGAGGTTGATCTTCCACTGGGACATCCAATGGACTATGACAGCCTTGCATGTTTCTTGATTTTATCCAGATATGTCCCGGTGTTACACATGCATGTATATATATATATACACACTGTATTTGTATCATTTAGAGTTTTATCCGCCGACCCCTGCCTAGCCTTGGCCTAGGCGGGGCGGCGCCCGGGATCACCGTAGGTGTGCAGCATGGCTCGTGCCGGCTTTGCCATTGCCATGGCATATTGTATGCTTTCCGCAATTCCAAAACCCTCCAAACCAGCACCACTTGCCATCGCACAACCCTCCGCTTGCTTTGCCATCGTACCTCCCCATCGGAGGTACAAACTGTTTCTTTTGGGAAGCCTCAGCACCGCACAACCCTCCGCTTGCTTTGCCATCGTACCTCCCCATAGGCCCTTCAAACTGTTTCTATTGGGCTTCGAAGCCGCTTGCTTTGCCATCGTACCTCCCCATAGGCCCTTCAAACTGTTTCTATTGGGCTTCGAAACTGCTACATGGCACGTTTTGGCCAGGCCTTAAAAGCCCCAAAAGCCCCGCAGCAGCTTTCGAAAGCCTCAGCACCGCACAACCCTCCGCTTGCTTTGCCATCGTACCTCCCCATAAGCCCTTCAAACTGTTTCTATTGGGCTTCGAAACTGCTACATGGCACGCTTTGGCCAGGCCTTAAAACCCTCAAAAGTCCCGCAGCAGCTTTCGAAAGCCTCAGCACCGCACAACCCTCCGCTTGCTTTGCCATCGTACCTCCCCATAGGCCCTACAAACTGTTTCTATTGGGCTTCGAAACTGCTACATGGCACGTTTTCAGGCCTTAAAACCTTCAAAAGCCCCGCAGCAGCTTTCGAAAGGCCCTCAGCGCACAACCCTCCGCTTGCTTGCCATCGTACCTTCATTTCAAACTGTTTCATTGGGCTTCGAAACTGCTACATGGCACGTTTTGGCCAGGCCTTAAAACCCTCAAAAGTCCCGCAGCAGCTTTCGAAAGCTTCAGCACCGCACAACCCTCCGCTTGCTTTGCCATCGTACCTCCCCATAGGCCCTCAAACTGTTTCTATTGGGCTTCGAAACTGCTACATGGCACGTTTTGGCCAGGCCTTAAAACCTTCAAAAGCCCCCGCAGCAGCTTTCGAAAGCCTCAGCACCGCACAACCCTCCGCTTGCTTTGCCATCGTACCTCCCATAAGCCCTTCAAACTGTTTCTATTGGGCTTCGAAACTGCTACATGGCACGTTTTGGCCAGGCCTTAAAACCTTCAAAAGTCCCGCAGCAGCTTTCGAAAGCCTCAGCACCGCACAACCCTCCGCTTGCTTTGCCATCGTACCTCCCCATAGGCCCTACAAACTGTTTCTATTGGGCTTCGAAACTGCTACATGGCACGTTTTGGCCAGGCCTTAACACCTTCAAAAGTCCCGCAGCAGCTTTCGAAAGCCTCAGCACCGCACAACCCTCCGCTTGCTTTGCCATCGTACCTCCCCATAGGCCCTACAAACTGTTTCTATTGGGCTTCGAAACTGCTACATGGCACGTTTTGGCCAGGCCTTAAAACCTTCAAAAGTCCCGCAGCAGCTTTCGAAAGCCTCAGCACCGCACAACCCTCCGCTTGCTTTGCCATCGTACCTCCCCATAGGCCCTACAAACTGTTTCTTTGCGGCTTCGAAACTGCTACATGGCACGTTTTGGCCAGGCCTTAAACCCCTCAAAAGTCCCGCAGCAGCTTTCGAAAGCCTCAGCACCGCACAACCCTCCGCTTGCTTTGCCATCGTACCTCCCCATAAGCCCTTCAAACTGTTCTAGTTCTACCTTCCCCATTCCCAATAGCCGTCCCTACTTTTGCCCGTTTTAGATGTAAAATCTTCAGAAAATGATGCGGGGGACCACCAACGCCTGAGAATAGCAAAGTGGACATCACTCAAGGAAATGCATGTTTTCTTCCCGTTGCAGATGATAGGTGCAATAGCAACGACAAGGAATCGAAAGATGGAAAAAGCTTCCACTAACATTGAATGGGCAAACTTATCCAAGTTCCCTTTACATCTTTACAGAAACAACGCCTCTATTCCGAAAATGCGTAAAGTTCCAGGCAGGCATTTTTCATTGCAAAAGTTCTTGAACCTATCGTGGCCCTGTAGACAGGTCTGAAAACCGTTTCAAAACGTTTCAGCAAATTCAGAAGGATTCCACTTTCTGAGACTGATGCCTGCAGTGAGAACGATTCTTGGCATGAGAACGATGTCTGAGTCCAGTGCGTTAGTTTTTGGACATCATTCTCAGCATGCGTGTCTATCTGCACATCCAGCCTACCTTTCCCTACCCTGTGTGGAACCCTACCGGCCCACTACGTCCAGGTTCTGTGTCGCGCGGTTTTTTTTCTCAAAAATTTGAAGGGTAGGGTTTCAGAGAGAACGTTGCGAAACACTGAAAGGTATGCTTTAAGTCGCTATCTTCCCCATTCGCATTTTTTCCCAACCCTTCAGATTTTCGCGAAAAAAGTTCGCAGCAGTTGTTTCACACAAACCGACTGACATGCTGAGTACGATTCCAACAGCGTGAGAACGATCCCGTACACCAATGCGCTTGAGAACGATGAATGTCATGAGAACGATTATTCCTAACCCCAATGCGATGAGAACGATTCCAGAAACCAATGCGATGAGAACGATTCCAAAACCTCATGAGGTGAGAAACATGGCTGCTGTGAGAACGATTCCTTCGTCCAACGATACTGAGACAGATTTCGAAACGGGCAACGAAGGCACAACCCGAGGAATTTCCATGGCCAGCAAAGCCCAAACTACAGGCAATGATAAAGAGCCCTTTTTATAGGTTTCAAATTGAATGAATTGAGTCCATCGAAAGTTTACTAAAATTTACTTTACACCATACACCCCACTTGTGCAACAAAATGCCTGCGGAGCATCACAACTCATACACCTGGATCAGCAAGGGCGTGCCAGTCAAACCATCTTTTTTTTTGTGTTGCATCGATTTCAGGACCTAGAGTAGGATCGTTTTGAAGCATGCGAATGTCAGAAAAGAATGGGAGAGCCAATGTTAGAACTGTTTCTATTGGGCTTCGAAACTGCTACATGGCACGTTTGGCCAGGCCTTAAAACCCTCAAAAGTCCCGCAGCAGCTTTCGAAAGCCTCAGCACCGCACAACCCTCCGCTTGCACATCACAAGTAAGGGCTGCAAAATATCGTTGCTCAATGAAATTCAATCATCCAAAGGGCCAAGTTTGATCTAAATTCTGACTCTTCCTCCTGCCCTCGGACATGTTTTTCGCTTGGGCCCATGTTTTTTTCTTTCCATTTCACAAACCAACTTATTACGAATGTGCCTTTTTCCTTGCGAAGCCTACGACTCACGCAAGGGTGGTCAGACACAACATCCTAAAAAGAAATGGAAAGAAAACACCATGAGCACAATCCAACAATTCCTTGCCAAACAACCACCCGCGACACAATGAACATTCGTTCAACTCCACAAAGTGAAGATGCCCTTATGATAATGTCACTTATTGTGAGTTCACCCAAACTCGAAAACAGCTACCCAAACAGCTACCCCCCTACTTCACATGGCACGCACCTGAATGGACATGCTCCCTGTCACTGCCATAGGCTCCGACGGCTCCATAACCATGGCCCTCCAAATGGGGGTCGGCGGCACCAGGGCGTTAGCCCATTTATAACTACAAAATAATCATTATAATATCACAGGTAATTGTACCATCTGGTTATTTAACATAGCCATGGAAAATGGTTCATTTATAGATGGTTTACCTGGGTTCACCTATCAAAAGTGGTGATTTTGATCCATGGCTATGTTAGTCATGACCAGAGGGTATATCTTGTACCATCCTCTGTCTCAGTGTCGCAAAGGGATCCACCATGGATCCACCTGGCAAGGCTTCCAGCGTCGCATGGAAGCTGAAGGCA
>CAMXCT020006622.1:465000-790000 GCA_947184155.2 Cladocopium goreaui | reverse complement strand
GAACTGACCAATGGAATCCCCAAAAGTGGCTATCATTTACCTGAGTTGGACCAACCCTGTTTGGGATGATTGGGTGATTGGGATCATGACAACTGGGATAATGGGAACACTGATGTTAGTTTTCTGCAACGATGATATCTCATTTACCCACAACAAACTTGCCATGTCGTGACCAAACGATCATAAACTCATATAGTGTGAGATATGGAAGCTCAAAAGGCAGAGAAATTAATAGAACTCAAAGAAACCCAAACAAAAAAGCATGGAAAGCCCACACACACATTTTGAATACCTCGTTTATGGAATTGAGAATCAAGATCGAGATGACCTACATACTACATTATCTATCAGTCACTATCATAAGACATGGGAAATTAAAAACTAGAACTGAACGACTGGGAATTTGGCCAGCACGATGTGGCTGTCACCAACGAAAAAGGTATGCAAAATATGATTCTTTCTGAGATAGAAATGCCGAAGAGTAGAATCAGTGCAAAGACGTAACATTGTTAGATGATTCGATGAATAGATCGGGATTAAGCCGGAAAGGATTCCTTGGCGTACACGTCGGGCCCCGAAGAGAATGGTTTGATCAACATGAGAATGCGAGCAGCAACGACCCGACGGGCTGGATGCCACGACCCCCTAAGGTCCGGTTGCGCCTTTCAGGAAAGAACTCTTCACGTAGGCGTTGGGTTCGATCCAGTACCAGCGCGCGAGCATCTCCTTTCACACTGTGGGACAGGGTCCAGGGTTCAACCCCAAGCCTAAGGAGCTTACTTGGTGGCACGTCCCAGGTAGTGGCTTATCACAAAGTAGGGTAGGCTTCGTCCAGTTCTAGCTGGGGTGAATTAACACTAACCCACTGGGGTGAAACACCAAGTAGGACTTGAAGTTTCAGTTCTATTCCTTTCCGGTGTTCCGCTATGGAAGCCGCTTTGCAATGATTGAACTATTGAATATTGTTTTCTTTTTCAAGTGCAAACCGTTAGTCTACTCACTTTCTAAGAGACCTCCATATTACGGGGGTTTCCATATATAAATGGGAGATCCCCTTAAAATGGTGAAAAATCCCAAATCTACAACAATGGATGAGGACGGGGGTATCCCATGGTATCCCCATGACTTAGGAAAACCTCCGTTCGGAAACCTCCAGTCAAACAAAGAAAACCAGGGCTCGGGAGAACAGTGAGGTCGTGATGAAATTTACCCAGATATATGGTTCCTGAGGCCCACGTCCTGGGCCCGCGTCCAGGTGAGTGCATTCACCGCTGCCCCCAGGGAGATCAGGTCCAGCCGAAGCGACTTCTGTAGCGCCTGCAGGTGAAAAAAAATGGGATGTCCCAGGGGAAAACGTGAAATGCCAAGGGGAAACATATGGAACCAAAATGGAAAAAAGAACTGGAAAACTATGGAAAACATATGAACACATATGAACAATTTATCTATAAGAAACTGGGATTGCGTGGTAATCTCACATAATTTTAACCCATATTTAACCATAGTTAACAATATGTATTCATTAGTTGGGATTTCATCGCCAAAGATGAATTCATCCATGGATCATGATAAGGGAAATTCTAAAGGAATCCATGGGAGTTTCTACCCACAATTTAAGTGTGACCTTCAACCAATTCTTTGTACAGTATTTCACATCAGAATGGGTACAGTACATGTGGTTGGTGGTATACCTACCCCTCTGAAAAATCCGCCCACACCGCTTTGGCGGTGAAGGCGTGCTTATTGGGGGGCAAAACAGCAACACTAAATGCTCAATCACATTTGTTAATATAGCAGTCGCTATATCAGCTTTAGCTGGGGGGGGGGGCCTAAAAACGGTTTCGCACCGAGACCAGAATTCGGTGGTGTTTTCGACGTTTTTCGAGGATTTTTGGGTGTCTGAGCGCACGAGGGTATTGAAATGGAATTTTGAGTCATTTTGGTAGCTTTCCGGCAATGGAAAAACGGCCAAAAATGAAAAAAACATGGTACATAGCAAGATTTTGCAGTGTTTTTGGATGCCAGAGCATTGAAAACACTGCAAAAACAAGTGTTTTGGACTGACGTTATAGCAAAAAACGTGTAAATTACCGTATGCTTGACTGGAAGCATTACAAAAACACTGTCAAAAGCAATGTTTTGGAAGGATTTACTGCCTTTATGGCAAAAAATTACCGTATGCTTGACTGGAAGCATTACAAAAACACTGTCAAAAGCTATGTTTTGGAAGGATTTACTGCCTTTATGGCAAAAAACGTGTAAATTACCGTCTGTTTGACTGGAAACATTGGAAAAACACTGTCAAAAACAATGTTTTGGAAGGATTTCTTATATATATATATATATATGTTGGAGTTGGCTACCGGCATTGGAACATGGAAAAATTAAATAAAACACTGTAAATAGCGGTTTTTCAACGGTTGGGGAGATAAGGGAATTGGATGCATTGTCGAACATGATGTTTTCGACCGGTTTTATGGCGACAAAAGTGTAAAGTACCGTGCTTTGAAGGAAACCATTGCAAAAACATGGAAACACATTCAAAGAACACGGGATTTGGGGGACTATCTAGGCGTCGTTGTCTAGCTATTTGAAATTCCGCAGCTTGGAGAGCCTCCAAGGGAGGGAAAAGTGAAAATTCCCTAGCTTGGGGAGCCCCCACGGGAGGGAAAAGTGAAAATTCCCTAGCTTGGGGAGCCCCCACGGGGGGAAAAGTGAAAATTCCCTAGCTTGGGGAGCCCCCACGGGGGGGAAAAGTGAAAATTCCCTAGCTTGGGGCCCCCACGGGGGGGAAAAGTGAAAATTCCCTAGCTTGGGAAAAGTGAAAATTCCCTAGCTTGGGGAGCCCCCACGAAGGGGAAAAGTGAAAATTCCCTAGCTTGGGGAGCCCCCACGGGAGGGAAAAGTGAAAATTCCCTAGCTTGGGGAGCCCCCACGGGGGTGATTCCACACCACCCTTGGCCCCTCTCACGGACCGAAATAAACCTGCGGTGTGGGCGGCCACCCCACGCGAAGCGGGGTGAATATGACTTTGTCAGTTAGGATGATGAAATTCCCAATATACGGAAGAATAATCCAAATGTTCCAAACCACCAACCAGTATTTTCCAAACTACCCTCTGGTAAACTAACATAAGAATGGAAAATCAACATTTTAATGGGTAAATCAACCAGTCATAGAGGCAATAAACCAACTTTTGATGAGTCAAATCTTTACGACCAAGGGAACCACAAGTGGTGTTCCATTCTTGGTCTAACAATCCCATGCTGAGATTCCCCAGTTTCGACAGCCGCCCATGCCCAAGGTGTATCATACCCAGTTGTGGCACCACAAAATTCATGAGTAGCGGGTCACAAGAACTTGGATCACTTGGGGATCCAATTTTGTGCAAAGAACATTTTTTGGGCTCATCCATCATGATCAACGATTTAACCACTGTTAATCACTAGTAATCACTATAAAACAGTATTAATGCCAACCCCAGATGAGACTCAACCATGGTTTTTTTGGGGCCCCACCTCCAGTGAAAGTTGCAAAGCACAAGACCAATGACCAACTCGGTCTTGGGACAACAGGCGTCAACGTCTTGGGACCGGGAAAGCTGTAGATGTTCAAGGGAAAATGATGGAAAATAATGGAAAATGATGGAAAATGATGGCAAATGATGGGAAATGATGGAAAATGATGGAAAATGATGGAACATGTGAAATGATGCTCATTGAAAAAACTGGGAACATGTTGTAGGAAACAACGGTGAGTCAACAATGGGGATGTGTGTTTTACCATCTGGTTATTTAACATAGCCACGGAAAATCACCATGCTATTAATACGTAAACCATCTATAAATGGGCCGTCTATACCATGGCTATGTTAGTCATAGCCAGAGGGTAAAACATAAAATACACACGGAACGGGTGGATCTATACGGATTTGCCGGGAAAAATTGATTCTAAACCATGGGGGCTTTCAGGTTCCCCATATTGAAACAACCGAAAAGCCATGGCGGCAAGGAGCAAAACGAAAGAGTTGCCAGTGATCGCAACAAGTAGTGCACAAACAATCATGAAGCAGTGCAGGAATATATATATAACTATCTGAATACAATCTACTGTATATTGCATAATACATATATATATATATATATAAACATATTCATATAATCATATACATATATATATATATACACATTATGAATAAGAACGTATAATGTGTCTAAGAATATACCCATGATGGACGCAACAGTCTCATTGCTCAAGTCACGGCTGTTGCCACATGCTGACAGTGCCTCACACGGCAGCGGCGGCCCAGAGGATCTCAGTGACGCACCCATAGGAAAAGGGTTCCAGAAATATATCAATCAATTCTTGAGGAAACATAAAGCTAAACCATTGAATTTGGGAGAACCCCACCCTGTTTCTGGCAGGTTCCGATAGTAGTGATGAAATCGGATTCAAGCATGTGTTGTTCCTGCCCAAGTAACAAGCAAGATAGTTTTAACATGTTTTAACATCATGCCAACACAAAAAATAACCGGCATCTTGGGGGATGCCAGAACTGTACCAATTCGCAAAGGTGAACGATGGCCAAACATGTCTTTGAAAATTGTTCGTGGCCAAAAACAATATTAATGTGTGATGGAAATCAAAACCTGCCAAGAGTTGCACAAATAATAACTGGTTGGTGGTTGAGCCTACCCCCCTGAAATATTGATGGAGTTCGTCAGTTGGGATGATGAAATTCCCGAATGGAAAGTCATAATCCATTCATTTTCCAAACCACCAACCAGATAATGTTGTAGGATCTTGTTGAGGTTCCATTGAAGTCATCCACCGGTATCCGCCGGGTCCCGGTGTTTGGTCATTTTGACGTCGCAGGATGAACGGTCAATCTTTGATCGTCCAAAAATGCTGGTTATGCCATGGGTATGTTATGGTTATTCTGTTATTCTCCACAAAAAATAGCAAAAAACTAAAGGACTAAACTAGCCATCCAAGGTTGGGGATGAATGACCAGAAATTACTTGAATGGTTTGGATACCATGATCCACTTGGAACAGGACTGAGACAATAAAATGTATACAGAAGATCCCAGAAGCGTCCTCATCTGCCGTGATCTCCCCAAAACAACGGGAACCTCTCACATCTAGTTCTACGGGGGAAACCCAACGACTGCTTGACTGCCCCACGGCCATTTCACAATGTGGCAGTTCATCATTTGTTCTGCTCTACCGACTGATCCTTGTTAGGCTTAGGGACCTCCAGACTTACATGGTACAGGCGCTACAGGTACCAAACTTTTGTGGCTAAAATAGCCATATTAGCGTGCCATGTCTTCCCTTTGAGGCTTCAACCGCTGAATTTCCGTGACATCTCAACCTAGACACTCCAGGAAAACACCGAAATCTTGGCACTTTACCATCTTTACCCCGTAGTCTTTTGATGTCTTTTCTACGTTTACCATCGTAAAAACCCAGTATCTTTATGGGTACCTCGAGTGTCATCTGCTAACATAGCCATGGAGGCCATGGCCCATTTACTTCGATGATTTACCTCTCAAAACGGTGATTTTGGCAAACTGTTAGTCATTACCAGAGGATCCAAATCCCCTAATCTTGTTGGTTATGTACCCCCATTATATCTCCATATTATATCCCCATGTTTCGATAAAATCACGTGAACTCACCTTCAACTCATCACCATGCCATGACCATTACTCCGCGGCCACGCCACGGCGTTGTAGCTGACCACATCCGGCTGAAAGCGCAGCCGCCCCATGGATCGCAAAAGCTTCACCGCCAATGATGCGTCATGACCTGCTGCTGATCCAAAGAGAAAAGGCACCGAAACAAACGAGATGTATTGAGAATTTCCCTGCGACTTAGGTGTTTGATATGCTGGTTGGTGGTTTCAACCATCTTGAAAAATATGAAAGTCAATGGGAAGGATGACATCCCATATATTATGAGAAAAAAATGTTCCAAACCACCAACCAGTATGTGTGAAATGAGAAAATCAAAGAGTTGATTTTAACTGAACCTTGAAAGTTGTGAAACTCTTTATCCCTTTCAGGAAAGAATGTCATGCAAGGTGACAAGATGATGGATGAGCTAAAGACCATCTTTGAAGTCTTAGACAAACCAACATTTGGACCATTCACCAAGATTTCCCCCGCAAATCGATCTCTCATCACATGCTCTGGTCTATGTAAAATCCACAGAAACTGTATTTAAACCAACAAATCAATCAATTTACAGCCCCAAACAATAACAAACAGCTACAGCTCTGAAAAAATCAGGGTTTCCCCAATCATCATCAATCATCATCAATCATCTAATTATCTGGGAAAATCATAATATTTCCATCCATATTTCATTAACCTGTGATTTCCATCACATTTCTTTCATATTTCACTGGGGATGGGTCAAAACCCTGTACCCCTGGTGAACCCCAAAATAGCTGGTAAATGGATGTTCATCCCACTAAAAATGGTATTAATATGTATTAATAGGTATTGATCCATAGACTTATCACACGACCATTTAAGGGGATGCCCCGTCGGTGGCACCTGCGTCACAGGCCGTGATGGCGGCGTTGAACGTGACGTGGCTGGCCTGCGCTGTGGGCCTGGCAAAAAAAACGAAGGCACAAAAACGAATCGTGGGTTGACATGGGGGCGGTGAAAAAAATGTGGTGGTTAAAACATGTTAAAACGATATGACTTGATGGTTCATTAATGTTAAAAACAAGTTGAAGTTGAAAACTATATGGTTGAGTTAAGAAGTTGACCAACCGTGTCTGTTTTTTGCGAACAATCAAGATTGTCTGTCTACATGTGAATAAAGTTGGAAGCCGGAAATGGTGAAACAAGTAAATTTGCAGCTTCGAGTTAGGGATCTTCTAATATCTTCACAACTTGACGACTCCAAGACCTAGTAGCCTCAAAGGGCCACAAAAAGGTCCATGAAAAACATCAGAATCTTGGAACGACAAAGTGATAAGGCAGTTTGATGCAGTTTGACATTCCACCTTCCTTTTCAGTTGCCGCATACCCCGCCAATTGGAAACCGCTCCCAGTCTCAGGCCTGTCCAGCATGTCTTTGGCCAGATCCAAGCCCTTTCGCCACAACAATCCTCCAAGGCTGCGAGGAGATGGGTCTAGAAATGCTGATCCGGATCATTTACAATATCAGCACTACTTCACCAACCTGACATGTTTAAAAATTTTGAAAATAACTCCTAATCATAATATATCATAATCATCAGTGACAACCCTTATGAATTTTATCCCATTCGAAAAACATCTCCCTGGCGACGGTTCAGGCACCCCGTCTCGTTTATGAATCCCACCGGGTCCTCTGGTACAGCCGCTGACCTCGATGGATCTGTTGAATCCGTGGCACTTTGGGAATCAAAGCAACAAGGAACAGCAGCATTGCAAACACTGGTTGGTGGTGCAATAACCACCTAATGTGGTGGTTGAAAAAACCATGAAAAATGGAGATTTAACCAATTTAACCATGAAAAATGGATCTATAACTTAACTGGTTGGTGGTGCAATGTGCCCATCTTGAAAAATGATGGAGTTCGTCAATGGGTTTCGGATGACACTTTTTGTCACTTTGCGGTTACTGTGCCGATTGGCACTCGGTCGCATGCAGCGATGGGGCAGCACTGTACAGAGAGATCAGGTGGCCGTTCTATGGTAGTCGGGCTGCACCGTTTGTTGATCCTCAAAAATCTGCTGCCGAAAACAGTGAAAATCGTCGGGGAGTCCTTGGTGCAAAAGCTTGAAGTCCAAAGTGGTCCTTGCAAAGCGGCACACTGCTCGACCCAACGCCTGGTTCAAACCGATCGGGTAGATTTTACCCACAGCTGTGCGGAACTCTCCTTGCTGGTTGCGACCCTGTAGCGCTTCATGTGCCGCTGGATGATGGTTGCACCTTCCGCCTTTCCCTTTCCTCAGCATGTCATGTCGAAATGAGTCAAGCCTGAGCAGAAGGAGGGTGGTAGGTTTTTTTGCTGGTGAGCCAACAATGCACTGATCAAAGCTGACTGCACTGAAACACTGCAGGGTGCGGCATAGTTTGGCCTGTGCCGACCCCCATATGCTTGCAGGGTCATGTTTCACAGCCCAAACTGGCCATTGTGGGTGTTCGACAAAGCCACACCCGCCGAAGATGGCAAGTTCCAGGAGGATGTCGAAGATGAAGAACACCAGACGTGATCCAATCCTCAGCTGCTGCCATTCTCTGGCTGTGAGTGCTGGCAATCCGTCAGGGTGTGCTCCATTGCGGAGGGGTCGCGGTCCGTCTCCCAGGAAGCGGGCTGCGGTAAAGGTCTCGCAAGGCGGACCCCCTCCTGCACCCAGGATTTGTCCAGCCCGGACCCTGTTGAGCCACCAAGAGGTAGCGGTGTCGGTGGCCAGGTTGCCATCTTTGCGCTGCATACACATGTCGACTGAGATAACCAGCAACTGCGCTCCATCCTCCAGCACCGTTGTCTCAATGACTTCGTGAAGGTCTTGAGGACGGCGGTAACCGCTGTAGAAATGTACGAAGACCTTCCATCGGATGTGAAGGCGGGCTGTCTCACGTGCCAAGTTGTGCTGCGCAAACGCGCCATGGCCTTGATTTGGCCCTGGTGGCGCATGCATGACAAAGGCCGGGACGTCATTGGAGAATAGGTGTACCTGGGGTTCATCAATCTGCTCACGTGCTGCACATCTCCCTTGGAGCTCCTGAAAGGAGGAACCCGGGGTAGTTGTGCGGGCGTCCCATTTGGCTTTGAATGCCTGTGCATCAGGTGTGTCATGTGGCGGCAGGAGCGGCCCATGGATGCGCACTGGCGGTAGGAATGCTTTTGTCTTCCACCATCCTTGCTGCCTCATCTCGCTGGCATATTGCTTTCCTTCTTCATCCCATCGGTGGACGTCTTCCTCGCTGGCCGGAGGGAAGCAAGCTTGGAGGGTGATCAGGCATTCTGGGCAGTCGTATAAGTGCATGAGGAGCCTGGCTCTAGCATGGTATACAGAACTTTCCACATGCATCGCAGGTGGCATGGGTGGCATAAAATCTCTCAATTCTTTTGTACCCATGTGTTCGTGCGGCATGGGAGGCTAATCCACGCTTTGAGGGAAAGCATCTATTGCAGAGGTCGCATTGCCATTTTTCTTGTATGGGCTGGGAGGCGACGGGCAGCACCCCCCCATGTGCTTCAAACACTCGGGTGAACCTATGAAGGAAAACCTGTCGTTCAGCAATGGCGGTGCAGTACTGCAAACATGAGTGCGCAGCTCTTTTCAGGCGTCCCTTCCATGACGTGTCGAGTGCAATGAGCGGTAACCATGCCTCCAAGTCATCTGATTGGGGGGCAAACTGGACATCGTAATGGGTACGAAACCATCTGAAAGCCTCAGCACATCCCGCTACCCAGGAGTTGGCATTGGTAGCGTCAGCCATCAGGAGGTTCCATAACGCTTTGGGGCAGGTTTGTGTGAGGCGCTTGATGTAGCGGAGCCGTGCGACTTGCAGTGCATGTTTAGGAGGCAGGACACCTGCCAAGGCTGACACTGCATCCATCTCCATGAGCAGTGGGTTGGTTCCCCTGAGCTTGCCTTTGACCATCAGGCAGAAGGGCTTGCGCAAGGCATTGTGCCATTTGTCCCATTCTTTAGAGGTGACCCCTGTCCAAACGTGCGCATTGTACATAAATTGGCTAAGTGCTGTGGATTGGAAAACCTTGGTCTTGGTGGGCAGGGAAACGTATGGTTTGTTGTAGAATGGCCTTGCAAGGGCGCCCCAGGTGGAGCGGGCCATGGAACTTCTCTGCTGGATCTCTTTGCCATGCACGTTTCCAACTTGCAGCCATGTTCCTAGGTGCTTGTATGCAAAGGCAACTCGAAGGGCAATGTGGCCTTCAGAGGATTGCCAGCATAGCATCGAGTCAGCTGCTGCAAGTGCCGCTTTCTTGTCCTTGGATCCTTGGCCAACCAGATTCCAAAGCACTTCTGTTTTGCCCTGATCAAAATTGATGCAGAGCCCGCGTTTGTTTGCTGCAGCGATCACTGATTCAACAACGTCTTTTATCCCTTGTTCCACTTGCTGGATGGAGCGGCCATGTATTCCAAACGCACAGTCATCAACAAAGGACACATCAAAGTAACCAACTGCAGGAATGTCATCAGGGGAAAGAAAGTCGGTACAGGCTGCGGAATGTCCGTACCATACCAGGTCTGAGCTTTTGGCCATGGATTGCTTGACATCTTTCAATAGGCATGACATGATCGTGTTAAAAAGGATATCCCCTATCGGGTCGCCGGGTCTGGTGCCTCTCCTTGTGCGGCATGGTTCATGGATACCATCAATGAAGAAATGGGTATTAGTCATCGCATCTTTCAGGATGGCAAGCATGTGCGGCGTTACCCCTTGCAGGGCAAAATCCTTGTCAACACTTTCTGCAGTCTGGGCGGCTGTTTCGGGCGAAATACCTATGGAAGTCAGAGCCTGTGCCAAAGTGGCTGTATCACCGTCCCCTGGAAACAACGCTTGTCTGAGTACACTGTAAAAGGCGGCCCTGACATCAAAGAAAACGATGGCAGCCGGGGTTCGATTGGTGGAGGTCCAGTGCCAGAAGGTCTGCAACATATGATGGGCCATGTCTGTTCCCTGTCCTTTACGTCCACCTAACTGGAGTGAGTGCAGTGACTGGGCCCAGGCCTTTTCAATAGGGCGCCTCAACGTCATGTGGTAGACTTTGGCTGTAAAATCGGACACGAAGATAGAGCGGTAGCCAGAAGGCTCTGACGGGTGCATCTTTCCTTTGTGGAGTGGGAAAAGTCTTCCACCTTTCCATGACAGCGGCTCATGGGAGTGCGCTGCACATTTGGTGACCAGCGTGAGGAATTGCCTCGCAAAGACTTCACCACCCGCCTTCAAGAGGGCAGGTGGCAGTTCGTTTGGGCCAGGTGCACGTCCACGCTTGAGCTTTCGCAAACATTGCTGAATGTCCCAGGCTGAGGGAAACGATGCAGGCTCTTGCAGGTCAAGGCATTGACAGGCATTCAGAATATCATTAGCAGCTAGTTCAGTGGTAGTGATACTGTGTCCCGCCTCAATGGCAGCAAACTGCTCCATCCATACTTCTTGCCTCTCACTGAAGGTGGCAGTCAACGATCCGTCTGCTTTTTTCAACATGGGCAAGGGTCGGAGGGAGCCGGTGGTTTTACGGCTTTTGCCACCGAGCCTGCGGAGGGTTTTAAACACAGTGCGTAAATCACCGAGGCTGTCTGAGTCCTGTAATTGCACAAGGAGCTGATCGAAAAAAACTCCTATGTCCTGGCGTACAGCTTTGCGGATGTGCTTCTCAAGTGGGACGATCTGTTCTTTAAACTCTGCCGTGTGAGTGAGATTCCAGTGCCTGGCTCGGTCAAGCAGGTGTCTTTTCATGGCAATTGCCTCCAGGGTGGCTTTGCTAAGCTGTGGTCGGCGCCGTGAAGATTTCTTTTGACAAAAGAACTGTTTGCCAAGTTGGAGGAGTTGCTTTTCGTACCATGCAGCGTGAGTCTCCACACTGATATCCCACACGGGGATTGGCAGAGTGGCCAGTGCTTTTCGGAACGCTTGGACCTTGTCTGGGCATAAGAAGGCCTGCTCATCCCAGGTCTCATGCTCAGCAGTGGCAACTCGTTGTTTGAGCATACCTCTAAGTTGCATGCAGAGTGGAAGGTGATCATCGTGACAGAATGACGTGTCAAAATCAGAAAATACTGAAGTGGCAGCCACAATGTCGTGCACTCTACGTGAAACTAGGATATAGTCCCTTCGGTATTTGGCTCCGTTTGTGTGGGTCCACGTGTGACCCGGTCCGGAATGGAAATGGTCAAAAGTGGATGGGACAAAAAACTCCAAATCAATCAGGAAGTTGCCAAACAATCTTCCCTGCTGGTTGAGCGCCTCAGGATTTGTTGTACCAACAAAGGGGGAGAACTCTTGGTTGATTGGGGCATTGGCGTCAATAAACGTCCAAACCAAGTCGTAGGCAGCATGGGTGCGGTACAGTTTTGCAGTCTCCTTCCACCATGAGGCAAGAACATCAATTGGTCTGTTGCCGTCACCTTTGTTTTTGCTGAGGCATGGTGCGTGTAGTACCACCAGGGATAACTTCAGTTCGCAATTTTCCAGAAGGACAAAGAGCCGTCTGGGATCAGCCCATTGGGTTGTAATCCTGAAATCACGAAAAGAAAGCTTGGTACCATCGGAAAGAGTAGCCAGTGGAAGGGTTTGATGAATCCACAGTTCACACCCTAAACAAACCGGGTTGGGGCCATGGTGGCCTGCAGCAAAAATGTGGTAATGCTCACTTCTGTACCTTCCCTGCTTCGTGCGGGCTTCTTGGATGCCCACAACAGCAACACTCTTGGCATGGAGTTGGGCATCAATCCTTGCTGTGCGTGCCCCTGATTGGCGACCTATTTCATTTTTGGTGTTCAAAATGATCAAGCGCAAGCACATTGGCAGTCGCACATGTGAAATCAAGTGTTAGCCAAGGGCTTTCTTGTGGAGAGGCTGTGGTTGGCACTGGGGGGTGCTGGGGTGAGGAGGGGAACTGCATTACTTCTTTTTGCACCAACGGCGGGAAACAATGTTGGACTCTTTCTGAGGCATCCTGGAGCCAACACCAGTGCAAATCATGTGGGGAGTGTGCCAGTGCATGAAGGCCCGGTGAATTCCATGCTGGCAACATGTGTGGGTCAGCGTCAGCAGCCCACTTGGCTAGTGAGTCTGCAAGTTCATTCCAAGGGTGCCCTTGGTGTGCGGGGACTTGGGCAACAGTGGTACTGGGACCAAGCCATCTTGATAGCACTCGACACATTTGCGCCAACCTGGGAGAGGCATTTGTAATATTTTCAGATGTGGCTATCATTTGGCTCAGCATGAGGTCTGGTCGAATGATCTTTGGGCAATGCTGCAAGAACCGAAGGCCGACATCCTGAGCAACAATAAAGGCCGTTAGCTCTGCAGAAATGTTATCCAAAGTCTCCGCACCTATCCATTGTGGGTGTGTAGGCTGCATCTGTACCTGGCCAGCGTAGCATCCCAAGAAACATGAGCGCTCAGCGTCTGTGCAAACCACAACAACACTCCACCCTGCAGTACGTGGTCCAGTCGATCCATCAACGTACAACTCCCATGTCCAATGCAACGGATCAGAGTCAAGGGGTTGTGAAAGTAAAGCATTATAAGTGGCAGGATGTACTTTCAAACCATCTGGTAGGTGCGAGGGGGAGGCAAGTGGCCATGAGACGCAATGTTTTGCCCAGTCCGACTTCTGGAACCATGCAATTGCTGAAACTTCAGGGTCAAGTTGCGTCCATGAGGCGTCAATACTGTGTGGAATAGTGGCTTCAAGACATAGTGTAACCCTGTGTCTGGTCGGGACTGGAGCATTCACTTCGTCTTGCGACCCAAATGCCCTGTGCAGGGAGCAGGCAAGGTCCTGGTCTGATCTGTGTTGGGAGTTATCAAATGGATCATGTTCTGGCCGGCTAGTGGGGGGCATCTCGGCCCACGGCATCTGGGAATCCCAGGGGTCAGGTTCATCAGGATCTTGAGCCGCATGTCTGTGAATTGCTACGGTAAGGGATTGGCCATCAAACAGTGGTATCGCCTCATGGGGAAGCAATTCACGGTCTCCAGCCCAGGCGGAGCATTCATTGGTAGGCTGTCAGCACTCTTGATCTTTGTATGCAATACCTAATAGGGTATGATACGGGATGACATGTGGAGCCATCGATGCGTGCCTTTGAGGAGGGAATCCCTCCAGGGCTGAGTCGACAACATTAACTAGCACTGAGTTGAAATTGTCAATGGAATGTTGCACAAGTATGACGTGCAATGCAACGTCAATCTCCATTTCAATCGGATTGGGCTGGACAATGTGAAAGTGCAACGGCTGGTCCAATAAAACAAAATCACTCCATGCCATACGGAGAAGGTGGGTCCATTCTTCCGGGTCTTGGTAAAGCTGCACGGCTCTCGATGCAAAGCACTGTGGGAGTCGTACATGATCAATATACCAAGACACAACCGTGACCGATGGATCATCCTGCCGGGCAGAAAGCAAAGACAGCGGTTGCCAGGCACTTTGCAATACTGAGTGAAACGTCAAAAAATGAAATGAGCTTGATGGTGTCCCTTCTCTAAGAGGTGGGGTGATGGTGACAGAAATCGCATTGGCCGTCGGCTCTTGCTCTCGATTTGGATGACTTCTGGGTCCGGAGCGAAAGGAATGGTCTACCAGGGAGTGCAAACTGCGGATCTGCTTTTGAATCTTGGTAAAACTGATTTGGATCAGCGTTACGTCAGTGTCCCATTCTTCATCCAAGGAGGAAAGTGCAATCTCGAACTGGTATCCATTTCGGACTGGGAATGTCATCTGACCTTGAATCACAATAGAACCATGGGTGATCTCGCACATTTGGTTGGGTCGAAATGGCCGGCATCTGTCTGTTATCCCAACCTCCTGAATAATGACTTGCTCAGTGACCTGCGAAGGTAACTGAGTGCAGAAGGAAGTGGGGTGCCACGGGTCCTCAAGCATCTCAACTACAGTCAGTACTGCTGCTCTGGTGGCAGGGTTCTGCGCCTGAATGACAATGACATGAGCTGCAACGTTGGGATCTCCTCCTAAAGGGTGAGGTTGCACTAGCTGCAGTGTGACATCCTGAGTAGGGTCAAGCCAGTCTTGCCATCGGTTCAAAATTTCAAATGGCCAATGCATCGGCAGCTGTCCTAGTAGTACGGCTCTAAAATGATCGGACCTGGGCAAACGGTGCACGTCTGAGAACCAAGTGTGGACAGTCAGTTGCCTGTGTGGTTGCATCGCACATAAAGGAGGTAATTGGTCAATCTGCCACGCAAGAGCCTGTCTGAAACTGGCAATGTCCCGTATATGCAATAACGGCATACTATTGGGCGGAACATGAGCTGTTGCGGGGATGGCATCTGATACTCCGGTCGGTGGGGCAATCGCGTGTGGGCTGGCCTCAGACCTCTCTGGGATCTGTTGCATTGTCTGTGTCCGTCCTTCCTCAGGAATGACTGGCGGTCTTATGGGTCTTTGCATAAAAGACATGGCATCTACATCATATGATTGGCTTGACGAGGCAGTGCTAGTGAGGTGCGCACTTTCGTGTACATTTAGTACTGCACTCATACCTGAGAAAATTTCCTCTGGCTGGTCAGTCTGGAATCGGAGAATCCCTGACCACATGTGACATGGACGCTCAACACAAAAAGGCCAGAGGTCATGCATTTCAATCATCATGTTGGTGGAAATGCTGTCAGGTACTGATTCTGCCACCTGAAGGATTCCCTGCCTTGATCCACCGTGAAAAACAGTAGTGAAGTGCAACGCAACCTTTCCGGGAGTCATACCTTGTTCAAGGATGACATGAACGACAGCTTGACTGCGCATCGCATGAGTCGGCATAGGCTTGACAATTAAGACCTTGAGGGGTTCCTGCCGGTGAATGTGGTCAAACCAAACAGTGCAAATGTCCGCGTACCAAAGGTCAAAAATGTTGTCCAACCTTACCATGCGTGGCGCTGTACAACGTGGCATGGTTGTGTGATGCACGTACCATACATCAATGCTCATTTCCGGGCCGGTTGCAGCTTGGTGTGTTCTGGCATATTCTTCAAACAATGAGGTCAATTCAATCATCCAGATAGGTCGGGGTCTCTGCGCTGTGCCCTGCGGCAGCGGTTGCGCTGGGATGGGCACATTGAAGTCAGGAGGTGACTCCGTCTGCTGATCTGAACAACGGTGTTGCAAATGTGGATGTGAGATCCCCTCAATGAGGTGGGCGTCTGACACTCTGCCTTGCACAGAAAAGTGGTCAATGGCATTGCAGTTATCTGTGGTTGGTGGCACTGGCAACTCGTCCCTGACAGCATTGCTGATGCACCTGGGTTGGAAAAACTGCTTGAGTGACGTCTGTCCCTTCGGGATGCCTTTGCATTTTGAAAATTGACCTTTCTTTTTGAAAAATTGCCCAATTTTTGTTTGCTGCTGTACTCCTTTGGTAGAAGCATTGGCATCCTGAATTCCACGGGATGTCGAAGCCTGGATCTGTTCTGCCTGGCAGCATTGCTTGAAGCATTGAAGATCGTGCTTCACGGTGGAGTCAGGATTTGCAGGCTGAGGCCCTTCTTCTGTTCCAGGGCACTGGGTGTTCATAACAACCTTCGGTTGCAGTACAGCACCTAGCGTTAGCAGCCTGTCCTTGCTCTTATGAATGGTGGGCAGTTGATCTGGTACATCTTGCGCATTTCCAAGTTTCTTCAGATTTTGGGCAAATCTGGATCCTGTGGTTGGTTTCGGTGACTGGGTTGCGGCATACTGAAAAAGGGCTGTGTCATCGTCCGCTTCCTCTGGTTCAGTGAGGAAGTTCATGAACGCATCGCTTTCCTGGTCTTCCTGGAGCGTCTCAACTGCCATCTGAGTGTCCAACGTAGAATTTGGATATGGTGGAACAGTGATGAGCACATATGAGCCATGCCTGGTCGGCCGTGATCCGTGATCATGTCGGGGCCAGTCGGTGCCATCAAGTGAGAGCTCACATTGATCTTCGAAAAACTGACAGTAATGAAAAACCCCTGCAGTCAAAAGAAGGTGCGATCTCAGAACTTGATACCCAATACGATGCACTGTCCTAATCACTGTTGGATCTCTAGGCTGTTCATTGGGTGCTTGTGGAAAGAGATATCTGGTATCTATGAGAATCAATCGATCTGTTGATCTGCGGGGAACATCTCCAGTCCTTTGCACAATGGCTGGAATGGCTAGCTCAGGAAAATCAACAGGCCTCGTCGGGATAGGGTATACCGCTTCAAGGTGTTGCAGCGGAACATTGAGTGCCGTTGCCATTTCATGGGAGGGTTGAACGAGTTGTGCATTCACAAGATGCATCACGATCTCCTGTCCATGAAGTTGAAAAAGGTGTAGTGCAGTCATAAACCTGTTTGCTCCTGTGGATGAGCTTGCCAAGGTGGGACTGCGGGGCGGGGAAGTGCCATCTGATTCACATGGATTCTCAGGAGCAGGGTCATTGTGGTCAATCCGGCTGCTGGAAGAAGTCACTGGTGCGGTAGGTCCTCTGGGCTGTGAGGTCATGTGTACGAGCTCTGCTGCTGCATTAAGAACAAGTACTTGGAAACCATCACCATGACCAGTGTCATGTGTGGGTTGCAAGGTGTTGGGGATGTCTTGCCATCCAAATGTGATTCTACATGTGTTGTGTCTGCACATTCCTGCAACATCAGCCGCTGTAATAATGTCATAACCACCAATGTGTTCGGCAAAAGAACAAGCCACTGAGAAGATATCAAAGTGTAGACGATTCTCAGACATCACTGTGACCAAACCTGCAAAACGTGGTGAATCCAGTGATTGAGTGATGATTATGTCAAGCGCAACAAATCTTTGTGATGCAGTTCTTGGCGGGTCAGGATTGATGATGGTGAGGTCAAACCAGTCGTCAGTGTCAATCTGGTCCATCCATAGAGAGGAAAATTGTATGACATCCCATGTATGAAATGGAAATTAAACAATGTTTTAAAACCACCAAGCAGAACACTATGGAATCCCAAAAATATTTGAAAAATGCATTTTTCATAGATAGTCAATGCTTTGGAGGTGATAGTCCCACTACAGGATTGATTTATGATCTTGCTTCATAGATCATCACTCTTGGTGACTAGATTCACAAATCTGCTTCAAGGGTCTAGATACAAACCTTGACCGGTCAAAGCGTCCATGAAAATTACATTAAGTACCAAATTCCTGGGTCAAACACATCTTTTGTTAATGGATGTGTTGAGGATCTAGGTAATGTATCTGAAACAAGTCGAAACGAGTATGTGGATAATCAATGACAATAATGGATGTAATAAATAGATAGCTGCTATCCACATTCCCTTCCATTTGCCACATGATCTCATAAACCAACCGGATTGTTATAGATTCTATGGTCTATGAACTGGCGAATCTGAAATCATGTATATAAATAGTTTCCAGCAGGTTATGTTGGTGTAATTGGTGGATTTAACTTTTTTGCACATGAATCTCATCATGAATTCTGGTGGAGTTAATCCCATTCATTTCAAAAATCCCAACATATCCTCACGTTTTGTTGGAAAAAAAAACATATTTCCCAATACCGGGGATACCCTCCAGACTCGCTGGAAACATCCACCCTGGCTTCGATGATTTCCCAACCTCCACGATGCCCAGGTGCGGCCGCGTTCCCGGCCACCACCAAAGCAGCCAAGGCTGACCTGTCTGCTGCTTGCAGCAGCTGCAGGGACTGCTGCCAGCTGCAGACGTTGATCCTGGGGAAACGTCACAAAGATCAACGGTTTCAGTGGAAAGTCAATCTGAAAATCATCTGACTCTGGGTCAAAATATGTCAAAATGGGGTACCCCAATCATCAACCTGCAGGCTACTGAGAAAAATCGACGAAAATCATCGAATTTCCGGGGTCCTTTTTTTCACAGCCATCATCAATGGGTGCGGAACCATGGGAATGGCATGATGAGGGAGATCATCCCTGGGGCCACCTTCCGCCCCATGAAAACTGGCAGCTCGGCATGGTTTTTACACCATGAAATCCACTGGGTGTTCATCCCATTGAGCTGAAGATACCCTGCAACTTGTAACTTTTTAAAGTGTTTTGTTGCTTCGTTTGTACCCTATCTCGAAATCAACAAACAACACTACAAACAACACTACAAACAACACTACACAACAAACAAGTATTTAATTTTTCAGATCATACCCTCTATAGTAAATTAACACTTCAACCTCTGAAAAATAACAGAAAAAATCACAATTTTTTGGGAGTGGTTTCACAAACATCGTCCAACCCCGATGACCAGGGTCTTTCTGGGATCCTGGGTACCATCCGCCGAGGCTCGCCGCGCCGAAGCAGACTTGGTTCAACTGAAGCAGCTGCGCGGCCGCCAAGCGCAAGGCGTCTGGGCATACTGTAGGTGTTTTTGTGGCTAACCATACGATAAGCTATAAAGTTATATGGAATATCCCCAGGTATAATATATATTATATATATTATAATATGTGGTTTTATATATGGTTTATTCATGTTTATATTATATAACTATTATTAAACGTTGCCAAAGTAGCAACGCGTCGATTTTCTGGGGGTCTATATATCTGAACATGGGGTGGAATCACCCGCTAATTTAATTAATATAATTCTGGCAAAATCTTAGCATGCCGGTACTTCCCAAACTCGGAATAATGAGGCATAATGAGGCCCAATTGGGGATGACGTCAGGTCGTTGCGCTTGCTGGAATTCACACAGATCCATATAATATCATATAAGCATATATAAGCCCATTTTGGCACAACACCCGAGCTGATGTTTGTCAAATTTCCATGGAATATTTATGAATATTTGATGACCACCCCATGTTCGAAGCCAGAAAAATCACTGGCAAAAAGTGACTGTCCCCGAACCGGGCAATCGCTCGGATTGGTCCCTGCTGTGGTTCTGGCTCCTTGCCTAGGCCTTGTTGCCACTGTTGGCGACATGCTGCGACAACACTGCTGTAGCTGGCGCAATTGGGCCTAGGTCTTGCAAATGTCATCCCAACATTGGTCTCAACAGTTGAATCCAAGGACTGAAGTCAGCGGCAAAAACATCATTCCCAGCCGAATGCACCATGTTTTCGCTCGGTGGAGGTTCAGTTGAATTTTGTCACTTGGCACCGCCAGGTAGCCCTGGAAATGTGAGCTTTTTGAAAGTAGTTGTGATGGTCGGCAAAGGCCCGCAGCACACAAACCACAAGAAGAATTGGGACGATCAGGAAATGATTCGTGACCATCTTTCCTTGGGGTTGAGTCTGAAGAATTCGAAAGTTGTTTCTCCCAAACTTGGCATACATAAAAACAAAACAATAAAAAAACATCTATAACAGGCTTCTAACTCCAGCTCCTGTCACTACAATGACACCGCACAACTCACCATTCTTCCCGATCCTCCCAGCCCAGCCGGTTCCCGGCCGGTTCCCGGCGTCGACGCCACCGCTGTGTCTCCCGGCACCACGCGCACAGCTGCCATGCTGAAGCACAGCTGCAGCGCGCTGTGCCACGCAGAACCGCCGCGGCAGGCGCTGATCAGCGCGCTGCAGAAGGCTACATCGAAGCCTGGGGTCCGCCGTGGTCCTTTAAAGGGGGGAAGGTATACAAGGTCAACATAGACAGATACTTGATGAATTGTGATTTTAATGGTAAGTGCCCAGAATGTCTGAAGGTTCATGGTGCAATATGTATCAAACATCATGTTTTGAGTATATTTGAAATATGGTGTTAACATGGTTTAACATGTTTTAACCATGGTTATATGACGGGATGACAACATTTGTTTATTTATGGAACAAGCGTAATTACAACCAGCAGAAGGTCAAAATCACCAAGAAATTGCTGGATGACTTGTGGGCTGATCCAGCCCATCTGAAATCAGGGCCCCAGGGCTGGGACCATGTTCAACCTTAAAGCTAGTGATCACTCTTAAGATCCTTCAGTATATGTTCAAATGGTTCTATATATATATATATAAAGAGGTTTCCTAAAATACGGGTACCCCATTTTTGTTTGGGATTTTCCATCATAAACCATCCATTTTACGGGTAACCCCATGACTATGGACCCCTTGATATAATAGTTCTCTATCAAAACCAAGACCAAGTTGATCCTGTCATAGATTATCAACCTGTAGCAGGACCTGCAACAATGACTGAGCCAAAAATTGGCCCACACCCGAATGAACATGGCGTACACCAAAATAGGGTACCAAAATACCACACAGAATCAATCCAAAAAGATTTCGTCAAATCATTAAGTCAGTTCATCTGACTTGACATGGTTTGAATGGTAGGTGGGCCTAACCCAGTTCACTGTCTAGACCCACAAGACAGTCACAAATTACTATTAAAGATTGGGTGAACGTATACTCCAAAAAAAGCAATAGTAAAACATCCCCAATGTTTTCACTTTTACAGGTCGGGCAATAGAAACCATCAATCCACATCTGGTTGGTGGTTTCAAGCCCTCTGAAAAATATAAGTTCGTCAGTTGGGATGATGTTCCATTCCCAACTGTTTCTGGAAAGTCATAATCCATTCCATGGTTCCAGTCACCACCAACCAAATTTTTTGGGGTGGTTTATGAGTGTTTAACCAGAGTATTAACCATTAATATCCCATCACATTAACCACTATTCACCATTGATTCACCATTGATTCACCATTGATTCACCATGGTTAACCAGGATATCTTGGTGATTTTATAGGTGTTTATGACATTGCTTTACCAAAATCTCTCCCAATCTTTGACCTATCCCCCCTTAGGATCGTCCCTGCCAAAATCGCGCCTGCTTCTTTCCCATCCTTCAGTAGCTCCAAGGCCTGTGGAAAACGTGGCAATGTGACCAACGAGCCAAAAAACCGACCAAGCCCAAAAACGGAAAAGTGAATTCCATCAGTCAAAAACAGACAAAACCATCGAAAGACATATATTGACGTGTCAGGGTTTTGTATGTGAAAAATGATATGCTAATCTTCAAGCAACACAAAAATGGGTGTGGTTCAAAACGAAACTTGGCTCTAGCCAGCAAAACCCGAGATTCCATCAAAGCAGGAAGCAAGAATCTAAAGCGCTAAACGTTAGATATGCATATATCATATCTACAAAAGGACAATGAGCATAGGTAGTTAAGCAAAAAAGCATAAAAATCATCAAGAGATAGCAACAAATGAAAATATCCTATGGACTCGGACTCCTAACGGAATACGCACTTTCCCAAGATCTTTCAGCTGAACGACCGCTTAAAATGGAGTTGGACTTTGGTGTCCAGGTCGGACGGTCCTCAAAAATTGATGGTTCTTGCTAAGAATGACCAATTTGGTCTTATTCTCCTTTCGTACATAGCATTGTCATCCCCAGTTCAATAGATTTCATCCATAACACAATTCCGCCTGGTTGGCTTCACACATCAGCCTGGTCAAAACCTAAACCTGACCATTTTTGGGGTTCTTCACATCCATATTTGACTAGTTTGGTGTTGCACCGGATGACCCATGGCTGCCCAAAACAAACCAGCGCGACCAGTCACCTGCTGCCAGGCACTCCGTTTGCCCAGGGCTACCACTCGCTTGGTGAGTTCCACCAGACCCTTGCCATGGCCATGGCGGCCATGCCGGCCATGCACTGCGACGCATGTGGCGCCGCATGTCATGCAACGCCCGCAGTGGGAGAAGCTGAGATCGAAATTTGAGGGATGGGGGAACCAATACCCTTTGGTAATTTAACATAGCTATTGAAAATACCCCATTTATAGTTGATTTACCTATTCAAAATGGTGATTTTCTATAGTCATGTTAGTTTACCAGAGCGTAAGTGGGCGGCAGTCGATGCCGGTGAAGTTGATGAGGCTGACAGGTATACATTTACTCGAGCAATTGGAAAACATCACCTCCCAAGGTTATAAGTGGGACGGACTTAAAAGACTGAGAGATAAATTCACGCCAACTTTTACTAAATTCAAAGATGCCGATAGAAACCATGTTCCTTTCAAAAACTAGCCCCAGAAAGCCGCTGAATACCTCCGTGATGTTCAATGGAAAGCCTCTTCTACTGAGTCTTTTCCTTCACGTTTGCATATCCCACTTCAAAATGCTAGGTACATCCGGATGATGATTTTCCTTTCGCCATCACTGAGTTGGATGCTGTTCATGTTTGAAGAGAAACACGACTCCAGGCGCCAGGCGATGATGGCATCCCTGCAGAATTATACAAATGGTTGAGTACTGAAAACAGACTGCTACTGCTGAAAGATCTGAAAGCTGCCAGTCCGACTGTTTCGAAGCCGGTGCCATGGATAACAAGTTTCTCAATGCGGTTGTGGTTTCAATCTACAAGAAAGGTGATTCATCTTCTCTCGCAAATTACAGACCCATCTCATTATTGTCCTGCTGTTATATAAGATCATTAAAGTGCTGGTTAAGAATAGGCTTTTAGCAGGACTAGATCCTTGGCTGATGCAAACTCAGTACGGCTTTCGACCTAAAAAATCCACAAGCCATGCCATTTGTGTAGCTAGACGTCTTCAGGACATCGCCGAAGAATCTAGAAGTAGGAGTACTCTGATCCTATTAGATTGGGAAAAAGCCTTTGATCGTGTAGCCCAAGAAAAGGTGATTGAGACTCTAAAACGCTTGCTGGTCCCGAATAGGATTTGCAACTTGGTCGCGAGTTTTTACCAAAATCCTGAGTTCAAGGTCAAAGTTGCTTCAGACAATTCAGATTGGACATCCCAGCGAGCAGGGCCTTATTGAACTGTGTACTCCACGCCAGATTGAACCAATTGATGGCATATATTTCTCTGAAGTGCTTTTTGCAGATGACAAACTGATTTTTGGCGCAGCGAAAAAAGCTGCATCAACGTATTGCTACATGCAATTGAAAGACATTCTGAATATTTTGGACTGAAACTAAATTACGATAAGTGCATTAACATTACTGCTAACCAAAGAGTTTCGTCAGTTTGTTTTCCCCCAACCGGTCCTGGGCAAGGTAAGTTGGTTCCTATAGAAAAAGTTCTGCAGCTTACTTTGGCACAATTTTATCCGATTCATTCAGTAATAAGGCAGAACTTCTGAACAGATTGGGAGACTGCACTGCGACAGCGAATAGGGGTTGGAATGAGTTCAGTTGACTAATGCCGAAATCTCTCGTTTAAATTCCTTCCAAATTAAGTCTCTAAGCAGAATTTCGGGTAAACCTCCTACTTTTATAGACAGATCAGAGACTAATGAGCGATTGTATCGTGAAATTCAGGAACACTACGGTTGCAATTTCGAACATTTTGGCGATACATGGCAGAAAGCAAGACTCAAACTCTTTGGTCACATTCTTCGTAGTAGTAGAGCGGACCCGCTTTCGCAAGTCACTTTCGCCTCTGATGCTCTTCACCCTCGGTTAGTTTACACTCGTAGACCCGGAAGACCAAAAGCAGACTGGGTCTGGGAATCTTACAACGATGCTTTCATGGTCATTAATGGACAGAGCGCTCTTTTCAATCCTAACGACATTGAACACTTACGGCAAGTCAAAACAGAAGCACTTCGCAGAGAATTCTGATCATTTAAGGCTTGCCAAGGCTACTTACTAGTACGGCCTCTCAAGGTAATCCGTGTGGTATCTCTTCGATGGGATGTACGGTGCTTTCCACTGTTTGTATTCCATTTTAAGAAGCATTTTGCTTCATGCGGAGCTTGTAAATATGTGTGCCGGGGGCCCTTTTGCTCGCTAGAAAAAAATATATGTGTATATATACACTACTGTATCAATCAGAAGCTGTTTGACGGCGAAGATGCAGCTGACCGTTGAACCGTCCATTAAAAGACTCGTTTCGAAACGTCTGAAACTGAAACTGGGATAGCAAAGTGTCCATCCCTACTAGCCTACAGGGCCTACATGTGTCTTTGCAACGTCCAAGCAATGCACAAGTACACCTGGTTGGTGGTGCAATAACCATCTTGAAAAATGATGGAGTTCGTCAATGGGAAGGATGACATCCCATATATTTATTATGGAAAATAAAAGTCATGTTCCAAACCACCAAGCAGAGTATTAACCATTAATATCATCCCATTATTCACCATTGATTCACCATTGATTCACCATTGATTCACCATTGATTGTGCCAATCTACATGGGCCCAAAATCCTGCCCCATTTCAGGCAAATTTTAAGCACATCAGTTCCAAAGAGTTCCTGCAGAACTTAAGCCACTTACTAAGCCGCATTCGGAAAAATCCCACACCGGTTTCAAACCGAGGTGGAACCGTTCGCTTCACCGTCCCCAATATGTAACATAATTATTCCAAATCCAAATCCCACATCCATGTAAAAAATGTAAAGAGATGTAAAGAGTCACTGCATAAAGCTCAGTAATGACTAATGACTACACATTTTTTTGAGGGATTGGAACCACCAACCGTAGATACTGTGGAGGCAAACATTCTGCATATTCCTTACACAACACAATGGGAACCATTCATTTTCTGGGCCGCATCGCAGCTGGTGCCTTCCTTTAAAATTTGAACTCTTGTCATTTTCAAACCGACACGTCGGCACTGGAACAAACAATGACCCACTCTTGCACGCGAAATGTTTCGTGCATCATGAAACTTCAGCCTAAAGAAACATCTGACACAAACCGTTTTGAAGTGTATAACTCCCATGTGTACCTCATCGTATCTTGATATCGCTAGATGATGTTGCAATTTTTCAGAATCTCCCGTGCTCAGGGTGAGCTCGCTTTGCAGTCCAGTCCGACACATGCAGAAATCGCCATGTAGCGGAACATGCCGCCGCCCCGCAAGGGCCACCTTCTAAGGACGATCCCATCCCCAGCTGATCCCATTCCCAGCGAACTGGAAAATGGCCATTGAAATAGTGAGTTTTCCCATTAAAAATGGTGATGTTCCATAGTTATGTTAGTTTGCCAGAGGGTAATCTTAAACGTTTGTTTGTTTTTTTATATGGGGTTGAAGGGATTGATAGGGATTGCCAGTCCATGGCTTGTGATCTCCAATATGTCGGGTAGTATGTCCCCCGAACGAATCATCAACCAACAGGGGTGGATCGCAGCTACTGCTCACTTTAATGGATTATCCCAGCTGTGACAAAGAGGGATACAAACCTCCCCATCAACACGTGGGTGCGAGCAGCATTGGTGAGAAAATAGGACATGTGTGATGAACCCATTGTCATATGATCCAATTTATCATAGAGCTTTACGTTTAGATACTTACTTACATTCTCCATCATTCTCCCATGTTTAGATGGTTTAAGGGCAATGTTTTTGCGGGCTACGAGTACAATCTAAAGAATCTACCCTCTGGTAAACTAACATAGCTATTGAACATGGCCATTGAAATTGAGAGTTTTCCCATTAAAAATGGTGGATCTCTCCATAGTTATGTAAAGGTTTACCAGAATCTAAGGTACACATATAGAGCTTGGGGTATCTCCGAATTTTGGGGATCTCATGGCCTGAGGTTTCCTGTTTTCAGGGGGTGCCATGGAGTACCCCAAAAAATCATCCATGTGATTTTTCGGATGGTCCATTGTAAATACGAAAAACTGGTTGGTGGTTAAAAAAACCATCTTGAACATATGAGTTCGTCAATAGGAAGGATTATCCCATATATATCCATATATGAAATGGAAAACAAAGTTCATGTTCCAAAGCACCAACCAGTTATAAATACTATAAACCAACTGTTTTGGGAGATCCCCAATGGAAAACCTCCATGTGATGTGACCGGGGCGTCCGTCGCCACCCCATTTAAAATTAAAATATTTAAAGCGTCCAGGCTGGGGTGAAAAAAACACCATGTGAAATATCTGAAATCAGGATGCCAAATATAGTTTGATATTTTGATATGGTTTGCCTTCCCCGGGGTTTCCCTCTTAGAAAAACCACTTATGCTATTTATACTTAGGCTATATAGTCGAATTCCCAAAAAAAAAGGAGGCCCAGAGGTGACTGCTACGGCGCTGAAACTAAAGCCCTGGTCAAAACTCCTCACGTTGGACGACAGCGTGGCTAACCAAAGGTCGTCGATTTGAAGCGGAGCGTTGACCACGGCGGGGCACTTTGTCCCGCACATGGCGGCATTGTGCACACCATGGGGGTAGCCAGCCGAGTGAGTTCAACTGGCCACCAGGTTCACCAGGTCCTACCCTACAGGAAATACTACATGCAGTGGGCAGTTTTTGCATGTCGTACTGATGAGCGACTCGGATGATCAACTCTTCGGCAAAATCACTGGTGCTAAGATATGGCAAGAAAAAAAGGTGCTAAGGGGTAGTGACTTTCTGCCAGGCTTGCTTAAAAGCGGAATCATGATGAATCATGTTCATCCATTTGAAACCATTTTAGATTTGTCGCGTGACCTCATTGCACTTTGGAAAATGTGTTGGTCATTTGTCGCAAAGGTGTCTGATGCGTTACAGGAATTTGGATGAATTAGAATGATTCACCATTATGAAATATACGGGGATTTGAGACGGGTCCCCTTACCAGTGAGTTACTTTAGTTCATAATCTACAACTCAGGCTCAGGTTGTGTCATTTCCCTGCTTCTTAAAATGTACACATCTAGTCCCAAAAAATGTTAGTTGAATTAGTGTTAAGTGTTAATTAAAAGTCCCCTAAAAAAGAAGGTCTGTATGTGTCTGGCTCCACTTCATCCAATTTCGCCAAAGAATTTTGAGCCAACTCATCAAGTTGCTCAGCCGCGGATGTTGTCAACCCAGGACTCATGTTGACCCCTGGTTTTACCAAACTGATAGAGGAAGGGTGTATCATTTGCTTTTCCAAGAAGACATGATCTCATTCTGGGGATCGCCCTCTAAAATCCCTAGCTTGATCTACAAGGGTTCACTAGTCCAGGGCGTCCAGGGTTGATGGATTAGCCGCCCTCTCTCCAGGCTTGATCCCTGGTGAAGTTTAAACAATCTGCAGATCTGCGTTCAACATGTGCAACATCTCTGTATCCGCCAATTGTGCCTGAGGAATTTTGGGATGGTGATGGGTTATGATGGGTTTCTGTGCCTACATAAAATAGGGTGATCTCTTGGTATATAGTATACCTGAACCAAAGACAACCAAAGGATGATCTGGGTCAACCTGTGGGCTTGCGGGGTGGCGTTTTGAAGCGCTGGTTGCGACCTTGATCTGTGGGTGTTTCTTTGAGTTTTAAAATTCCAAGAGGCTAAACAAGCACGGCTTCAACACGTAAGCTTACAATCGGCCGTCAGATCGTGGATCTATGGAATCTATGCGAGCCCCCCACGTGGTTACAGGATGTTGCAGGGTCAGCCAAACCTGTTGCAGTATGAGCATCACAAATTGACTCCCTGGGAACCACAGATGGAGGAATCATGGGTATTTTGACTGTAAGGAGGGTACCCAAGTTTCACCCAGACCCATATCTATGCAACAAAGCAATCCGTGTTGAGTCTTGCAAAATCACATGACAAGGACAAGGAAGTATCAATTGTGGAAAGAAAGCCCCAGTCTGAGTCCAGTCTGAGTGGTTGTTGCTGGACCAGTTCCATTCTAATCCAATTGTGACCCAACATCTAGGTAAGATCCACACTTATCACAGTCTACACTCCTCACAGTCCCTGATATATGCCATTATAACATCAAATAATCATCAAATCATAGTCTTCCACTAACCATACCCCCACGAAATCATAGGATTCCGATTCCCTTCCCATCCCTTTCCCTCCAAGCTACAGCGCAGCTCAACGGAGTCTGCCCCATGGCATCCGCGCAGTCCACCCTGGCTCCCACGTCGATGAGGAAGCGCGCCACCGTGGCGTGGCCGTTCTGCACCTGGGCCGCTCCGTTTCGGTGCCCGGAGGTGCCCGGAGGTGCCCGGAGGTGCCCGGTTTCGGTCTCTTGGAGGTGCCCCAATAGATCGAGTTTCTACATGATATTAGGGGACATGATTGCAGGATGGGCCCCCCAAGATAGCTATCTAAGTTCAGATATATATAAGTGGCTTAACAAAATGGTGTTTATGGTGGATATATAATGATATTTAATGGGTGTTATAATAGTTTATGAACCAACTTGTAACTGGGGGCCATCATGTGGATACTGATGTTGAAGATTTTACAGATAAGTCTAGATAAGATGAGGTAGTTAAAGATGATCCAATTATATCCATTTGAAGTGAGGACATGATACTTATCAGTGGAGATTCTATCCCCAAATCATTTTGTGATCAAGTAGATGCTTCCAGTGCACCAAGTCTGCCACTGACAACGCGACACTTTACTTCCTGGAGGCTGGAAGAAGACTGGATGGAACACGGTGAAACTAGTGTTCTGATATTGAGTAATGTTGAACTGATGATGAAGAATCAAGAATGCATCATCGAAACCTGCATCAGATTGGGGTTTCCTAACACCAACTCATCCAAAATTAGATCATTTTGGTATTGAAACCCATGGTTTTGGGGATCCCCCATTTTAGGAAACCTCCAGATTGTTGATTAAGAAAATTCTTCCAATCATGACTGTCATGAATTACTCCCTTCAAAAGGGGTTTGGCAACTGCCTCGCCGAATCGATAGGAAGCGACCTGGAAGTAGAGAATTCAGGATACGCTCTGATCACCAAACATGACGGTCACTCAGTGAACAAGTCCTCATTTCTAGATGATATTCCCCCCCCAAAAAAAAAAAAACTCTATTTTAGACGTATTCCCATTCAAACCTCCGTAAATTTCTAGAGTTTCTTCCACTTCCCTGGGCCACGGGGATTTCTTAAGCAAGCAGCTGCCCACCACAATGGGCTGCGTTTTTGGTGGTCCGTGGAATCCCTGGCGCGATTTGTTGAACCCAATTTGGCAGATCTGATATTTTTTTTGCGAAGCTCTTGTAGTTATATAAAGCTCTATCTAATTGGTGGTTTTAACCATCTTGAAAAATATTTGTCAATGGGAAGGACTATCCCAATATATTATATATGGAAAATAAAAAATGTTTGAAACCACCAACCAGGTATAGACAATTGTCCCATTTAGGTACCGATCTATCGGGGATTTCCCACCTAGCCATGTTTGAGGTACTGCGAGTGTATAGCTAAACAGCATCCAAATGAGGACGACAAAACTGGGAGAACCACAGGACCTCAAGCCATAAAGACATGAGAATTGAGAGACCAACAAAGCTAGATGAGCTGCCGAAGTAGAAATTGGATAAAGATAGTAGAAATTGATAGAATTGAATCACCAAAAAAGATAGGTACATATATCTGCCGTAGAGGGAGCATGTGGGACACCAAGCTGGGAACCGTCAGAAAAAATATTCCGAAAAAACTGTCTACGAGCACTGGGCTGGCCTGTTGGCACCAGCGTCCACCAAGAAGGACACAATCTGGTAGTGCCCTGCGATGACAGGATCAGGTGAACTGAATAGGGAGTTTCCTAAAACAGGAGATGGAAAAGTCCTCGAATTTGTTGGATCATTCGAAGTCTGGGAAAACCAAAGGCTTGTTTTGGAGTACCACAATTTTGAGCATCATCCAGGTTCAAGAAGAGAAAATCAATCACCAACTGACAGTCTTTCTCCAAGCAGAAAAGGCTCTTGGAAATAGAATCTGTTCTGCAAAAAGCATGAAGCAATTATGAAAATATCACTCCCTTCAGACCACCACAGTTTTCACTACATAAATCTAGGTTCTGTTCCGGTGTTCGTGTAAATTAATCAAACCTAGCAATGGAAAATCCCACATTTAAAGACACATTTGATAAATGGATATTCATTACTGGATATAAATGGGTATATAATGGATATTGGGATGAAGTTTGAAGGTGGATGAGTTTGTTCATGTTTGTTGATATCAATGTAATATGAATGCACTATCTTTGGAAATTTTATGGACATGTTGGTGATAAACATATCTTGGGATTTTCATGAGCGGAAAAGACATGGATGACTTTGTTTGGACATTCTTAGTGGTCCTCTCAAACTATATGAAACCACGCTAAATAAGATGACCCAAACTTGTGAAAAACAAATCCGTCTCGTTCCATGATGAGATACAGAGATACAGTATATGATTTTTGGAAGTTTGGACGTGGTAAACATCAAGAACCACATTTAGTCCTTCTGACTCATTTGCCTACCAGGGCTGCTATACAACCTAAATTACAGGTAAATGTTTCCAAATAGGTGATGTTACTTCTCTATCTAGCCAATCTACCTCACTAAAAAATTGGGACCATCTTTTATCAGGGCTGTTTATAACTTCGGAAAACAAAAAAAGGTTCCAACAAATCAACATCAAATCAACCACAAATCAACCACAAAACAACCCGGGCATTGTTCAATGGCTCAGCATATCTCATCGCTCTCACCGTCCGCCTTTCTGCGCCGCAAGACTTAAGGGCGTCTGGCCCTGGTGGTCCCTCTCTTCCAGCCCGGCTTCCGACTGCACCTCGGGAAACGACACCAACTTGGGCCTTGATGTTACCCTCTGGTTATGTCAAACATAGCTATTGAAAATGGTGACATAGAAAATGGCCATAGAAATAGTAGATTTACCCATTAATAGCATGGCGATTTTCCGTAGTTATGTAATGTTGTGTAAATGTTTACCAGAGGGTAAGCAACAAAATGTGGAATGTTCACTCGCAAAATCTTGGAGCTCACGGTTTGCCAGGTTACCAGTCAGAAAAACGAGATTCCGTGAGAAAAATTGTAGGAAATCAAATCTCAAATCATGTGAGTTAATCAGTTAATCAACGAAAAGTTCAATTTACCAACAAACATTGTTATTTAACAAAAAAAACATGATACAACCAACACAAACGTGGATTCAACATGATTCAACATGATTCAACCAACATAAATGAGGATTTAATGTGCTTCAAATGGATTTTTACAGGGATTTCATCAACAATTTTGAAGGAGTTCACCAACAAACATCAGAATTCAAATGGATTCGAGCAGGAAAATCGAACACATGTGGCCCACTGATCAACAAACATAACAAACTATGCGGATTTAACCTGCGTAGTCAGGGGAGATAGTCAAGCAACTTATGGATCCGATCAACACAATGATGGGGACCTTTTTTCTCATCAACTTTTGAGAGTATCCGGTCACAACATGGCTGGGTGAAGCGGCAAAATACACGGGATTTTTCAGGTTTCAACATGGTTTGACCATGTTTAAACAGTTGGGGGTTGATCCTTCAACTTTCGGGTTTGCCTCCAACCAACTCTTGGGGATTGCATTCCAAGATACCAAGAAACGTACAATTGAAAGCCTCAGTGCGATGAGTGTGCCAGAATCATTGAGGATTACTCCAGAAGTTGCAAATTCAGGTACAAACATGTACAGACTACATTTGGGAAGACAATTCAATCCAACTCTAGCAGTAGGAATTGTTTCAGTTACTTTCTTGGAACAAGATCCAGTCAAGCACTGTACTGATTAACATGTTCTCCGTTCCTGCACCGCTCCGAATATGCCAAGCCAAGCTGGAAAAGTTGACCATGGTTGAGTGGTCGAAATGTTTGAGCCAAATGGGGTTTCCATAAATGGATGTTTTTTGAGAAATCCTATTATACAAAATGGATGATTAGGGGTACCCAGATTTATGGAAACCCCCAGATCCATTTTTGCATTGCTGCTCCATGACATCTGGATCGTGGCATGTCAACAATGTTGCCTGTCTATGCTGGGCATAGAAAACCATCCGAAAAATCCAGGTGTGACGCACGACTAGTACCACAAAGTGAGCACTGACCGTGTCTTGGAGTTCCTGACCTCTTCTGTGATCATTCGTGTGAGCAAAGTGTGCAAGGGACAAAGACCAGTCCACAGCCAACGAGAAGTTTGTGGGTAAAGTATGTTGAATTGTTCTTTACCCATCTTTACCCATTGTTCTGGGTAAATTATCATATTTCACTAACCTGAATCTTAAGGCCATTTGGGCATGATTTCCCTATTAACCATGATTCCAGTGAGGTCGCAGTGAGGTCGTTATAATTTACCCTCTGGTAATTTAACGTAGCTATTGAAAATGACCATTTATAGTGAGTTTTCCCATTAAAAATGGTGATTTTCCATAGCTATGTTAGTTTACCAGAGGGTACCCAGATTGTTGAAACCCTTTCAAACCCATGATGTCTGGGATTTCCCCAGGAAGCTGGCGCCGTGCCGCTGTGCCTAAGCAATCCAAGCAACTGTCCACTCTCCATGGCCCAATGCAAGGGCTGTCGTCCTGCGCACACCTCGCCAGGAGATCAGAAACTCTGGCAGCCCTTGGTTTCCACTGGCTGATGTTGGTTGACCCATAGTTGACCCATAGCCGCTATATCAAACATGATCAAACCACTGGTTTCAAGGTGGTAGAAAAACACATCAAGGGTTTATATGGGTTCATAGAGTTAGCCTATTTAAGTGTAAGCGTATGCTGTAAGCGTCTGCCATCAAAAGATGCCAAGATCATCCAAGATCTATGTAATTGTTCGCACGTATCTAGTATTTATCGTATGTGGTGTTTTATGGCTATTTAAATAGTTACAAGAAAGTTCATGTCAATGTCATCCAATGACATTGCAATGTCCCTTGCTATGGTACTTAGCTGACTCTATTTATATAGTGGTCATGTATAATCACACGCAATTCTCACTGTCAATTTATCATCCAATAATCTCCAAAGCCCCCGTCCAAAGAAACAAATCTAATCATTCCAAATCACTCCAAATAGTGATCTTTATACTTTAATGTCATGTCATCTAGCCGTCCAAATGAGTGAAAAAAAAACTAAACCCAGGCTCGGCCTCACGAACGTCTACCGCCACATCCACCAAGAAGCGCACCACCTTGGAAAAAACAAACCTTGGGATGACTTGTTCAAACTGGTTTTAAGAACTTTTTAGTATTAGGTATTCTGAATCTATAGGTGATTTCAATCCCTTATTCATGTTTATGTTTCCTAAATCATGTTTTTGTTTAATCCACATACATCCACTCAACCCATCAACTTTTGGCTACTTTGAATATGTTCGGCCAAAAAAAACTAACATAGCTATTGAAAATGGCCATTTATAGTGGATTTTCCCATTGAAAATGGTGATTTTCCATAGTTATGTTAAATTATCAGAGGGTAGCCACCACTTGTGGCGCCACGAGCCGACCTCAAAGTGACCCCTTTCAGCAGCTCGGCAGAGCGGGGACATGTCCGAGCCGTCGCGCCGATCCTGGCGACGACGTCGCCAGGATCCCAAGTGCGACAGTTAAGGGCCCGTCAATTGGATGGAGAATGGATGAAAATGGAGTGTGTATGTATATATATATATATTATATTATATATATATATATTATATTATATATATATTATATTATATATATATTATATATTATATATATATTTATATATTATCCAAAGATATATGCCAATGAAGGTTTCTGATGATCAAAGGTGATCATCGGCCTCAGTTCCCTATCTGAAGTAACTTCAGGGACCATCTTTGGAAATGCGTGTGTATCGACATAAAAAGAAAACAGAAAGCACCGGATGCAGCAACAATCTGGTTTCGATGTGCCCAATATGGTTTCAAAGCACTTGTGGAATCTGGATGATCGTCTCTACAATCCTAGGCAGGCACATGATTGATGTTGGCATCACAATGACAGACCTAGCTAGCGGTTGATTTATGTTCATCTTCCCCACGGTGATTGTATTCATTGTAGCATGTGTTCTGCTGCTTGCAGTCCCCTTCCATTGGTGTCGTCCCACTTTCGCGAGTGACGCGACACTCTCTTGCAATTTCCGTCAGTGATACGGACAGCCAACGGTAAATTTGACACCACCCAAGAAACAAGTATCCAGCCATCCCATTTTTGAGGGCCAGTCATTTTGGGCTATAATAATCTAGAATCGGTACATAGATAGATATATTTATATATTTTTATATAAATATATAAATATATATCATTATATATCATTATATATCATATATAAATATTATATATATATGTATATGGATGTGTCCCAAAAAAGGGTGGTACCCCTAAATCCTCCATTTTTGTTTGGGATTTTCCATTCTAAATCATCCGGGGTACGTCCTTTTTAGGACAGCGCCTTGTCAGCTCCAGCATCAACCAAGCACCAAACGACTTGACGGTGGCCTGGCGTTGCGTCAGGAGTGTGACCTGGAACTGGCCATAGAAATAGCTGATTTTTAGTATTGAAAATTATGATTTTCTCATAGTCATGTAAAATTTTGACCAGGGGGTACTGTGGATTTTAGTACTAACTCAACCTTCCATTAAAATCCTATCGTCCGCGTTCCATTAAAATGCAGAAACGTTGAAGTTGGGAGATTTGACTCAGAGAAGTGTGACATCAAGCAGAAGGCAGGGAGCCGAGCGACAAGGGTGAGATGGAAAAGCAACGAAATTTGGGGGCTGTGATCATGAACCATCAACTTACTGGTGCTTAGTAGGGAATGGATGGGAATGGGGGAATGGGATTATTATTGATAGGTATTGTGGATCATTCCTTCATTCCCCACTAAGCATGAACGATTTTTTGAAGTGTGTCTAAAAATTTGGTACTCCAAGCCTTGGCCATTGAGAACCAAGGGAGTGGATTTATGTTTTAGACTTGTATACCATCACTGGTTGGTGGTATACCTACCCCTCTGAAAAATATGAAAGTCAAATGGGAGTATTCTTCCCAATATATGGAACAATAAAAAATGTTCCAAACCACCAACCAGATCAAGATTGGAGATACAAGGCCTTGAAGCCCATCATTTGAGAACGGCATCATGACACTGACAATGGTGAACTGGATTTCCAGAGAAATGTCTCAACGCAAAATCTTAGATCACCGTAACCATCATAATTAATTCATAATTTATATTTGGATATTGAATTGAATCACATGTTTTTTTCAAAATTGGAATTCAACCAATGCGTGTAGCCAGTCTCTGACACGGCAACAGGAACTGTCTGGGAGTCACACGACACAGAACCCATCCCAATAGCACCGGGATGCATCACTCTAGGGATGCTGTCTGACAGCACTTGACCGATGAAAAAGTCGAAAGTACAGTAAAATCTTTCCGCCAAAACAGTCCTAAGAACAAAACATAGTTAAGACCTGACCATTCAGACCCTGCCTCTTTATTTTCAGATTTCACCGTTTCACCCCCCTTGTGATTTTGTGGTGGTGAAGATTCGCCAGAAAAAAATCCTGAAGTTCCCACCGTCTTTCTGAATGGTGGGCTTTCAACTGACTGGATGAAATCCCCACTGGCCACACATTGAAAAAACAAATAGATCCCACTGAAAAATACTCCAATTCCACCATATAGACATATAATAAGATATAATAATATATAATACTATTATAATAATATAATAAATAATACGTACTAATACTACTAATAATAACATAAATATACATATATATGGTCTATCCCAATCAAGCAATCAAAAACAATCACGTCATGTCCACTCTCCAAAGGCACCTTGTTCTGCCGCTAGGGACCTCAGAGAAACAGGGCCGCGTTGAAGCCCTGATTTCGCCCAGGATTTCCCATGTCATGGAGGGATACAAATCTACGGTAGTATGCTTCAAAATTGCTGACATCCCAAATATGCGGCCCAACTTATGACTATAACATACTTGAACAACACAGGTGGTAGTTTTTGCACACACAAAACCAAAAACTTCACGGAAAACAGGCAAATGTTGATCCATAAGCTCCAAATTGATGATGGTTCACCAGCCTTTTGCTAGCATAATAAGTTGTGGCTGGTTTCAATTTATGATGGTTCACCAAATTCTTAAGTTCTTCTTCAATTTCTTCATGATACGTCTTCACTACAGAAGATTTCCCAGAGTTAGTCCCGTGTCCATCCATTCCCATGGTCCAGTTTGCGAGTTGCTAGCACGAAATCCGATTGGTCTTTTCCGATTTCTGATTTCAACCCATCCCAAAAAATCCAAAAAGCTCAAAGAAATTGGGGTCTTGATCCAAAAAAAAACATAACATGCTTAACATTGCTTAACATATATCTAAAAACAAGATATCTTTGAAACCACCCAGCGTTTTTTTTCTGGGTCACCATCTTGATTTCAAAAATGATCATCTTTCAAGGCGCAGAGGCGAAGAACCTGCATCATCAATCACCTCCACGGCGGCACCAGCCTCGTTATGGATTGGTTTAAGGGACCTTGGCTGAACCGAAAACCATGGGTTTTTTTCCATATGTCCCCATCTGGTTGGTGGTATACCTACCCCTCTGAAAAATATGAATTCGTCAGTTGGGATGATGAAATTCCCAACTGAATGGAACGTCATAAAATTCATGTTCCAAACCACCAACCAGCCATGATTTGTTTGGAGGTTTCCTGCAAAATGTCAAAGCAGTCCATTGAAATATGGGAATATGTAATTCATGGGACATCATAGTTGCTCGTGGCTTGACCATGGTCAAGAAATGGAGCAAAGCGCAGACATGTAACCACTATTCATAGTGGATTTGGGTGTGTCTGAGAATTGAATCTGTCCCCAACTATGGCATTTTCATTGGGACTTCTTATGGTTCACCTGTGGATTTTCCAGGCGTTTCCCCTAAATCTTTGGACCAACCCAGAGAGATCTTACGAAAATCACATGGTGATGGTCCTTTGGAAGTGGGGTTCCTTGATGGAATTCCACAATGCGTAGTATATTCAAGTCATATTGCCAAGCCACATATATGTATGTGTATATATATATACTGTATGTATGTATAAAGATGTATGTGTATATATATATACGTATATATAGTGGTTCCACAAATGTTTCAAGCGGAGCACACGCTTCACAAGACTTGGCAAAGTTGGAAAGCTCTTGGTTCGGTGCGCAGATATGATTCGTTGCGTTGTTTGGCATAAATTTGTGTCCACGCTTCCTTGCCAGTGTTTTTCATCAAATGAAGAAACGCAATGATTTCGCCAGGGGTTCTGTGATTTTTTGGGTGTGTTCATTATTTAGGTATGTTTGGCTTAAGGAATCATTTACTGGTTGGTGGTTTCAACCCGTCTGAAAAATATTAGTCAATGGGAAGGATTATCCCATATATTATGTAAAAAAACATGTTCCAAACCACCAAACAGATTTAAGATTGGGTACCACACTTATTTACCCTTGCACTTGGTGAAGTTTGGAAGCGGGGACCAATGGATGCTTATGAACCAACACCAATCAGCCCTCGAATCCTGCTACCCATGTCATTCCTGCTGACTTTTTAGCAAGTCTGAGACCTGATATATGTGTCCGTTTTTTGCAGTGCTTCCCTAGATAGAGCATCATTTGCAAACATTTTTCAGGTCGTTTTTGAGATGCTTTGAGGTTGTTTCTCATTCACTTATTCCGAATTATTCACCTGATCAATGGGAATTCCAGGATCCTAAATTGGAGGTACGTCAGTACCATATTTCTGGCCATATTTTCTGGGGATATTCCCTGAAATTTAGGCCTTATTTTTCGGCCTTATATATGGTACAGTACTTCCAATTTAGGATCCTGGAATGGCCATTGACCTGACCACTCCTGTGCCCAGTCTTGCTCCGAGTCTTCGCGGCCAAGTTGCTTCAAGCAGCATCTTCACCTCGCCCGAAGGCACCAACGGGTCCAAATCCGAGGCATCGACTGTTGACTTATATTGGAAGTGTCATAAAATGCTGGAAAATTAGCATTTCTAGTTGATTTCTAGTTGATTTATGTTGATTTATGTTGATTTACCTATTGAAAATGATAATTTACCCCCATGACTATGGATTTTGATAGGATTTTCCATTATAAACCATCCTTTTTTGGGGTACCCCCATTTTAAGAACCCCCCATTACTGCGTCAGTTTCTGGAAAATCTAAGCACTCAATGGGATCCTGGCCACGGCACGAGGGGCAGCATAGGGAAATTTTGGTGGTAGATAAAACCAAAGCCATGAATTTTGCATCATACATAAATCCGCCCGCACCGAAGGTGCCGAGGCGTTTCTTGTGTGCCTGCGTGAACCGTTAGCAATTGCATTATAGCTAATAAGCGTTAGAGTGAGGTTTTGCTCTAGAATCCTGTGTTTTTGCATGTTTTTTAAAAGGGGTCAAAATTCCTGATCTGGGCCAATATAGGCCAAAAATGGGTCAAGATAGGCCCAACATAGGCCCAACATGAGCCTAAGATAGGCTCACATGGGGCCAACATAGCCTCAAATGGGGCCAACATACCCTCATATGGGGCCAAGATAGCCTCATACGGAGCTAAAACGTGCCCAATAAGTGCTCAAAAAACGTTCGATATGGCCAAACATCCTCCAACATATTAGACTTCCCGAAACAATTACACTTGGTGCGGGCGGTTTTCGTCACGAAGCGACCGTGAATATATATATATATATATACTGGTTGGTGGTTTCAAGCCCTCTGAATAATATGAAAGTCAGTTGGGATGATGAAATTCCCAACTGAATGGAAAAAAAAATGTTCCAAACCACCAACCAGATAAATAATATGTACATACAAATGCACATACTATATTAATTATATATAATGTGTATACATCTATGTATATATATATATAGTATATATATAGTATATATATAGTATATATATAGTGTATATATATAGTATATATATACTTTATTCACCTTTTTTTCCATGTGGGGAATATCAGAAGAAATCCGCCAGAATTTCAAGTTGCTGAGAACTCCAACCCATAAGCGAATGTTTTAGTAGTCCCACCCTCCTAATGTTATATGCTACTCATGCAGGCCCCAAAAAAAATGAGTAGGGCCAGTACCAAACCAGGGCCTTCGGCCACTCCCCTGGTGAATTGGTATTATAGTATTACTATTATGTTGCCCTTCAAAGGCATAATTTTGGAGGTATGTATATGGCAAAACCCACTGACCAGTCCGGATGATGTCATATTGTCACTCAATAACTGTTTTATACTATAGATGTATTGTATAACTGTATAACTATCCCATTACCTCCCATTGTATCCCCACATTTTATTCATATTTAACCATATGATGATGGGATGCATCAAAATCTACTAATAACATATCAAATACAATATAGCCATATTGTGGGGATGAACATTCGTTTTCCAGAAATTCTAGTGTTCACCAGGGTACCCGGGTTTAGACATGTAAGTCCCATTACCATATGGAAAAATCACAAATCCATCGTTTGTAGATGCGAAACCTATGGATTTTCGTGGCTTGTGCAATGTTTACTGGAGGGTATCTTTTGGTATGTTGCTAAACAATCTCAAAAAAAAAAACTAATTATTTCATGACAGTAATTATGAATCCATATAAATTCTCATCGCATACCGTATACCCACATTTGATTCAGCTTCTGTTATCCCACTAATTCTCCCAATCACATGTTCCCATGAAATCCATTCCCATCATATTTGATGACACCCTCTGGTAATTTAACATAGCTATTGAAAATTGCACATTTAGTGCGTTGATTTACCTATTCATGATTTTCCAGTTCGTAAGGGTTTCCATAGTCATGGGGGTACCCCAGAATGGATGGTTTATAATGGACAGTCCTATCAAAATCCATAGTCACGGGGCGAAATTGTCATTTTCCAGTTCGCTATGTGAAATTACCAGAGGGGTATGTCTATCCCCACATCCCCCAATCATCTTCAGTGCTGTTGGTCCTCATCCTTTGATTTACCCTCTGGTAAACTAACATAGCTGTTGAAAATCACCACTATAAAAGTTGGTAAATCAACGATAAATGGACCATTTTCCAGTTCGCAAACTGTCACAAATTACCAGACGGTATATCATTAAATTTCACTACATCCCATTAAATCCCATCAAACCTCCATTAAACCCCATTAAACCTCCATGGAACCAGAGGGTATCTACCATAAAACCAACTCCCTTTGCTCCCACTCATGCCACTGGTGCCATCAGGGCGCCATGGCGAAGTCTCCGTGTTCTGCCGCGAAGCTCAGCGCGCTGCGTCGGGAAGTGTCCAGCTGATGCACGTCGGCACCCACGTCCAGCCTGGGGACGGGAACAATGGGGGGGTTGAGGGGAAAAAAACTGGGTACAGTTGTTGGCAATTTGTTAGTTATAAGATGTTATAAGTGGTTATTGTTATGGGATTATACATTCTATGATTTTGGGGTGGTGACAAAGGTACTTATAACTGGTATTTCGGGCCATAACTCTAGGAATTGGGGACTTACTAACTTAGGGCCCACTTCAGGAGTGAGCCCACTCACGGGTGAGCCAAAAGCCTTCATTCCCTGGCCCGCAGCGGTGCCAGCAAAAATTTGAGATTTCCATGGATTTCTATGGACTTCTAATTAGATGAACATGAACAAAATGAGACTCTCTAAGTGAAAAAGTTGCAAATTCATGGAATTTTGAAGAAGCATCCAGAGGTGTTGATCAGAAAAGCCATGCTCGGAACCTTGCTAGTACTGATGGAAACATATATGACACTGTCAACCAAGAATAAGCAGTTAATAAATGTTAATAACACCTGACTGGTTTTCCAATTTTGAATATGTTAATGGCAAATCATCACTTTCTGAACGCAGCCCCTACAATTAATCAACCTGGCTTCAGCCAGCAAGCCCATTATGGAGTGTATCACAATATCAAATACAGTACATGGGTGTGTCTGAAAATGGGGTATACCCACAATGAAATAGCCATTGAATAGGGAACATGATGATTAACCAGTGGGTTTAGGGGTACACTATTTTCAAAGAAATCAACATCGTCCCCTAGGATTCTGATGATTCTGATTCTATGCCGAGCCACAGAAAGCGCAGCAGCTGCGGGTGTTCAAAGCGCGCCGCCAGAATCAGCGGGCTCTGCTGTGGAACAGTGGTGTCTGGTAGGTCTTTGTCCGCGCCGGCATCCACCAAACACCAGACCTAAGTGGAGAATGTTCAATGGTCATTTCAGGAACCGATTGAGGACGGAGGTACCTACCATATATAAGGCCTATTTATGGCCTGAAAAATGGTACAGTACCTCCATCTGTTGGATCCTGTAGATCTCCCATTGAAATGTCATAGGTCGGATAGGTTTTCGAGGGGATTTTTCGAGGGGAACGGTTGAACTTTCAACCATCATCTTGGGGGGATGTTGTCTTCCTATCCAATTCCCGGACTGATCGAGTTAGGACTCGTGGATACTGAAAAAATCGATCCAAGTGAGGTGTAGTGGGCTACCAGTCTTACTTCATCTTACTTCATCTTACTTCATCTTACTCCATCAACACCCGTTGTGTATGTCATTTGTCTCAGGATGTACGAGGGGTCAAAAGTCCAGTCGAATATCGCGATGTCATACGGCGTCCCACATACACGTTGCAACCCAGTAACTGGTTGACCATATGTCCATGGCCAAAAGATGTTACCCTCTGGTAAACATACAAAAAACTATTGAAAATCACATTTTTTCATGGGAAAGTCCAGTATAAATGGTCCATCTATACCATAGCTATTTTGACATAACCAGGCCGGGTATATGATTTGTGGTCATCCATCCCATTGTGGATTCAATGGATTGATAACCATCCCCCAAAAAAAGGTACCATATGGTTATGACATTCACAGTTCGCCATGGTTTTTCGATGGCCCTAATCGAAATAGATGGTTTACCGTTCTTAATAGCATGGTGGATCTTTCCATGGCAAACTGGCAATGTCATAATCAGATGGTATATATAAAATCCATCTTTTGATGGAACATAAGATCAGGACCTCTTCGCGAAATTCGCGACCCTGTTTCTGCTTGCGAAGTTTTCTGACCATGTCTTGCTTGGTCAACTCGGTAATCAATTCCCTTCGGTGAAACCACGAGTTTTCATGGCCAAAGCACCATGAAATTCACGGCTAGACTAAACCACCATGTTTTCATGGAGTTGTCACAGCTAAACCATGCGAAAGCACCATGTTTTCATATGTTTTCCATGATCAAATCACCCCAGTCGTCATTTTTCGACCAGGCGCAAGCTGTGTGTGTCCCTTCTCAACCGCCAAGCACAGGGGCCGACGTTCTGAGGTGCCACCGTTGGGGCAGGCGCCTGGGACCCAGGGCTCTGAGAACTTTGATTTCGAAAAAGATGGTCTTTTCGAAATTTTCCATGTGGCAGTGTGTCAAAACATGTCAAAACCTTGTACCCCTGGTGAACATCAAAATAGCTGGTATTAATAGGTATTGATCCATACCCATGTCTTTTCCAGTTGACAAGTTGATAAGATTTGATAAGTATCCCAGCATTTTTGGGGCACCCAGAGAAGTGACCCACACTTGCGAAGCCCAGAGAAGTGAGATGGATGGCAGGATAATGGAGGATGTAAGCAAACTTGTCTGTCTGAGGACATATGGTATTGGTCTAAGAAAACAAAGAAAACTAGAACAAATACTTTTTGGCTTATGACAGGACTGTTCAATTCCATGGGGCAAGGCGACTGTACAGGAAACATGTTCCAATCAAAAGTCTGCTGGTAGGATGAAACAAAACAAATGAATACAAATGAAACCACCAGCCAGTTACATGATATGCGTATATATTGCAACTAATATCAACCCCGGATTAATAAACCATGGTTTATGAATCAGGGTGGTATTCCCCCAAAAGTCATGATTTGATACTTTTTATGGTACCTTCCCAATTCAAAAGCCGTAAACGGGGTATATTAATCCAGGGTTGACATTACAGTACTGGTTGGTGGTATACCTACCCCTCTGAAAAATATATGAGTTCGTCTTGGGATGATGATTCTTCCCAACTGAATGGAAAGTCATAATCCATTCATGTTCCAAAGCACCAACAAGAGTATTAACCATTAATATCCCATTATTAACCACTATTCACCCCAGAGTATTAACCAGAGTATTAACCATTAATATCCCATTATTAACCACTATTCACCATTGATTCACCATTGATTCACCATTGATTCACCATTGATTCACCATTGATTCACCATCTTTCACCATAGTTATTGTACTGATCACTAGCTTGCTTTTGACAAATAACTCGGGATCTCACCCGAGGGACCTTGGCTCAAGACCCGACGGGCTAGCTCCATACTGCTATTCTCGGCCGCGGCCAACAGGATCTCCTTGATCTGCCAATCACAGCTGGCATCCCGTTGTTTTTTCGCAAAAGTGTATCTAGGGGGGTTTTATATACTATGTTTTACTACCATCATGCCATAACATAACCATTCATTACAAGCCGAGTACTGCGGTTGTTGTATCCCCACATCCTGCACTGCACACGCTCCGCAAAAATCCGGCCGTCTCCTGTGGATCTTCGGGCGGGTCCTTCGCACAACATGTTGACCCAAAGCCATGTATTTTTGACATGTCTGTTTTTGTTCTTTACAGGTAAAGAAACATATAATATATATATATATATTATATTTGAATATATATATATATATGAATTCACTCATGTGGCTAGGGTGACTCTGAGGTATGTCTGTTCGATGTGGATAGTCAGATATAGTGAGATATCGCGTACCTGGATAGTTCGGGACAAAAACTTTGGTGTCTAATGATTCGCAGCGCGTCCAGCTCCTTATCTTCCAGGATGGGCACGTCCAGGGCCATTTCCATCTCTGCCATGACAGTTGTGAGCCACTTCCGATGCCCCCAGGTATTACTGGGAATATTCTATAATATATGATTATATATGTTTCATCATATATATGATTATATATGATTATATATGATTATATATGATTATATATGATTATATATGTGCAACTGACTGGGTGGTGATGTACAATTACCATCAATTACCTGTGGTTATTCTAATCTACTACAAAAGCCATAGAAAATATGTGGTAGCGGACGACCGTCGGCAGGATCTTGCCACGATGTGGTTGCAGCTCATGCTGAAGAAATGATCGAATCTTTGCAGGACAGTGTTCCTAAAGAAGATTCATCAATGGCTAAATATGGCTAAATATGGCTAAATATGGCTAAATATGGCTAAATATGGCTAAATATGGCTAAATATGGCTAAATATGGCTAAATATGGCTAAATATGGCTAAATGTATCCTTTCATGTGCATCTCTCACAATGGCTAAATATGGCTAAATATGGCTAAATTGAAAATGCTGACGGACAATACCAAAAAAACGTGACATGCACAAACCTGGACTCTGGTTAGCCTCCTGGGCCATGGTACCTGGGATAGCTGGTATCATCATCTGAATAAAAGGCTACCGTAGGAACCACCGGAAGAATACCATGAAGTTTTGGCTGATTCACACGTTGGTGTTTTAGTCAGCTTTGCCTTCGCATATCTCGGAATTCTCAATGCCAGAATGTAAGCTTGACAAAAACTGGTTGGTGGTTGAGCCTACCCCTCTGAAAAATATGAAAGTCAGTTGGGATTATGAAATTCCCAATATATGGAAAGTCATAATCCATTCATGTTCCAAACCACCAACCAGAAAACATCTCAACGCCCTTGCGACATCCTCATTTTCGCCACATTTCTGAGATTTCCCAGCCAGTGTGGTTTCAACTCACCCCTTGCGACAGTCCAAGGCGTCCATTTTTTCGGACTTTGAAACCCATCCCCACAGTCCATCCCTGACACAAGGCTGATCAAAACCCTGGAAGACACCTTTGATTCCGTGGAAAAATCCCGCAATTCATGTGGAATGGAATGGAAAAATCATCACAAGTGATGCCTGGTTTACACATCAAAACACATGGAATTTCATGGTTTTTTCTGGGCAACCCAATCATAAACCTACCATTTGGGGATGGTTTATACCATCCATCGTGATTTTGGGAATGCTTTATGAAATTGGCTTTACCACATTACTGTTTCTGAATTTCTACCCTGCCAAACATGATATGAACCCCAGCCCCAGGGCCCAGAATTTATACCTTTTTTGCAGCATAGGGCACGACCGGGTCGGCGGGTACCGAACTCGTCCGCGGTAGTCGACGTCTCGACTCGCGTCAGACTCACCGCGAGGAGTGGTCGCTGGGAGAGGAGCACGGTCAGCGTAGAGGCTATCATCACAATGGCACAACAAAAAGCCAGCAAAAAACATCAAAAAACCATTGCAGTCTCTTTTTTTCCAACAAAAAATCATCAAACATTTCGCTGCGATCTGGTTGAAGAATTCCAGCTTATAGCTGAGATCGGCAGAGAGATTACTCAACATTTTCAGGTGGAATTTCAAGATTCTTGTTTTGGCCGGCCACCAACTTCTGTGGCCTTTCTTTTATCATGGTTTCAGTGCACCTCAGCCCCATCCTCGCGGCGCGGGTCACTGGCCTCGATTTATGGCAGGATTCATGCGATTCATGTATCCTCCAGACGTGAGGCTAAACCGATAAGTATGTCGTTAAATCCACGAAGGCAAACATATCGACCCATTACTAGAGGTACATTGACATGTTCATTTCATATGCTTGAACAGGTCTAGGAATGTACCTACAAATCAAGGGCTGTGAACCAACATCAACTAACAATCAGTGTGGATCCTAGATACTGAGCAGATATGGATCAACCATGATCAACCAACAATGAGCGTTTAACAAACAAACATGATGATACGATATATCAAACAATGACGGGCTTTATCTTAGACACGATGCAAGTGATCTTCCGACAGGAGACAGGCTCAACCTATCGACCTTCAAAAACCTACCCATCCAAGCTTTACTACTCCAGTGTGCGCAACTACTACCCTCTGGTTATGACTAACATAGCCATGGTATAGATGGCCCATAGAAATAGATGGTTTACCTGGGTTTACCTGGGTTTACCTATTAAAAATGATGATTTTCCATGGCGAACTGTTAAATAGCCAGATGGTATATTCTATGACGATTCATAGCATTCATGGCTCAAAAAGACTGTGTGGAGCTCCAGATCTCCATCGGTTTGTTGTACAAAGTGGCTGTCTCCAATGGATTTTTTTCGACCTCCCGCCGTGTGTCACGCGCCTTATCGATTTGTGATGGCGTTTGCCACTGCCGCCTGACGGCACAAATTCCAAGGAGTTGGGGATCAACTGAATGGCCCTTTGAAAGCATCATATAGCATCTACGCGACCCATAGAAATGTTCATGAAGTGAACTTCAAGGCAAGTTGTCATAACATTGAGATGATCTGACGAAAAATCAATTTGAAGGGAATGTGGTCTCGAATTCGACACTTCGAAAGGTCATGGTCGACTCAAATTTCCAAGGTATCTAAACCACTACATGTCCACTTTGGACAACCACTATGCATCTAGCTGCCGGAGCAAAGAATACCTGGGTGCCCTGGGTGTCTTGGTACAAGCCTGTTCAATCCTGGCATCAGTGATGGTTTAGTGCGAGAATTCATGTGCAACTCGAGAAGTCCATTAAAAATTAAACATCAATAAATCAACCGAGTATGGATCAAAATTGTGTACCCCAATTGTTGGATGGTTTATACTAAAAGGTTGGTGGTATACCTACCCCTCTGAAAAATATGAGTTCGTCAGTTGGGATGATGAAATTCCCAATATTAATGGAAAGTCATAATCCATTCATGTTCCAAAGCACCAACCAGCTAAAAATATCTAAAATAGACTAAGCCTCCATCTGTGGTCCAGGTCTAAAAATCTTGGAGCTCAGCCTTGAAACCGGCCTCTGCGAGCGTGGCCATAATCAACTGCTCCGCGACCATGAGCTGCTCCTAGACGATGTCTTGGGCTCCCACCATGATGTGCAACTCAAGGATGTCGCCAAAAAAAGAGGTGATGTGAAAATTATATAAGATTATCATGATGTGCTCTCCTTATGATGTCCATTATGAAGACTAGTACTAGTATCTACTATCAACTGGGGATGGGTCAAAACCCTGGTACCTAGTGAACCCCAAAATAGCTGGTGAATGGATGTTCATCCCACTAAAAATGTATCTATAGGTATTGACCCATACCCAGGTGAGCAACTGTTATTTCAACTATTATCTACTATTATCCCACTATTATCCCACTATTATCCCACTATTATCTACTATCAACTGTTATTGCTGTCATGTTGATTTCTATTAACACCGTGTTCTCATACCAATAGGATCATTCCCCATGTCGATCTCCTGGCTGCCAGGGCCCAAAATGGCCGTGTGCCTTGGAAATCCATGGCCGTTGAATCAGGGTGTCATCAAACAATGGGGAAATCCCAGAGGAAATCCCCTGTAAATAGAGGCATTCCATGGGAAAATCATCTATAAATCTCCATAAATCTCGGATGATCCAAGGCCAGTAACTGCCAGTAGGTGATTGGAACCTCCAGATTCTCAGAATTTGGATCCCTAGGGCAAGGAAATGGACCGACATAATTGTATTGAAATCTATTGAAGAAACGAATTCTTTGGAGGAACCATGTAACATACCCATATGCTCCATGAACTGAATATCAACGTTTGGCCCAATCATGGCCTAAATGTAAACATTCCAGAACCATGGAGCATATGTAACATTATACAAACCAAACAGTAATCACCAAAGAATCATTATTAACCACATAGTAACCACCATTAACCATAGATTGACCACCATTAACCATGATGCTTCAGTGGTTCAGTGATTCATCGCGATTCATCATTGCTAGCCACTATTAACAGGAGATACCACATGGAATTGTTCATTCATAGTGGACATCAACCATTATTAATTAACCATTATCAACCACAAGAAAAACTACTATGACCCACTATTAACCATGAATTAGCCATGGATCACTGGATCACTGGATCAGCACCATGACGAACCTTGGCAAACCTTGGTTCCCCCAACGGCTGGCCGGGCAGATCCGGAGGTCTCAGCTCGATCTTGGCGAGCGCGGCTCGCGCGGTTTGCGGTTTGCGGTCTCTCCCCATAGGAAAAACATCGGAAAATGGTGATTTCAGCAGCAACAAATGGGGATTTCATATATTTCATGGAAATTTCATGGCTGATTTTATGCCCCATAGGATCCATGTATGTTGTATATGGTAACATGGATCCCATCAATATACCCCAGTCATGTTAGCATATATACCAGCACCATGGATCCGTCATGGGTGATAGCTAAGTTGGTTTATGAAATCATGGGCTTCCATGTGGATTTATTGATGCGGTTAAAATTTGATTAAAGCCCTGAAAAAAAACTCTGGAGCCCCACTTTCCAGTGACGGAATCCGGGGATGCGAAACATCATATACGATTGAAATGTATTTACACGGAGTAAATCATGATATAGCTATTATGATCTATTATATATATATACACACACTTACAACATAGAATTATATTACGATTCTACTATAACATACATGATATCATACTATAACATTGTAGTTTCTAGTTTCGTGTCCAAGCTTTAAGGAGTTGCAAAAGTAAGCGCATGAAAATTATGGTTTTAGGCTTCCAGCATCATCCAACCAATGCATTTCTCTGTAGATTATATCATTTACAGATTGATTGCCTTGTTGCAAAGACTATCTATTGTCATCTATTGTCCACATCTTGTAAGCCATCTGTACTCGAAGGGAAACAAATGACATGGTCAAAGGGGGCATTAGGAAAACGAATTGCATATCATATATTCATATCAAATCATCATATCCCCATCACAAGGCCCATTTACACACATGTCCACGTACCCTCTGGTTAACTAACATAGCTATTGAAAATTGCCATGTATAGTGGATTTACCCATTAAAATGGTGGATCTTTCCATTTATATTAGTTTACCAGAGGGTAATTACAAATAAAAAAACGATAGGATTATTGCTTTGATGGGCCACACGAGCTGGCTTTCCACCCCGCTTCTAGAGCAGCCAATTGTCACCAGACGAAAATAGGGCTTCAATAGCTTTGAAACACATCAAGTCCAACATGGACAACTCCATTAGATGAATCTACAATGTGGGTCCCCCTAGTTATAAGTTGGTTAACAAAAGCCCCAATAACTCTAGTTATTTGCGTACCATAAACCATGGTGAAATTGGAGTTATGTGAACCCCAACTGAACGCTATCGTCGTGTTTACGGGGGCCCCACTTCGTCAGATGAGTCAACGCTATCCCGGGCGCCCGCACCGCCAGATTGCCAGCTTGTTGTCGAATCCGTGCCAAGTTGGTGCCCTAAGAGTCATGTGCCGCGGGGGTTGGTTCCGCGGGGCTTGTAGATATAGATTGCATAGATCTTGATGTATGGAATAGATAAAGATGCATACAAACATAGTTATGAATGTGAATCTATCTATCTATCTATATATATGCATTGATGCATGTCTATGTATATATATATAATTCATGTATCTCTTGTGATTTTCCTGCGCTTCACCAGCAACTGCAAGCACGTTGAACCTTCCCACAATCATTGAGCAGATACCAGGACCTAGAAACTTTTCGGGAATGGTTTTGTCGGTAACATTTGGTGACTATAGATATCCCAGCTACTTACTCTTGGTAACCTGACATGGCATTGGATACTTCCCGTGCTCAAAGAAAGTAAATCATAGACCCGACTGGCACTGGGTTCTCCAAGAATCAAACATAGACGGGATATAAAACTGGAGACATGTGGGCTGCATTGTGATTTTTTGAGCATGTAGCATCAAAATGGCTTGTATATTCAGCAGCCCATACACTGTGTATATCTATCATCCGTCGCCTCAGAGGCTAGCAATCATCATCCTGGAGGAGAATCTGCTCCAGGATGAATAAAAGAAATATATACTGTCTATATATATATATATTATTTTCGGACGTTCCATGAAAAAAAAAACATCCAGCTATTAGGGTACCTCCATGACTATGGAAACCCATGGAACCCCCTATATACCCATCTTTGAAATGTTCATATTCTATCTCCAGGATGATTGTGCGTGTAGTATATATAATATGTATTATGTATTGATGAAACTAAATAAATATAATATATATATACTATGTATGTATATAATATATGTACATATATATTAATGTATTGACTATATATATATATATACTATAAGTATGTATTCTCAGCGTTTTGTTGATCATGTTTCCCGTCGTGTTGCTTCGTCTTCTGGGCGCCTTCGCTCCCATAATGGTCGGCACATGTTCCGACTGCACGGTGAGCTCCTGAACGAGTCGAACGAGTCGGGACAGCGCACGGTAAGCTCCCCTTCAACCAGCTGGAACTCATGGATTTCAGGGGCTAATATAGTGGTTAATGATGGTTAATGGGTAATAGAGTGGTTTATTAACAATGGTTATATAATGTGGAAAACCCATAAACGGTTTATACTGGTGAACAATGGTTTTATAATGTGGAAAACCCTGCCCTAAACAACTCCCAGTCGACTGGGGATGGTGAAAAAAGAGTTCGCAGCCATTTTATGCCATGGTGACATGGGGATGGTTTACTATTGGCTTCACCAACAACTCAACCAGGGTTTCTAAGGGGTCTAAACATGGGGGGAAAGGATTGGTTCACCAAGGTCTGAGAGTAAACCACCGGCAACAAATGGGAGTTGACGAGTAAAAATTGGGAGAGATTACCCTCTGGTTATGTCAAAATAGCGAACTGGAAAATGGCCCATTTATAGTTGATTTTCCCATTAAAAATTGTGATTTTCCATAGCTATGTAAACGTTTACCAGAGGGTAACCAGACCAAAATGCGATTCGTCAGAAAAAATCGGGATATTCACAAATGTTGACCGTGACAAACTGTGCAGAAGCTTGGACTGAAAGCAACTGGGCTTTGAAAATGCCAAGTATTACCACCAACAAAAATGGTCATTTTAATACATATACTAATATATTAATATGGAAAATGATGATCAAGCATGAAATTTGAGTGGTACCAGTACCCCATTTTCAGACAAACCCAACCCGACAGCATCGAGGAATTCCTCTGTTTTTTGCAGCTAATGCAGGCTATATTGAACACAACAAAACAATTCAAGACTCAAGACATAGATCTGGTTTTAAACACAAATCTCCGTATTACTCCAGGCAGGAAGAATACCCAAAATCTGAATGAAATTTCATCAGTTGTCCAGTTTGGAAAACGTCTGTGTCTAATTCCATCCCTCAATTATATTCTACACCTCCAGTTTTAGGCCCCGAATTCATGAATAGATCCAATACTAAACCAGGGTCTCCACAAGAACAATAATCTTTATGAATATGTCTCAATATCTCCGTTTGGTGTTTAAAGTTCATTCCCATAACATCCATTCACATCCATCAACATTCACTAACATCGACTAAAATCCATGAAAACATCCACATCTACATCCATTCACACTATAAATATCTGGGTAAATTATTTTTTTTCACTAACCTGAATAGTGCGGCCCATTTGGGGATGATTTCCCTAAAATAAACCATGATTTCCAGTGAGGTCGAACAGTGAGGTCGTTATAACTTACCCAGATTGATATCCAACGACGCCCCTCAGAACCACCATTTTTGTTGCTGTTCCTTTGAGGCGAAGCCCGTGCCAGAGAGACCCAGCTTTTGCCTACACATGGCACATGGCGGTGCATGGCGAACGCTGAGATATGCAAGGAAACTCGACTCCAGTACATTTCGATATGGGATAATTGTATAATATATATATACTATACAGTATATATGATGTATATATATATAGTATATATGATGTATATATGATGTATATAGACTATATTAATATGTGCCGACCAAAAACAAAGCCTCAACGGGAGAAGCTATGAGACTGTCAGGCTATCGGAAAAACGTGTATTTTTCTTCTGAAACGAAATCATAAGCAATCTTCGCAAACCGAAAGCATTGCAGTGACATACAGAGACATACGGTAATTCATTGGTGCGGACAGTGGTACACATAAAAATTCATGGTACACATAAAATACAACGTGGGATCCAACAGTGAAGATCCAAAATGTTGCAAACCCAGAATCAAATACTACAGATTTTGAACCAACGCTTTCCAAACTCAAAAACAATTCCAAAAAGTGAGGACAGAGAGTTTTCCATGTTTTTCTTTTATCTTGGAATTAAGAATATTGGCAACCAAGAAAACCTGATTTGTTTGTGCTCCTCCAGTTTTTTTCTAAGCAAGGAAACCTGTTACTGGCTGGTACAGGCATTGAGTATCACTCAATATATAGTACAGCCAGATACTCAACCTAGGGTGACAATTCTAATGGAAAACTGACGCGAAATATTATACACATATACGCAATATATACGCGTGTATGTATATACATATATATATACCCTCTGGTAATTTAACATAGTTATTGAAAATGGTGATTTATAGTGAGTTTTCCCATTGAAAATGGTGATTCTCCATAGCTACGTTAGTTTACCAGAGGGTATATATAGTGAAAATATGGGTATAGTGCAAATAACTCACTTTTAGATAGACCTGGAAACCTCTCCCAGCAATCCCAGATTATTTTCACGAAGTCTCCACCGTTTTTTCGCACCTCACCAATCTCTCAGCAGCATCCATGGCATCCTCAGCTGTCGTCGGGTCGAGCTATGCCAGGTGGAGCCTGGGAGCCTGAGGTCGTTAAGTTGGTTACTAGTGGAGTTGATTTGGGTGGTATAACATGGTATACCCTCTGGTAAACATTTACATAGCTATGGAAAGATCCACCATTTTGAATGGCAAAACTCACTATAAATCACCATTTTCAATAGCTATGTTAGTCATTACCAGAGGGTATATCTATAAAATCACCATTAAATCACCATTAAAACCCATTAAATCACCATTAAAACCTATAGTGAAAGGGGCTTCAGCTACTAGGGGAGACCACTCTTTCCGAAAATTCCCGTTCGTGTAGACAGGCCATCAGGCCATATTTCCCAAAAAAAACCATCTCAGAGGCGCGCCGGATGCCCCGTGATGATGGCAAGGCTATATCCAAGCTCCTGGAGTGGAGAAACAGATGGGTTGGTAACTGTCCCATTTTGGGTTTGAAACGGGTATATCACCTGAAAAAGTAGCCATGGCATTGACCATTAATACCATTCTAATGGTTGGGTGATGTGACCCATGGGGACATGACTAATGACCCATGAGAAAGGGGAGAAGTTCTGAGGAAACTGGATTCTTGATGATTTTTTGATGATTTTTGGGGTGGCAAGTCTTATCGAGAGTTTGCGTTCCTGGATTCTGTTGTGCTCAAACATCACCAGTATAACAAAATTGTCGCCAGCCATCTGTGGAGTGGTTTGGAGTGGGTTGGGTGACTGTCCCTAACCCAAAAAGGCACCTTGGTCTCTTGTCGGATTTTCACATCTGCACCTGACAGGCTCAGTATGCTCAGTGGGTCCAAAACACAAAAAATTAACCTCTCACAGACATCATAAGCTTCTAACTAAATAAATGGACACAAACCGTCAAGAACAATCACTTCTGGATAAATTCTTGTAGCTCACCAATCTAAAAAGTTTCACTATTTTGTGATAGTAACCCATAGTAAGCATGGAAAATCATGAACATTCTATGGATTTGTAGGTTGTTGACGGAACATCGGCAACTCGGCTTCTGAATTTTGAGATGCCAGCAGTCAACCATGGCGTCACGGGTATTTGTCTCACCCTGTACTGGTGGACCTCAAAATGGCGATTTATGATTGTTCATCCTACAAAAAGAAACGTTTCTAGGATTTTCTAGATTCTAGCGATTGGCTATTGATCATTCTTGATCCATAACTATATCATACTATATCCCCCAATCCATCACTTCCCTCCGTTGCACACAACGCTTACCGTTGCACTGCCACGGTAACCGCCCCGCGCACCTGTGGTGTTGCAAATGCCCATAATCACCTGCGTGGCGTGGCCAAGGTTGATCCATCCGAATCCCATCCCATCTGGTGCCGAAGGGGAAACCATCAACCAGTCATGTGTAAAACCTTGTAAAAGCCTGTTGTTTGTTCGTGTAACTCGGCACTCAAAAAACATCTCATAACCATGCAAAAGAGCTCATGGAAAAAATCAACATATATCAACATACACGGGATTCGTAGTCATTGATAACCATCTATAAATCAGCGTAGGATGAGATTTGTGGGCTTCAGAGTGTTTCTCAAAATGTGTCAACTTTTACTGCGAACTAACTTACAATACCTGGAAAAGCAAAATCCCAGTGAATCAGTAAAAACCCCAGACTACAATGACTGCAATGACTACAATCAATTTTTACTTCATTGAGAGGCCCCCAACCAGTACAGTTCAGTAGTATTCTGCAGTCAATAATTCGACCCACAGCCCAATATTCCTGGATGCAATATCAAATGGACGCGAGTGCGATTCAAAGATCAAAGTGTTGGCTGTATATCCGTATCATATCCTATTGAATCTTGTTGCTCCTGGAATCGTGAATCCAAGTTTGGGTGGTACCTAGACACTCCATTTATCCCCAAAAATTGTTACTTTACCCAATAAGTTTAGTACTTTTACCCATTTTTATAGCTACTTTGAGTGTCTTGGTAAATTCCAGACACTTTCGCCACACTTCTTCCAAAACGCGCACCTCGCCACCTTTCCCAATGAGCCGTGCTACGCATTGCTGTGGCACCATGACCTGAAAAAGGGAAAGATCTACAGTAGAACTAAACCAACGTATCTAAAAGACGTTTACCCTCCAGTAGACTAACATAGCTATGGAAAATCGCCTATTTATAGATGATTTACCTATTCAAATGGTGATTTTCCATAGCTATGTCAGTTTACCAGAAGGTATATGCATTCCTTGGTACTAAACGATCTATTCTTTTCGGTCTTTTTGAGTACTACATTGCTAAGACCAACTTTGGGAGGTTCAGGCACGACCCTCTAAATTTGTTGCAGTTTTGCTGAGAGAATGCCTGAAGGGGAACAGAATTGTCACATCCCATTGATCTGTGGAAAAAAGTGCCATCTGCCGTCTCCCGATATATTTTCAGTATATCATATCCAAGTCTCTTTGGCCCCCAATTCATGAATGTATCTAATATCTTCAAGCAAACTTTCGGTTTGGGGCATGTGATATCAATATTATTTAATTATGAATATCCACCAATCTCCCCCTTGCTGGTCAATTCCCAGAATGTCCTGAATTGAACCATACATCACTGCAAATACCAGCATCTTTGAAAGGAGCCAAAATCACCCATCAGGTCCCGTTCTGTCAAATTCCATCATGTCCAAAATAGTAGCGCAGGTACCCTCTGGCAAACAAACATAGCTATTGAAAATGGCCCAGTCGAAATAGTTGATTTACCCATTCATAGCATGGTGATTTCCAGTTCGTGATGTAAACGTTGACCAGGCCGGGTAGTTTACCTCACAATATTCCCAGTGAATCTCTCTATGAATATCGGGTGAACAAAACCCCACGAATCCCATCCACATCTCCCCACCTCTCTATGAGGCACTCTGGGACGCCTTGAATCAGGAGAGGTGTCTATAGAGGCTTCATCGGGGGATATAAAAATTAATAACTGGTTGGTGGTGCGTTTTAACCATCTTGAAAAATGATGGAGTTCGTCAAATGGAAAGGATGACATCCCATATATGAAATTGAAAAAAAAATGTTTGAAACCACCAACCAGATAATTATTCCATATTAATGGCGGTTTCCTGAGTCATAGGGGTACCCCTGAGTCATCCATGTTTTTTTTGGGATTTTCCATGAAATAAACGATCCATAAGTAGGGCTACCCCCATGACTAACGGCACCCATTATATTTACTAAGTGGGGCCCAGACCCCCAAGCTGGGATCTGTACCTTGCTTTGCCATTTCTTTAAACTGTTGAAGTCAGTTTACGTGTCCAGGAAAATCCACTTTTGGAGGTCAAGACAAGTCAACATTTTTGAGCCATGGCTGTCCAAAAAACTTAGACCCCCATTGATGAGGGGAGAAAAGAGAGTTGAAAATGGTAAAAAAATGGCGTCCGAGATGTACCCTCTGGCAAACTAACATAACTATGGAAAATCACCATTTTTAATGGATAAATCAACTATAAATGGCCATTATCAATATCTATGTTTGTTTACCAGAGGGTAGTTTTTGAACATGAAAGCAGTGCATACCAGGAGCCCCGTTATATTTGTTGTTGGCCGTCAATACCGTCGAAAATCACCCCATTTCTGCCACTGCGTTGATCGCTGTCCGGTGTTTTGGGGTTTGAAAACGACCCTTGAAAACTACCCTCTGGAATTCAACATAGCTATAGAAGCCATGGCCCATTTATAGTTGATTTATGTTGATTCCCATAGGATGTTTGGTAAATATCAGCATCCATGGGATGAAAAATCGCAATACCCATGGCAGATCTAAAAGAAAAACATGGGATCCTACATGGATTTATATAGAATTGGTAATTAAATGTAATTAATGTAACTATCCAATCATTGGATATATTGGTAACATCCCATTAGATCTATTATTATTAATAAAAACATGTGTATAATATATATATATATATCCTACATTTATAGTCAATATATGGGCCACGGTCAATATTTGGTATATAGCTCCAAGTCATCAATTTTTGAAGAGTGTATTATTGTTTTTCAGGTTTTGGTATATAAGCAAATGTTATCGTTTTTTGAAGAGTGTATTATCGTTTTCCAAGCCCCAGCTCAATTTCCAAAAAATAAAGATGTCTCGAATACTACTACTCTCCATTAACCTAAATTTTGGCTGTAGCTCATATGTTAATATCCCCAATGATTGGGAAATCCCAGGGAATTTCTTCTGGATGTACCACCCGGTTTTCCTCGTATTTTCATCGCGCCCAAAGACGAGCAAACGTGGTAAATCTAATACAGTCCTGAAACAAAAATGACGATGGTGGACATTACGAACCTTTGAAACTTGGGGTCTACTTTATTCTGGTTGGTGGTGCAATACCCATCTTGAAAAATATGAAAGTGAATGGGAAGGATTATCCCATATATGAAATGGAAAATAAAAAATGTTTGAAACCACCAACCAGTATGCCATTTCATTATTGGGTGATTTGCAGCGCTTTAGCACATATCTTAGCACTTAAGCAGGGAGTGACCCCTGGGCTGCCACACAGAAGGGGACCAGCGACGTTGCCCGTATTCGAGCCACCCTCAGAAAACAAGGATGAAGCAGAACGAAAATCCCTCAATTAGGTGGAGTGTATACACAGGATTATACACTTGAAGTGGAAGCAGGGTGGATTTTGGATACCCTGCAAGCGGAACAATTTTTAATTCTTAGTTGGGTATGCATCCCCGCAAAGACTGCAAAAACATTAACCAGTAAACTACCTTAACTACCTAATCACGCCAAATTTTATACACCCAGAAAATTTGTTTGTGATTTCAATTCAGCCCATCCCAACATACTACAAAAAACCGAACAATTCAAAAACACATGCAAGAACAACAGCAAATTCAGGCATTTGCGCGCATGTTTGGAAATTCCCGGTGTGTATACCAATTCGTTTGTTGTCGTCATTCGATGTTTTGATCATCTGTAATTTATTGTGGCGTTTCATTTCCTTTCCAAAAAAAACATCCAGTTTTGTGGGTTTGGGTGATAGTTTTTGACAGATTAAGACATCAAAAAAATCCCCCCCAAAAATTTCCCTGCGCAACAGACATATCAAACATCCATGGTTATTCATGTGTTGATGGATGTTCATGACACAATTTTGATGCTGCATGATGGTTCTGTAGGTACTACCCCATCCCCATCAGAATCAGTCATCTCCCGCTCCCCACTATTTTAAAAGGCAAAAACCCACAGGTTTCTTTGTGATGAAATGGTCCCTCAAAATCAAACAGTTCGCCGTGAAAACAATTTCTGCACATGTTGATTTCCAGGCAAACCAAATCCAGGCAAACCAAGTTCCATTTTTGCCAAAATTTTGATGCAAAAACTTATGATTCAAACCCATCTTCACATATACCATTAGTACCGCACAAGGCGGTGGCGGAAGTTTCAAAGATTGGAAACTAGGAGAGGAGAGGTGAGTTGTTGTGATGCATTGATGGCAGATGGTGGACCGAAAAGTGGTTGGAATTGTGTTTTGTGGAATGGTTGCAGTGGTCACCTCAACCACAAGTGCTGGATGTAGTGTGATGTAGTGTGGTGTAGCGTAATGCAGATGTATTTGTAGTGTACTTGTAGCTGTAGCTGGACCACGGCTCATCATTCGCCGTGATAAAATCTGTAGCGTTTATTAGCTTTTGCGTCATGATGGGGTGGAGATGGATGGGGTGGGGTGGCGGTGGGGTGGGGGTGGGGCGTGATCCTTTTTGTATATAATTTATATAATTGTTTTACGTGTCTATGCAATGCTTAGTAGTGTACATGTTTATCTTGTAGATCACCTAATTCATTCATCCCCTGCGCCACTCCATGGCTCAAGGCTGGCAGCATAGCTCCATAGAAAAGACGCGTTGCTGCTCTTTGGTGTGGCTCCCAACTGTTAGTCTTAGGACTGTTGCAGTTGTAGCTGTAGTTGTAGTGCGGCGTAGTGGTAGTGGGTAGCGGCAGCGGCGGCGGTGGTGGTGGTGGTCGTGGTAGTGGCCGCGGTGTGTGGTGGAGTGGAGTGGAGTGGAGAGTGGAGAGTGGAGAGTGGAGAGTGGAGAGTGGAGAGTGGAGAGTGGAGAGTGGAGAGTGGAGAGTGGGGAGTGGAGAGTGTGGAGTGAGTGGGAGTGGGAGTGGAGTGGGAGTGGAGTGGAGTGGGAGAGGGGAGGGAGTGGGAGTGGAGGGGGAGTGGAGTGGGAGGTGAGTGGAGGTGGGAGTGGGTGGGGGGGAGTGGGTAGTGGGAGTGTGAGTAGAGTAGGGTGCAGTGTAGTGCAGTGTAGCGCAGTGTAGCGCAGTGTAGTGCAGTGTAGCCTAGTGTAGTCTAGTGTAGTCTAGTGTAGTCTAGTGTTGTCTAGTATTGTCTAGTGTTGTCTAGTGTAGTCTAGTGTAGTCTAGTGTAGTCTAGTGTAGTCTAGTGTAGTCTAGTGTAGTCTAGTGTAGTCTAGTGTAGTGTAGTGTGGTGTAGTCTAGTGTAGTGTAGTGTAGTCGCTGTCGCTGTAGCTATATTTAAAGCTATAGCTATAGCTGTTGCTAATGTTGTTCATGTTGTTCATGTTGTACATGTTGCTCATATTCATGTTGTTCGTGCTGTTCATGTTGTTCATGTTCATGATTCATGTTTTTGTTATTGTTCTTTTTCTTGTTGTTGTTGTTCCTGCTGCTGCTGCTGCTGCTGCTGTTGTTGCGGTTTTAGCGAAGCTAGTGTAGTGTAGTGTAGTGCGCCGGTAGTGGTAGTGGCAGTGTGGTGCGGTGGAGTGGCGTGTAGTGTAGTGTAGTGTAGTGTAGTGTAGTGTAGTGTAGTGTAGTGTAGTGTAGTGTAGTGGACCTGGAGTTGTAGTTGTAGTTGTAATTGTAATTGTACTTGTCGTGTAGTGTGGTGTAGTGGTAGTGGTAGTGGTAGTGATAGTGATAATGATAGTGTGGTGGAGTGGAGTGGAGTGGAATGGAGGGGAGGGGAGGGGAGGGGAGGGGAGCGGAGTGGAGTGCAGTGCAGTGCAGCGCAATGCAGTGCACTTTTCTGTGTGAGTCTGTGTGCAGTGCAATGCAATGTAGTGTAGCTGCAGCTGCAGCTGGTTGCACTCGTGGGCTCGCGTTACATCCCACTTCCCCCGGGTCTCCCGGCGAAGAGGTCCTGCAGCCAATCGGGCACGTCGCCTGCGGCTTTAGCAGGCCTTAGGCGCCATGCGAAACGGATGTGCACCCCAGTTACAAAGTATCAATAACCATGCGAAATGGCTTTCCAATATCCAATTATATATATATATACAAATGTGTGGGCTGGGGGCAAATATATGTGATTGTGTATATCATTTTTGAATATGTTCAAAAACCATTTAGTCTATGGAAGACAAACATAAATAATTCAATATACTTGTATACTGGGTACACCCCAAAATCGGTGACCATTGCCATGTACGGCTCGTGGGGTGTAAATCGGTCACTATTGCCATATACAGCTCCTGGGGTGCAACCGTTGCACCCCAGGAGCCGTATATAGCAATAGTCACGGCAACCCTAGCGGTGCTTGTGTCAGCCGGGAACTTCGCACTGTGCATAATGCTGTCTTTGAAAGCCCAAGCGCCACCATGATAGCTAGAATAGCTAGACTACACATTTGGACATGAGCCAACTTGAGCCAACATGGTATTCCAAAGTGCAAAAAATATACCCTGTAGTCACGTGAGACAGCTATGGAACATAGATCAACACAGACCAGCTATAGATGATTTCATTGGTGAAAATATTGTGATTTTCCATGGCTATGCCCAAGTACCAGAGGGTAAGGCGACACAAAAGATCATCAATCTGAAAAGCTAATCGTACCCCATTATATCCCATCAAACCATCCAGGATCCTATGGTTAGATACCACTAAGCCAAGCACCTAGTATCTATCATTCCTCCATGTTTCACATAAATTCAACTGCCAAGTTGCTGCTGCAACGGTGCTGCTGGTCGGCCCTGGCGCAAGGAATACGGGTCCCTTATCTTCCGAACATACCTTTTCCACGGCAGAGGAAGCCGAATACCCCCATGGCCTTTGCCGCCATTGCGGCCATGGTCAAAAGTTTGGCTGTCAAACAAGGTTACCAGGAACCAGCACCAACTGTGAATGACCTGGACACAACTTCATCAGCAACCGTTCGTGCAGCTGCAGGAGGTATCCTTGTCCATGCGTTTAGTCGGAGCCCGTTTGTTGGCTTGTAGCGCGGCTCAGCGCTAGCTGCCCCATGCTGTTCATCGCTTTGTCCGGACATGATGGTCGCAGAAACAGAAAGAAACCTGCGTCCCCAAAAACCCCTGAGCACACTGTTTGCTTGCGCCCTCATCATGAAATATATATATATACATATATATATAATATGTATTTAAAAAAACTGTTTACGACCCTTCTACGTAAGGATGGATTGGATACAGTATTTAGTATATCGCGTCTATATATCATGAGATATGTAAATATAAGGTGCCTTAAAACGGGGGATCCCCAAAACTATGTTTCCTTACTAAATGGGCCTAATTTTGGATGATTTCAGGTAACCCGATGTGAGGAAACCTCCACATATATGCTATACCAAGGAGAAACAAAATCTGGCACCCAGCAAGCCACACCTCTCCCGGAATGGGTGCAGGATTCGACTTGGGCCTCAGCAGTGCCCTTACAGAAATTACCAATTAAAATCCCCGTCATGTTTCAGCTTGGTTAGATCCACCATTGCATCCGTAATTGCGCTGGCAAGAGACCCTAAACAATGTGGCGGGTAGGAAACCAATGTGCCAGACACAAGCAGCAGTAGCTATGGCACAGAAACAGAGCAGGTTAGACAGTATCCGAACTGCAGCAGCAGGATGTGTTTTCTGGCACAAGAAGCAACTCTATGTCCACGCATCAGAACCTCATATGAGAATCTCATACCAGGACCAGGACATCTAAGAGAATTCAAAAGATCGTCAAAGAAGGACCTTCTATATAAAGGATCTCACAAGATCTTCAGGCAAGAACTCCCTATGAGCATCCCAGTAGAAATTTCAGACCAGCACCAACGCAGAGCATCTTCAAGATCTTAATGCAAGAACCTCTTGACGAGGATTGAAACAGGATCTCCGTCTCCACAAGATCTTCTCACAAGGACCTGTACGAGATCACGCAAGGACAACTAGAGGATATCAACCACATTTCCGCTTTTCCGGCACGCGTCGTGGACACAGCGAAGCAGAGGCCAGGAAGTTGAAGAAGAGGTGAACAGACTGTAGTCATGCAATCAGCTGTAATTGCTTCGAGGTGGTGACCACTGGTTTCCATTCCTTTAGCGGAACCGTCAGGTGCAATCACACTGTGCTTGCTCACCTGGACAGGGACGCAATTCAGCCAGCGGTGGATCGTATGTGGATGAAGCCAACGATACGTGCCTGGCATGCTGATGTCTGCGTGTTTTGCCAAGTTCATGAGACAAGTTGTGAGCCATCTCGCTCGCTTCACAAAAGGCACACTGCCTTGCAATGCCAATTGGGGTGATTGACTGAATCAATTTCTCCGCAGTAAAGGCATGCTGCATGCTGCGAAAAGAATCTCTTTGTGCACATGGTCTGCAGTCTAAAAGGTGCCATTCAAGCATGTCCGCAGCAAACTGTCCTCGGCAGAGTCTGTCGGAAGCTTTCTGGTGCTCAAATGAGCATTTGTTTCTTGCATTCCTGCAAAGAATGCAGTTGTGACATTCTGTGTTGGAGCAAGTTCACTGGGCCTAGGCATGGCTGTGTACGAAAACTCCGGCTTAAACCCAGGATCCGTAGCTAAATGGACAAGTGCAGCACAGGAGATGCACCAGGTCGATGGTCACCTATGAGGATCTCAAAGCTGCTGCCCGCAAGTCATCCAAGTGGGTGGCCCCTACAAAACGCTGACACAATCCGGTGAAGCATATTATTTGGCCAGGCCATGGACTTTACAGCGTGCATTTTTTCAGTAGCTGGCTTTGGAGGCTGCTAGGCACTTCCATCGTAACTAAAATTGGGCTATTTTGTCTGTCACCACTGAGTTTGTGAGCTGCTGGGAGTATTCGACATCTCCTCCCACAAGCACCTGCACAAGATCATGCAAAGGCCTCTGACAGCATTGCACGAGGATCTCCACAAGATCTTCTCATAAAGACCTGTACAAGATCATGCAAGGACCCCTGAGAGGATTTCACCAGGATCTCTACAAGATCCTCGCACAAGGACTTCTGAGAGACCTTGACCATGATCTTCATGCCGGCCGCCCGAAGAGAATGTCACAAGATCGTCATAAAAGGATGGAGGGGATCAAACAAGATCGAGGTGCAAGACCCTCCCAAGAGCATCCCAGAAGAGCTTTTATACAAGCACCTCATACAAGCACTCAAAATGCACATGGACAGCTCACAAGGGCACGTTTATGCGAGCATTTACAATGAAATGTCGCAGAGCAGATGGAGCACCCTGACTGCGCCGCCCATCTTGTGCGAGCTTGCGCAGTCAAATTGCACATGGACATCTCAGAAAGCACCGTTTTTGCGAGAATTTGCAATGAAAATGCCGCAGACCATGACCGGGACAACCGGCCTGCGCAAATGAAACACACATGGACATCTCAGAAAGCACCATTCATGCGAGAGCTTGACTTTACAATGAAAATGCCGCAGACCAAGACAGGGACAACCGTTTTGTGGGAGCCTGCGCAGTCGAAATGCTCATGGACATCTCAGAAGGGAACGTTTATGCAGACCAAAACCGCGCCGTACATCTTGTGCGGGCCTGCGTAGTCGAAATGTACATGGACATCTCACAAGGGAACTTTTTACAGTGAAAAAGCCGGAGATCAAAGAGCGTACCCAGCGTACCCTGATCTAACCCCGGCCATTCACACCTACCGTAAGAACCCCTCAGTGTGGACACACTGTTTGGGGAAAAAACATGTTCGCCCCAACCCGAACGTTGCTCCACACTTACAATCGTCATGATCATCATGATCATCAAGACCATCATGATCATCATGATCATCATGGTCATCCTCATCATCATCATCATCATCATCATCATCATTGTCATCATCATCATCATCATCACATCATGATCATCACATTCAAATTTTGCCACCCCCTAAGAACAATATGTTGATTGGGGTAATAACATCAACTTTATCTTCATGAGGGATCAAAATTCGCCACCCCCTATGAACAATATGTTGATTGGGGTAATAACATCAACTTTATCTTCACGAGGGATCAAAATTCGCCACCCCCCTATGAACAATATGTTGGTTGGGCTAATAACATCAACTTTATCTTCATAGCAACCTGAAGTCAGACGCGGCGCAACGTCAGGGTTGCAGCGAAGGTGTTTTCTTGATGACATCCCCATGTTCTTGTAGCAGCTCCAGCACGCAGCACGCGCAAACATACCGTTGCAGCGCGCAAGTTAGGGGTTGTGGTACTATCAGTAGATGTACATGCATTTGCTAGTTACTACAACGTTTAAAAAAGAACATCTTACAAAAGAACATCCCCATCCCCGTCCCCTAAAATTCCAGACCTGTCGGTGACTGGACCTGGCTAATTTTTTCCCCTCTCATATTAGCGGGTCAGTTGCCGATTCTCGTCTCGTGCTAAATGCTGTCCCCATCACCATCCATGTCTCTAGCTAAATGCATTTACTTAAATTTGACGCCAAAGCGTATCCGCATGGATAGAGGCACAAGGCAACCTTAAAGCACAGAAAAATGCATCCCGCCACATCTTCCTTTTTGGCTTCCGGTAACCTGGTATGGATGCAATTTTGAGGTTCCATGATTTTGGCGTAACGTAAGTGGTCAGTGTTGCAACGTGAGTGCCCGAGCGGCCAAGCCAGGCTAAGCCCATGTTTGTTGGTGAAATTATGCTAAATTACTATTGTGTTGGTGAAATCCCCATGTTGGTTGGTCAAAACACTACAGAAACAAGTAAATAACGGCTAAAAACTAATTTTGATCCTCTCTGTGTTTCCCACGTTTCTAAGTCTTAATCTGGTTGGTGGTTTCAACCCCTCTGAAACATATGAAAGTCAATTGGGATCATGAAATTCCCAATATATGGAAAATAAAATTCCATAGTTCCAAACCACCAACCAGAGTATTAACCATTAATATCCCATTATTCACCATTGGTTCACCATTGATTCACCATTATTCACCATGGTTAACCAGGATATCTTGACTATAGTTATGTTATAAGTTTATAAGTACTATCTTGACATCTATAAACCATAGTTATTAACCATTATTAACCACTATTCACCATTTAAAATCCCATTGTTAACCATTAAAACTTCATAAAAATTAACCATTATAAACCATAGTTATTGGAAATTTCTGTTGGTCTCCACCATTCAAAAAAGCCCAATGGGTTGGTTCCCCACACCCTGGGAAGCTGCTGGGCTTCGCTGGGCACCCCGGGCGCGCGCGGCGCCTCCACCGGTTTCGGCCGGTCGGGCTCCGGGGAGCGCGGGAGCCAGTCCTGAGACCCACGCGATGTGGAGGAAATCGCCAAGAAATACCACGAAATCTATATCTAATATATGTATACATATATATATATATATATATTTATTTATATATGTATACATATATATATATGGGTTAATTATGACTTGGATCATCCACCTTAAACAGCCAAACGGGGGAAAGGAAGGTTCCATCCGAGGGAATTGATGAGAAAATATGTCGAAATCATTGAAGATCTGTGATATGTATATATATGTATGTATGTATGTATGTATGTATGTATGTATGTATGTATGTATGTATGTATGTATGTATGTATGTATGTATGTATGTATGTATGTATGTATGTATGTATGTAGTATGTATGTATGTATGTATGTATGTATGTATGTATGTATGTATGTATGTATGTATGTATGTATGTATGTATGTATGTGTGTATATGTGTGTGTATATGAGTGTGTATATGTGTGTGTATATGTGTGTGTATATGAGTGTGTATATGTGTGTATATGTGTGTATATGTGTGTATATGTGTGTATATGTGTGTATATGTGTGTATATGTGTGTATATGTGTGTATATGTGTGTATATGTGTGTATATGTATGTATATGTATGTATATGTATGTATATGTATGTATATGTATGTGTATGTGTATGTATATATATATATATATATATATGTATGTATATGTATATGTATATGTATATGTATATGCTGGCGGCTGGTTTACCGTACGTGCGTTTTTGTGTTTTTTTTGGCCGATGGGGTGGGGTGGGTTGGGGTGGGGTGGGCTAATAACGTTCAATGGCACTAGCACACATACTTGATGCTACGCTAGCGACCTCGTCTCTTGCACTTGCACACATACCTGATGCTACGCTACCGACCTCGTCTCGTGCACTTGCACACATACCTGATGCTACGCTACCGACCTCGTCTCTTGCACTTGCACACATACCTGATGCTACGCTACCGACCTCGTCTCGTGCACTTGCACACATACCAATGGCAATGGCGCTGGGAAAACAATGCCTGTGCCAATCTGAGCCGTTTGACAGCCAAGACTCTTCGAGCGAACATGCAGTGAAAGTGCTGCGCCGCAAAAAAAAAAAAACGAAAAGTCCGATTTTTTTGTTCTCTCCCTGTGGCGAAACGCAAATCCATCAAAAAACAAGGCATCCTGAAACAGCCTCTTTCTACTCCTGGCGTTCACAAAAGCGTGCAAATACAAGTGAAAAATGATGAAAAAATAAAACACAATGAAATTTCCCACATTTTCTGACCAAACATGATGATGATTGCTTCAAAAGTCCTGCAAATACCAAGAGATAAACATGAAGGTCATCATAAAGACTCTTAAGAACATGCCAAAACACACGCGCGGTAAACCAGGCGCCGGGATGTATATGTATATGTATATGTATATGTATATGTGTATGTATGTAAGTATGTAAGTATGTAAGTATGTAAGTATGTAAGTATGTATGTATGTATGTATGTATGTATGTATGTATGTATGTATGTATGTATGTATGTATGTATGTATGTATGTATGTATGTATGTATGTATGTATGTATTATGTATGTATGTATGTATGTATGTATGTATGTATGTATGTATGTATGTATGTATGTATGTATGTATGTATGTATGTATGTATGTATGTATGTGTATGGATTAATTATGACTTGGATATCTTAATAATATAGGTTAGTCGTGCTTGGTCTATATCATTACCTTAATCATCTTAATATGGGTTTAGTATGACTTGGAGATCTTAATATGGGTTAACCATGACTTGGATTTGCGGGGACCATGAAGAAATGTAAAATACACTCAATAGATTCCCCAAAAATTGGTGGATTTACCATTAAATTAAAACATGGAGCAGATCCAAGATATCCAGGGAAAAATCATGATCAAAGCGTGTAGAATCCAGATCCTTGGAATAGCATCCAACCTAAACAGCCAAACGGGGGCGTCTGAAGGTTCCACCCCAGGAAATTGGTGAGAAAATATCTAGAAATCATTGAAGATGTGGAAAAAGTGGAAAAATATTATAAAGTTATGCTGAAATCATGACCAAATCCACAAAAGTTACAAGGGTTGAATCATAAGGGTTAGGGTTGAACCAATGTCCGAGGTGGATTCAATCAACTGATATTAGGGATAAGACTAAAACTGACGAAAATGGCGACAAAACGTACCAAAACCCCTAAGAATGCGACAACATGACACAAAAATCCAACCTCACCTCAAGAACTTGTGCATTCAAGGAACAAGACATTGGGGACCAAAATTTGAGATTGAACAGGATTGAACCATCAAATTCATTGGGAATTACCCAAGCATTGTTAGATTTGGATGGACAAACCCCAAAATCTCGTAGATCTGTGGGTGCGGGTCTGAATTCTTGAATTTGCATGGCATAAGCCACCAACAATTAAAAATTTGACTTGGACAAAGCAAAATGGGAATAGAGCCAGTCAGGGGCGTTCACAGATTCAAGATGAGCCGACAACAACAGGTTTCCAACTAGAATGCAACTGCCCTAAAAGTATCCGCCCAACCACAATTTCATTTCAAGACATAGGCATAATGTGCTACAGTCGTCACAACACAATTGCTGTTGACCCTATCCCCTGACGATCCTTGGTCTAATCCTTTAGCCAAATTCATCTGATAGCTTCCAATCAATCCACATGTTGTGGGTTCAATATAAACAATAAACCAACATTTTACTATAGTTGATTTCCCATTTCTTTCCATTTCATCCCAACATCTCCACTGACAGTTGGTTATATAATATACAATATGTGTATATATATGGGTAAATTATAATATTTCACCAACCTGAATTAAGGCCATTTGGAGATAATTTCCCTTACTAACCATGATTTCCAGTGAGGTCGCAGTGGGGTCGTTATAATTTACCCAGATATACATATATATATATATTCAAAGTATATCGCCATTCTCACAGGCTTGGATCCCGACCGGCGGCTCCGCCAACTTGCTCTCCTGGTGCAGGAATTTGATGGAGGATTGATGGAGGTTCATCTCCCCAACATATGGCGTATACATATATAATATACATATATAATATATAATAAAAATAATATATATATATAATATAATATATAATATATAATATTTATATATATATGAGTGTATATATATATAATATAGAGAGAGAGAGGCATCCTGAATCCTGGAGTAGATAGAAATGATCAAAATATGGAAAATGTCATGGAAATTTAGGACAAAGATGGAACTTGTGATATTCTACCTACTTCAGGATGACTATACGTATATATAGTTGTCTTTTATCCATACCCATATGACCAGCCAATAAATATTTGGTATCAAGCCATCCAATCTCATCCAATTCTGCGGCCATGGCCGGGCAAATGCAGCCCTTTTTGCATGCAACATATCCCATTTGGATCATGTAAAATACTGACAATCTTAGATTGTCTAGTAGGCATGGGGCCTAAAGGCATGGTCTCCCCGCAAAGGATCCTTACTGTTGGCATGATCCCTACCCCGGTCTCTAAATTCCGGCGCATGGGCCCCAACAAAGAATAGATCCAATACTAAACCAGAGTTTCTATAGGTTTATAATATTTGGTAGGCGAGAACAACTACAACATACTACAACCATTTACATCATCATACCCCCATCCCATCATTGGCTATACCATTTGTTTATGGCATATATTGTATCTATATATATACAGAGTTTATGAATGTACCCTCTGGTAAACATTTACATAGCTATAGAAAATCACCCTGCTATGAATGGGTAAATCAACTATAAATAGGCATTTTCAATAGCTTTTTATATGTTTACCAGAGGGTATATCGGTATATCTATTATATATCCAAAATATCCCATTAAATCCCATTAGATCCCATTAAATCCCATTAAACCCCATTAAATCCCCATGTTTGTTTATTGAACATAGGTGAACCATTTATGCCACACACCCATCATTTGGGGCCGCTCCTTCCGGGCTTTGGGACTGGAAGTTCGACCTCGGCGTTCCAGACTGAGGTCCACGCAAAAAAGGGAAAAACCATGGGGAAACACGTGGGAATCTATGGGTGATTGCCCTCTGGTAAACTAACATAGCTATTGAAAATGGTGATTTATAGTGGGTTTTCCCATGAAAAATGGTGATTGTCCATAGTTATGTTAGTTTACCAGAGGGTATGGGTGACTATCCCATAAGCTAATCATAGTTATATAAGATATAGAATACGTGGATATATAGAGGAATAACCATTGGGAATAGAGGATAGAGGATTGAATATAGATAAGTTAAGCATTGGGAATGCGTGGATATATAGAGGATAGATATCTATATATATAATTATAATTAGATAAGAGAATAACCATGTATATATAATGGATATATGGTGGATGCACAATGGATATATAACGTGGGAGATAATGGTGGTATTCAAGCGGATATACCCTCTGGTAGTCAAACGTGGCTAGCTGGAAAATCCCCGAACGAAATGGACTTATCTAAGGGGCGAACCAGCATACAATGTGGCCCCCTCATGAAATACCGTGGTTTATAAACCCAATATATGACTTTTTTTGATATTTATAAGTATTTATAGACTATAGTATACTATAGTTATCAATGGGAATTCCAGGATCCTAAAATGGAGGTACCTACCATATATAAGGCCTATGTAAGGCCTATGTAAGGGGATATACCCCCAAAATATGGCCTTATATGATACAGTACCTCCATTTTAGGATCCTGGAATTCCCATTGAAGTTATGTGCGTATCATACATGTGATTCGACTTGTAAACCAACCAACGCTGACAAAAAACGAGTCCTCATGATCCCGTCACACCTCAGCCCCAGGCTTTTACTGCGCTCCTGGCGCTCCTTCTCCTTTTTCCGGTCCTGGAAACGACAGGCCGAATATGATCCCCTAAAGCCACTGCTTGGTGTCAATGGATTGGTTTAAGGGAAAATCTTAACCGGAAACCATAGATTTTCCCATTAAATATGGGGCTTTCCTGTAATTTTTCCCTTAAACCAATCCATTGATGGTGGTGACTCAACCATCTTGAAAAATGATGGGACTTCGTCAATGGGGTTGGGATGACATCCCAATATATGAATATGAATGAAATGGAAAATAAAAGCCATGTGCAAAAAAAACCACCAAGCAGAATAATTACTCAAATGGGCAAAAAAAAGGGATGGGAAATCTGGGAATTTCGGGCTACTCCTTTTGGAAACATCCAGCTGGTGGTTTCAACCCTGACAGAACCTGCGAATGTCATTTGGAATCTTCATCATCATTCCTCTTTTCTGTTGACAATCAAAAATATTCCAAACCACCAATCAGGGACCAATCAGAATATGAATATGGTCGGTGCCAGAATTATAGAACGGAAGTTGAGGAGTACGAAGGTACGGTTATTTACCGTACCCTGTTGTTCCATAATTCTGTTTTCCTCGGAAGGTATGAAAAAAAACGTATCTTAACTTACTCCTATTTTTTTTCGTCGTTCTATAATTCTGGTTTGTTCTATAATTTTGTTTTCCACCATTTTCCCACATTTGCCAGTTTCGTTCTATAATTATTTTTTCCGTTCTATAATCAATTTTGCGGAAACCGTTCTATAATTCTGGTTTCTGTGTCACATTTTTCCGGGGTCCCAGAAAGATACATAAAATGATGCAAATATATGCGTAATTGTGTACTGTATATGTATAAATATGCAATAAATATCACGGAGGTGCCAGAAATTATAGACCGGAAAAATTAATTATAGAACAGGATCCGAATCCGCGCGGAATCGGGATCCGGAGGAGTACGAAATGGCAAGTCTTGGCCACTTCAGTTGGGAAGGCTAGCCCTCATAATTGCAGTGACGGGGACCTTAGTGCTAGCTGTTTCCAACCAGAAAAATTATATATATATACACACATACACATACATATAATCATATAGAGAGAATCTGATGCGTTGATATGTATTGATATGCATTGATATTATATAGCAGTACCCAAATTCGTAGGATCATGTGGCATGCCTCTTCAAGAGGTGTCGCTTTAAACAATTTGGAACTGGAAAATGCTAAGGGAATCCCACAGGAGGCTGAAGGAATCCAAACAAGACTACGAAATGCTAGAAAAAACCAATGTTTCTGCGTGATAGTTGATTATTTTTGGAGATCTCACCACTGGCACTCCACACAATCATTCAAAATCGACAGAAGAAACAGGGAATACCGAAGGAAAACTAGAAATCTGAAAACATGTTAAAGCTACAAAAAGTTGAAAGCTAAAAAGGTAAGAAAAACTGAAAGAAACTAAACAAGAATAGAACAATATGCAAAAGGCTAGAACATGTTAACATGTTTGTTCAAAAAAAAGGAAAAACACTAGAAGAAAAAAAACTAAAAAAGGCTACAAAAAAATGAAAGACTCGGAAAAAAAAAAACTGAAAAGAACCAAAAAGGCTAAAAACAAATCCCACCTTTGGATACTTTTGGGCCGTCGAAGGGGCACTCCCTCCAAGAGTTTTTCCTTAACATGCTTGAGTATTATTGATTAATACGGTGGATGGAAGAAATCCTGCACCACCTTGGATGGTTGAATCCCTATAAATAATGGGATAAACCACCTATCAACTGGTGCAGGATTTCTTCCATCCACAGTATGTTTAAGGTGTATTTAGTTTCTTTAGCTCCCAACACCCTCGTCCAGCGAGTTGGAGAGGCAGGTCTTGAGAAGACATGTGACGTGTAAGACAAATGTGAGTCTTCATGGAGACTGCCAAGCAGATTTAGCATTCAAAGCGGTTCTGAACTTCAGCTTCGAACAAATGCAGTCAACTGTCAACTTCTATCCCCAAAAACGTGGCCAAAAAAAACATGAGAATACTGGCTATCTAATGGTCGACCCTGCCATAGTAGTGCTCCCTACTTGGTGGCCAAAGGCACCCCAGAATCCATGGGCTCCAGGTGGGTTCACTCCGCAAAATTTGGGCGTCCGAGTGTGGTGACGGACACCACACCAAAACACCAAGACACAACTTACAGGAAGTGAGGTACTTAGAGAAGCTTTTAGTCAATTAGTTCTCATCGTTTTGAACTGCTCTTTGACAAGCATCTCACCAAAAATGCTACATTTGTCTTGGTGTAGACCCAAATTTCTACATGTTCAACCTCGAAGTAGCCAAGTGCCATGTTTGAGATCCGCAACCGACCCTCCTTTTTTCTCTTGTTGTTGCTAGCCGATCGACTCGCCTGAAAGCGGCGATGCAGTTTAAACAGGGGCGTACCCCAAAGATTGAATAACCACCATTTAAAGTTTCAATATTGAATACCCCCATTAACGTTAATACCCCCAATATTCCCCTTAAATAAGAACCCTCGTTTAACATTTGAACTGATCGTGTTTGGAGGCCATATTGAACCGTATTGGGTCTGCATATCAACCCAGACCATGGATACCTGCATGGCAAGCTGCAAGTATTTCAACTTTCAAGTACTCCATGTGGTCAACAGTAGGCTGCCCATTGGGGGGTGTTTACATACATATATATATATATAAACATATGCGTATGTAAATATATATATATAGTATGTATATATATATATATACATACGCATATGTATATATATATATTATAAATATGTTTCTGGTAAGTTTTAAGATGGATATCATATTAGCCATCGCCATCGTCATCATCATCATCGTCATCATCATCATCATCGCCATCATCATCATGATCATCATGATCCTTGTTCTTGTTCTTGTTGTTGTTGTTGTTGTTGTTCTTGTTCTTGTTCTTGTTCTTGTTCTTGTTCTTGTTCTTGTTGTTGTTGTTGTTGTTGTTGTTGTTGTTGGTGGTGGTGGTGGTGGTGGTGTTGGTCTTGGTCTTGGTGTTGTTGTTGTCGTCGTCGTTGTTGTTCTTCTTATTATTATTGTTCTTGTTGTTTTTCCTTCTTGTTCTGGTTCTTGTTATTGTTCATGTCGTTGTCGTTGTTGTCGTTGTTGTTGTTGTTGAAGTTGTTGTTGTTGTTGCTGTCGTTTTTGTTATTGTTATTGTTTTTCTTGTTGTCCTTGTTGTCCTTGTTGTTCTTGTTGTCGTCGTTGCAGCTGCTGTTGTTGATATCCATCAGTATAATCATTATTGTTAATGTCCATCAGTATCCACATTGCATGCGTAAATCTCAGCCTCTCCAAAATAATCTGCTTGGTGGTTTCAACCTACCCCGAAAAATATAAGAGTGAGTTCGTCAGTTGGGAGTATGAAATTCCCATATGGAAAAATCATCCATTCATGTTCCAAACCACCAACCAGGATATTATGTTGCAATCATCCCAGTAGGATGATCAGGCCCCCGGGCGTCGCGCTCCCTTCGCCGATCCTGACCCCGATATGATGCATGAGATGTCTACCGGAATGTTCTCGGGGTGCTCCTACCTTGTGACTACTCTTCACTTCGTAAACAAAAGGGAAGAGGTGGGAAGAGAAGGGGCTGGATCTAGAATTTTTGCTATTTCTTGAGGAATCCATGTTGAACTTCAGTTGTTTGGAGGGTTTCAATCTTAGTTGCAGGATCCATGTCTTAGGTGAAGCGCGGAAGTGAACAAAGTGGGCTTGGTCAAACGAAGGTCGGAACAGTCCAAGAGCTGCTCTGCTTGAGAACTTCCGCATGACTCAACTCAGGATCACTGTGGGATTTAACACAGAAAATACATCAAAAGGGTACCCCCAAATCAGCCATTTTAATGGTATTTTCCATGAAATAAACAATCCATTTGGGGGTACCCCCATTTTTGGAAACCTCCATATAGATTGATCATGACTACATAAGCCATGACATGGTGAGCAAAAGACCTGGCGGACAGCGCCTTGTCGCGTTTGTCGCGGTCCTTGTCGCGGTCCTTGTCGCGGTCCTTGTCGCGGTCCTTGTCGCGGTCCTGGTGGGTGTTCCGCAAAAAAAATGACAAGTGAAGGCTGATAGAACAGGATATTCAATTGGTGGGAAAATCGATTTAAAAAATAGATATTGGATTGGGGTTAATTGTGGCTTAGTTGCGGTTTATGATCCTGAATCGTCATGAAATTATATGATAATTATATGAACTTTATGGTTAAATTGCCATTGGAAAATCAGGTACTTACGTGCTTCTTGTTGGAGCCCCTGTCTGCAGAGTTTTCTTTTTGCAATGCATCTACACTTCAAACCCAACTGAATCCACCAACTAACTTGCATCAGATGAGATCTTAAGGTTTCCACTCAGAGTCCTACGTTAAAACATGCATTTTCACATCATCAAACGCTCTGAGTCTATATATTCCGTTCCTCCCAAAAAGTGTTCGAAACCGAAACATCCGAAACCTTGATTTAGTAGTTAGGAGGTTTCGTAGTGAACTGGTTGATGGTTTTAACCATCTTGAAAAATATGAGTTCGTCAATGGGAAGGATGACATCCCATATATGAAATGGAAAAAAAAAGCCATGTTTGAAACCACCAACCAGCCATTATATTAACCATCATTATATAACCATGATATATACATATATATATATATATAACCATTTTATTAACCATTATTAACCAGTATATTAGCCATTATACCAAGTATACCAATGATAACAAGGGGTTTCATTTGAGACTACCCCAACCGTGACTTCCGTCATCCGGCTCGTTGCCCTGTCCCGGTCGCGATCTTTGTCTCGCCTCGGGGGTCACCATGGGTCACCAACAGGGTCACCGAAACGGTCACCGGTCACGTCAAGCGGTTGAGTACCAAAACATACAGGATGGTGCCCCCCAGTTATAAGTTGGTTTATAAACCCCATTAACTATAGTTATATCTACCATAAACCATAGTTATGGGAGTTATAAACCAACTTAGCTAACTATGGGGCACCACCTTGTAGAGAAGCAATCGTGTGTTTTACTGCACCTGGGGAACGAAATCAATCCTGAATGGCCCTGAATATGGTTTGAGTAGAAGTTATACCAATGGGATTGCAGCAACGTTGCATCAAATCATACCATGCCCCGGCCATTTATATGGAAATAGAGAGTATGAACAATGGATGACAGCATCGGTGGAGGATCAGAATATCCTCTGCAAGCCTTGGGACCTTGGGAAGCCCGACACATGCTTCACATGACTCATAGTGGTCCCAGAAGTTGCTTTACAACTGGCTGACTTCAAACATCTTCTAATCCCCTTATAGTAACTCTATGATAGTCTATGAGCACGGTTGAGTGGCGTCAATTTCGCTGTAGTTCTATATAGTTCAGGAATGGTTCCTAAGTGTTGTGACATCACGAAGCCCGCGCCAAGCGCCCCCGCTTCCTATCTTTGTCTTTATCTTCCTTCCTTCAGGCAACACAGCATGTGACAATGATGGTCAGCAACTTGCTGACAGAAACTACAAAAAGTTGCAAAACCCAAGGATGTATATAGATCTAACGTTGCATCATGAATGGCTGAGTTCACACGGGAAGACTACCGGGTAAGGAATGTGCACGTTCGAGACACTGCAAATCAATCCCAAACCGACGCCAAAACCAGGGTTTCGTTTGGTGGGTAGGTATGGTTTCTATGGAAAAAATTAAAATAGAAGGAATTACTTGGAGTGGCACATCATCGTGGTATACAATGGGTGACCAGAAAATATCAGGGAAACTGGCTCTGAAAAAATACCAGAATACCAAGTTGCTTTTCTTTATCCTTCTTCTTTTCGTCCTGCTGCGAAAACCAGCAGCCAGAAGAAGCAAGATGGGATGCTTTTGGAGCAATTAATCTGTCTGGAACGGTGATCCTTTACTTTCTGCAAGGGAGAAACAGAATTGAACCTGAAATATTGGCATCGGTAGTAGACACAGGAGATTGGAACGCCTAAGGGATAACATGAAGTACACCGCGGCAAAGGGCTGCGGTCTTTACTCAGTTGTAAAACCTGTGCCAACATCTGCGTAAGAAAGAACACATACAGTAATAGATTGTAGATGCGCGTGTGTCTGAAAATGCCGGATATCTATCAAAAAAGATCTTAATGGGGAAAATAATGATTAAGTCACGTTCAGCAAATTCTTTGATGGCATAAGCAAATCAAAAGGATGAAACTCCACTCAATCTATTCAGCCATATTTGGAAACAACCCGGACACAAAGCAGGAGTAAAAGAACATGGAGGCGGAAACAAAAAATGACGCAAAGATTTCAATAGAATTCAGAGTAGCCTTCTTTGAATCACCGAGTTTTGCAGGGCGAACGGGTGAACACTGTACCAACCCTGTGGCCAACCCATGCCATTGATTGCGCTCGTCCCATGTTTCTTCTTGGTATCAACTACCGTTTGGTGTCTCAACACAGTGATCATCACAGCAACAAAATGGTGAGCACTTGCCAAATAGCATGTGTGACTAGGCTGTGGCCATTGCACAAATTGCAGTTTTACCAACTAGGAGGATCACTTCGTACACCTCTCAAACAAGATGCAACCCAAAAAAGACAATTCCTGGTTGGTGGTTTCAACCCCCCTGATAAAAAAAAAAAAATCAGATTGGATCATCATCCCAACTATTGGGGAAAATAGAACATGTTCCAAACCACCAACCAGATTCTATATCATGAGACAATTTTCTTTCAATGGTTTTCAGTCATGGAACTGAGACCGTCCCCTTTTTAGTGCCGCAGGATAATGACTGATCAGCCATTTTCTTTGTCGCCGTTTGCGCCATGGTCACTGGTGAAACTGTTGCGGTCGGCGTTTTGGTGGGACTTTGCCAGGAATGCGACAGGTTCTTTGCCGAAATAGACAGCGGTATCTTTCGAATGTTGCAATTTAAAAAAGTTGACCTGCCTAGTAAGTTTCGTGAGGGTCCTTTGTTTGGGTGTGATATGTGTTTTTAATTCCCGAGAGCGTCTGAGCGCAGGGTTCTTCCAATAGTGGGGGTCTGTATCTCATCTTCTCATCTTCACACCTTCTCATCTTCACACCTTCTCATCTTCACACCTTCTCATCTTCACACCTTCTCTCACACCTTCTCATCTTCACATCTTCTCTCACATCTGCTCTCACATCTGCTCATCTGCACATCTGCTCATCTTCACATCTTCTCTCACATCTGCTCATCTTCACATCTGCTCATCTTCACATCTGCTCATCTTCACATCTTCTCTCACATCTGCTCATCGTCACATCTGCTCATCTTCATATCTTCTCTCACATCTGCTCATCTTCATCTCTTCTCTCACATCTTCTCTCACATCTGCTCATCTTCACATCTGCTCATCTTCACATCTGCTCATCTTCTCTCACATCTTCTCTCACATCTCCTCTTCTTCTCTCACATCTGCGCATCTTCACATCTGCTCATCTTCACATCTCCTCTCACATCTTCTCTCACATCTGCTCATCTTCACATCTGCTCATCTTCACATCTTCTCTCACATCTGCCCATCTTCACATCTGCTCATCTTCACACCTTCTCTCACATCTTCTCACCTTCACATCTTCTCTCCTTTCTCTCTCCTTTTTCTCTCTCTCGCCTTCTTTATCTTTCTCTCTTTAGGCCGAGGGTGGTGCCGGCGGAGAGTCACGAAACGTCAACCCTTTCGCACGAAATGAGGGTCGATCGTCAAAAACTGATGTAAAATTCAATTTTACTTGTGCCGGAGCAACCCTTTCGCACGAAATGAGGGTCCATCGGCAAAAACTGAGGTAAAAGTGCGATTTTACTTGTGCCGGAGCAACCCTTTCGCACGAAATGAGGTTCGATCGGCAAAAACTGAGGTAAAATTGCGATTTTAGTTGTACTAAAGCAACCCTTTCGCACGAAACGAGGGTCGATCGGCAAAAACTGAGGTAAAAGTGCGATTTGACTTGTCCCGGAGCAACCCTTTCGCACGAAATGAGGGTCGATCGGCAAAAACTGAGGTAAAAGTGCGATTTTACTTGTGCCGGAGCAACCCTTTCGCACGAAATGAGGGTCGATCGGCAAAAACTGAGGTAAAATTGCGATTTTAGTTGTCCCGGAGCAACCGTTTCGCACGAAATGAGGGTCGATCGGCAAAAACTGAGGTAAAATTGCGATTTTACTTGTGCCGTTCTTGTCTGTGTGTAAAAGCGCCTGTGTGTAAAAAGTGTCTGTGTGTAAAAGTCTCTGTGTGTAAAAGCGTCTGTGTGTAAAAGCGTCTGTGTGTCAAAGCGTCTGTGTGTAAAAGCGTCTGTGTGTAAAAGTGTTTGTGTGTAAAAGTGTGTGTAAAAGTGTTTGTGTGTAAAAGCCTCTGTGTGTAAATGTGTTTGTGTGTGAAAGCGTCTGTGCGTAAAAAGCGTCTGTGTGTAAAAAGCGTCCGTGTGTAAAAGCGTCTGTGTGTCAAAGCGTTTGTGTGTAAAAGCATCTGTGTGTAAAAGTGTTTGTATGTAAAAGCTTCTGTGTGTAAAAGTGTTTGTGTAAAAGTGTTTGTGTAAAAGCTTCTGTGTGTAAAAGCTTTGTGTGTAAAAGCGTCTCTGTGTAAAAAGCGTCTGTTTGTAAAAGTGTTTGCGATGCAAACTATTGTCTTGCACTTCTCACTATCCTGTCTTGATACTCCTCTTCTCGACTGCCTTTAACAGAGCTTTCATATATCGTCTCTAATATTACGTCTCCATACTAACAAGAGAAGACCCTGCTCCTCTACGCTCTCGGGCCATCCGTCGTCTAGTCAACTTCTGTATGCAGGGGCCATTCATGAAGGTTTATTTTCAGAAAGAAATCATCATTTCTTCTTCCGGTATGCTGCGAGAGTACCCAAGCGGGTGCCCCTTTCGTGCCCACCAATGCGCCGTGACTGAGAAAGCTATAGGAGCTCCACCAGGGTTGGTCTGAAAATGGCATACGAAATGATAAACCATCCACGGATTTCAATAAAAATGGGTTGTTTATACAAACTCTCCAAATTGGAGGTCTATAGTCTATATTTGGGTGGACAGCACATTGCCCCCAAATCCAAGACGTTCTAAATTTGATCAACAATTTTCACCATTCTTCGATGGCCATAGATTGGAAATTGGGGGCATTAGATGAGCAGAGATCACCCTGTGCCACCGTATAAACCTCCGGTTCATCCATTTACACATGATTTTCCCAGCTAAGCGAACCACTGAGTAACCAGGGATTTCCCAGTTTGCTATGTTTCATTACCAAAGGGTACCATCAATAAATCGCGAAACAACCACCTTGGGAGCCAGCTATGGGCTGGGGCATCCATTAACAGGCCTCAATAGGTTTACCTTAAGGCCATGATTTTCTTGTAGTATACCATCCGTTTTCATCAACGTTGGCTGCTGGTAGCTTCCCCAGCAAGCCACGGTTCATTGCCGGGGGATATCTTCGGATTTGGGGAGTACACCAACCAAAAGGATTGCATTGAATTTTAATGCAGAATTGAAATGACTCCAAAATGATGTGCACCCGTCCATACCAGACTCAAGATATGTTTGATTTGTCTTGGATCATACTCAAATGCCCCAAAAAAAATGTTTCTAATGCAGTCTGATGCAATCAATATGCAACCCCTAAACAATAAAATAGAAAAGTAAAGTCTGACTATTTTTGGGAAAGTCAAATCATTTATAATGATACAATAATCAGAATAATACAATAACGATATAATGAACCATATTTAACAATATGTAACACACATTATGATAACAATATCTCAAAAATTTTGGATCGCATAATGACATAATCATACATAATCCACATGATCCATTTTTTTGTGTGGCCACTCGAAATCTGTAACGTTTCGGAGCTCCAAACCTGCCAGAACCAAACTGCCAAAGCCTCGTCACGAGAGCAACACCTGGCCGTAACTGGAATGTCAACCTTTTTCTGGAATCAATATTTGATTCTGAGACATCATGAGGTAGAAATCTAAAAACATGATAATAAGTCTATGTTTGATATATATATATGCATTGTTATATATATATATGTTTTTATTATATGAATATATATACATATATATATATATTATTGGTATCATTTTTATTGTTACTTATTGCTGTCATTTTGATTGTTATTACTTATCCTATATATGACTATATACGACTGTATGTGTATATATATATAAGAGTATATATGTATATGTATATGATGATATATATATATATAGATGATTTTGTGTATATATATAATTAAATTATATTTAAATTATATATATATGATTACAGAAATGTTGAAAAACATATATATATGTATATATCGTTTTTGATATCATAATAATATGTGATATTATATGCATTATATTATATATGATAGTCTATATGTTTGTATATGATTATATATGAAGTTAAACCCTTAGGTTACCCGGGATCATCATGAATTCCAAGATCTACTGCATAGGCAAATGTCTATTTCATATGGGTTTTTCCAATGTTTTTGGTGTTTCTGAAGATGTGAACTCATCATTTGTTGATCATGGGGCGCGCAGACATTTTTGAAAAATGTCCGTGGATGATAAAAATCAATTCAACAAAATGTGTTCTTGTTTAAAGATGGAAGAAGCAAATTCCGTGCAAAGGTTGTCGATTTTGTCAAGTGTCCGTACTTAGTCATTAAAATGAGAATGCAAAACCCCTGCGAACGCCAAAGAAAAAGGAGATCAATTAAAATTCATTGCAAATACCATTACAATCTGTGTTTTCCACAGCTGCCCAAGAGCTGATAGTCACCTTTTTTTGGGCTTTCCAATGCGTTCACAAATTCCACAAAGGTTTCTGGAAACATTGCGATGGACTTGTTAATCCATTTGACGCTTTTTGCCTATGTATGGCTAGAGCTCGAAGAACGCGTTCCAAGCCAGGCTCCTTGTTCAAGTAGTGCGCGCATAGCAGATTGCGGTGCTCGATCTTGTCACGCGCAATGGTTGACAAGAGGCCCATCCGTCTCAGCTGTCCTTTCGAGACATTTACCAAACATTCAGCCACATTGTCACCGGCTGCCAATATGAAACTGTCTTGTTTTTCTTTTGCCATCCCATCTTGCACCAGATTGCGCAGCAGTGTCACATAGTCTTGGGTCATACCTTTTTTGGGGAGGGTGGCCAGCGGCGTCCATATGAAGCGGACTTGGGGAATACCTTTCAAACTTGGAGTCTTGGCAAGACCAGCTGCTTTTTGCAGCGCCGGGGAGCCATCTACAGAAGCGATGTGCTTCCCTGGTTTCAACTTCTGAGTCACTCCTTTGGCTACTTCCAAGAAAGATTCTGCACCAGCCGACGACCCATTGAAAGCAACTTTCGGAGGTAGCAGAAGCACTGCGTAACTCTTTGTGTTCACTTGACCATTGACTTTTCTGAGCTTGAAGATAAGGTGTCTTCCTTTGTGAATGGTTTTTTTCACAGGACTCACACGAGCAGCAGAAGGTTTTTCCGTTGAGTGGAAAACTGGGACAAAACACATACGAGGCTCAGATCTTTGTGGGTGGGCTTGCGTGAAATGGCCGTTGCAGCCGTGTCGAACTCCAGGACACCCGGTTCGTGTGGGATGTTGCAAGAACAAGTTCCATGACGTAGCATCAAGAGCGTGTTGGATGTTGCAAGATAACGAAGAACGTTAAGAACGTCGTGGAAAGGACGTTATCGCATCCCCCACCCCCCGAAACCCGAACCCCCCCCAACCAACGTGCCGTCGAACAGATTAGCCGAGAGACATGAAGCACTTCCCAAAGATGCGCGCACGTCGGCCGAAACGTCGGCCACAGATCACAGCCGCTGCAGCGAAGTAACCATGATATGGAAAGAGATACGTACACGGCGAGGACTGCGGCGTCCATCTGAGACAAAACAAGGCCAAGGTGCAATGATCAGCCTCAGTGACGCAGTTGTTTGCTCGGGGCACCCCAGGGCTGGCGGGTTATATATGGATGAACCTGGAATCATGATTCGACCTGGAAGACCTGGCCTCCGAAGCCCTGAGCTCCTGCACAGATTCAGTGACAGATTGATAGATAGATACACAGCGCGTAGTTAGTATATATGTCATATATTTATAGTATGTTATTAGAATATACATACATATATATATACTATATGTATATATATATATCCAATGTACATTGATATATATTATGAAATTATACCAAACATAGACCATTACCATTTCCAACTAGGAGACGTTGCCAAGGATACAACTAGTATACCTCAGATCGAAGGCCGAGAGCCTCATCCGGCAGAACGATCATTGTACCTGCACGTACGACTAAAAAGGGCCTTGTGACCAAAAATTCTGGAGAAAATGTGCCATAAAATTTGGAATTTCCCCATTCATCCATTCGGGTTTGTGTGAAAGCAGTCCGGTTCCACCAGATTCTCATCATGTCCCATGGAAATTGCCGTTTTTCTGGTTAGTATTTGGGGGTGTTGGGAGCAACCCTCGACAAAATGGTGATCCACAGATTCTAATCAATCCAAACATTTTCATTTCAGGAACCAAAAATGAACATATTCACATATCATGGAAATGAAGGGGAATGTCATCGACAATTTGGACATTGGCTATATCAAGATGTAAAATTACCCATGTTCACTCATGTTCAAAAAAGTCCCCATAATCTAGAAAAATGGGCTGGTGCAACCCCATTCAATGACTTGGGTTTTGTTCGGAAACTCACATCATGGGTTTCTTACAGGTAAAATTCCTGCAGATTTCCCCCTTCATCCTTCATCCAAATTCATAGCTATTCTCCTAATGAACCCCCAAGAAAAATTGGTCAGTATAATCCCCTATACCCGGCCTGCTAAACGTTAACATCATTGTGAAGAAAATCACCAAATCACCATTTCTAGTGGGTAAAAAAAAACTATTTCGACTGGGCCATATTTTCAGTGGCTAACAAATTACCAGAGGGGTATATCCCATTAATATCCCATTGAATCATTATAAAATCCCATTGAATCACTGTAAAATCCCATTAAATCACTGTAAAATCCAATGAAATCACTATAAACCCCATTAATTCACCATTAAATCATCAACCAACTGAGGTTTTGAACACTGCTCACATGTTCTTTCTCGAACGATGGGACATCTCTTCACCGGCGCACGCAGACATGTCCACCACCGGCGCCGGTCTCCTAAAACGCCCAAAAGTGGGGATGTCGGATGGCTGGAATGGCAGGGTGGAAAAGTCTCAGATATCAATGGATTGGTTTTTAAGGGAAATCTACAGGAAACCATGTTTTTTTACCATCAAATATAGGGTTGTCCTGTAAATTGTCCCATTATCCAATTCTATGAAGATAGTGAGAAAGCACTGGAAAACTATGGAAAACTAAGAGTTTGCTGAAGCCAACGTTTCATGAAACAATAGTTACTTAGTATAATTAGTATGGTTGCTGAAGTTACTGAACAGACAAAACCATTACCACTAAGTTTGAACTTAGTTTGATGATTTATGACTTTTGATGGTTTACGTATCAGAAATGGTGGCATTTTCACTGTTGCTGTGTGAAAAATTACCAGGTAAATCACTGTGGTAGCCTCCCCGATGATAAACTGGTGGTTATTGATCCTGGTTGAACCATCAGCATCCCAAATATAGGATTGATACCCTCTGGTTATGTATTGACATGAATTATCCTCATACTTAGGATCCTTAGAATTATCCTTTAACTATAATATCAATTGGTAGACTATACCCTCTGGTTATCTCAAAATAGCTATTGAAAATAGCCAATAGAAATAGTTGATTTACCTATTAACAATGGTGATTTTCCAGTTCGCTATGTAAACGTTTACCATGCCGGGTAAGCCCCATTAAACCCAATTAAATCCCATTAAACCACCATTAAATCCCATTAAATCCCATTAAACCACCATTAAATCCCATTAAACCACCATTAAATCCCATTAAACCACAATTAAACCCCATTAAACCCCATTAAACCACCATTAAATCCCATTAAACCACAATTAAATCCCATTAAACACCATTAAACCACCATTAAACCACCATTAAATCCCATTAAACCCCATTAAACCACCATTAAATCCCATTAAACCACCATTAAATCCCATTAAATCCCATTAAATTCATTAAACCACCATTAAATCCCATTAAACCCCATTAAACCACCATTAAATCCCATTAAACCACCATTAAATCCCATTAAATCCCATTAAATTCATTAAACCACCATTAAATCCCATTAAACCCCATTAAACCCCATTAAACCACCATGGCCGGGTAAGTCAATTGATAGCCACTGAGAAATCAATTTTCCGAACTTCCCGGAGATTCCGACCGATCATTCATCTGCGATATAGTTGATCATTCATCTGTATCTATATCTATATATATATATAAATATATATATATAGATATCAATGGGGATGTTCCATATCTATATACCATTGAATCTATATACTGATGAATCAACTTAGTAAGTGGATATCAATGGGGATGTTCCATATCTATATCTGTATCTAAGAATATATATATATAATGTATTATAATATAACTGTGCGCCCAACAAGGCGCTCCCATACATAAACTGATCAGCGAAGGCCCCTCCTCTCAGCCAGCGATTCGCGGCCCCCAGCATAACTGGGGTTGTGCACCAACTGGCGGAGCGACGAGGATCGATACAAAACCTACAAAAATGTTCTTAAAATCATATCTGGTTGGTGGTTTCAACCCCCCTGAAAAATATGAAAGTCAGATTGGATCATCATCCCAACTATTGGGGAAAATAAAAAATGTTCCAAACCACCAACCAGATATTGTCGATCCCCATATACAAATACAGCACTATTGATCATATAGTTAATAATAAACCAGAATTCTGGGAATATTATTATCAACTCATAAAATAAATTAGCTAAATATCAATTAAGATTATCATTATGAAATGGGAGGGGTTCTTAAAATGGGGGATCCCCAAGTCACCATGGTGATTTGGTTGCTTCAATACCAAAATGCTCTAATGACTTGGATAATTTACGGGTACCTCCATTTTAGGAAATCCCCATATATAAATAAAAAAACTGCTGACAATTGGAAAAAGACCATCTACAGTATACCTAAAACAAATCCTTGACCTGACTCAAGGCCATGGATATTTATAGGCCTTTGAGATGAGATTACGGGATGAACTGTCCAGTGGTCAACTCAGTCAAGTCGTGTAGAGATAAAATCGACTGGTTGATGATTGACTAAAACAGGGTTGCTCCCAACACCTTAGGGGGAGTAACATGGCTTAGACAGGTAACAGTTAGCCCCATTTTCCCAAAAAAATAACTATCATTCACCATAATTGGGCTGGATGAACCCTGTTCATAGCACCAAATCTGTGGTTTTTCCTGGTGAGTTTTGACCCATCCACTCTGGTAACCAGACTCCACCGACATTCGCAGCTCCCAGCGGCTTCTTCGCCGATAGAGCGGACATTCACATTGATTTCGATTGCCACGCCAAGCCACACTCAACTACTGGGGAGCGGTAACTCTCATGAGTGGAAGAAACTGGGAACCCAGCTGCTAAGATGGAACCTGGATAGCTGCCAATTTGACCTGGAAAATCCTAGCTTCTGAAAAATTGGAACAGAAAAGTCCACATGGGCAATCTTTCATGGTCAGGTATTTTTTAACGAAAGATTACAGTAGGGGGGGTCTATCATAGTCATTTGTCAAGTGTTCATGGTCATTTTTATAGTCATTTGTCAAGTTTGGGTTGCTGGTTGGTGGTATACCTACCCCTCTGAAAAATATGAAAGTCAGTTGGAATTATTCCCAATATATGGAAAGTCATAAAATTCATGTTCCAAACCATCAACCAGGTAAAAATATTATGAAAGTCAGTGGGAAGGATGACATCCATTATATTTAAAAAAAAAAACATGTTTGAAACCACCAACCAGATAGTCATTTGTCAAGTTTGGGTTGTATCATGTGTGTTGCTGCTTCCAAATCTCAGCTCCAAGGATGGCTGACTGGAATTGACCACCACAACGAGGGATTTTTTGCCCATCAATTGATTGGGATTTAAGATGACTTAATCGTGTTGTAGCCATCAAAAAATGATAGTATAGGCTTTACTTTTACCCTCTCCACTTGGAATATTTGATGGTGATGTAATTTTAAAACAATGCCAAAATGCCAATCATCAGTCAGCTGGTTCCCTCGAAAGTTCCACTCTGGAACATGAGGATGGCCTGCAAAATTGTGTCGTTTCAAGAATCTGAGGATGGTCGCAGTCGTTTATATATTCAGGTTTCAGGAACTGGTAGCATAGGAGGCCAAGTAGGCTGCTTGGTCTGTGAAACCCTTGAAAAATAGGAGTCAATTGCGGATCATCATCATACCCAGTACATCAAAAAACAGATGAAATATGATAAATTGTCAGGGTTTGAAAGCAACAAGGCCTTCCAAAGCCATGAAAACCAGGTCGTCAGAGGTGACAGGATCTTTGGAAGCCATTCAGCACTATCCTTAGATGATCCTGGAAGTTAGGGTTGATGGTTGATAACTGAGTGCTTTCACCCTAAACAAAGCCAGGCTATTTCATGTTCTGGTAAACGTTTACATATAACTATGGAAAGATCCACCATTTTTCATGGGACAACTCACTATTTCTATGGCCATGTTCAATAGCTATGTTAGTTTACCAGAGGGTATTTCACTGCCAGTTACCATGTGGCAACTTCCTGGATCCTAGACAGGCTTGGATGGATCTGCACCGATGTAGACCCATGATTTGTGGTCTATCGCTTGAAGGCTTACCCTCTGGTAATTTAACATAGCCATGGAAAATCACCATTTTTCATGGGTAAATCAACTATAAATCAACATTTTCAATAGCTATGTTAGTTTACCAGAGGCTACTTTTTGCTGCAAAATCGCCTAGATTCGTAGGATTCCCATACCCCGATAGTGCCAAATGACTGTTTCTGAACGCGTCGCGAGCGGCGCCAGCGGCTGCACCCAGATTCGGCCAACGACACTCTCCACTTTTGGCGCGTCCCGGGAAGAGAAACAGGAGTGCCACTGGGACAGCGACCAAAAAAAATCGATGGTGGAGCTCCTTCCCATAAGACATATCCTAGACATTTTTGCGGAGCTTGTTTGGAAATCAAGGTGAAGAGCCCAAAATCTCATTGTTAAACATCATGTTCCTATGACTGAATGGCAATTTTGGAGGTGAATCATGCTTGATCCGCTTTTTCAGAGACAATGTTCCGGATCATCCATGTATCATACATGGCCAACGCTTGGGTGATTTTCAGAGATGTTCATGATGATCTGGATATATCTGGATATATCTGGATGATCTCGAGCACTACCATGGGCGAAGAATCCCGACGTGACGCTCCACACGCTTCTCTTTTCAGTTCCCTTGTCGAGCGAGCCATTTGGATGAGTGCCCGCAGCCGGAGAATCCAACCGGGGGCGGTCGAGGTTCCTTCACCACATCATCGGTTCGTAGATTTGCAGTAAAACACTTAAGGCGGGTTGGGTTAATATACTGTTAATAATGTTTAATATATGGTTATTATATGGTTAATGATGGTTAATAATAATCTGGTTGGTGGTGGAGCCTACCCCTCTGAAAAATGATGGAGTTCGTCAGTTGGGATGAGTATTCCCAATATATGGAAAGTCATAAAATTCCACGGTTCCAAACCACCAAGCACTTGGTGTGTATTGCTGTAGATCTGAAGAAGATTGAAGAAGTACCCTCTGGTTATTTAACAATGGTATAGATGGCCCATAGAAATAGATGGTTTACCGTTCTTAAAAATTGTGATTTTCCATGGCTATGTTAAATAACCAGATGGTATACCATACATTGATGATCTGGGTTCACAATTTTCTCAAGATGATTTGGCCCCATCTTTCACGATAAAAAAAGCACCAAGAGTCAGGATAATCAACAGATTCTCTCTAAGGAAACCTGGTCAGAAGAGTTCCAGCACAATGTTTGCCACGGTTGGAGGTTAGACCCTTCCCCTTATCACATTCCCTGCCTTCGACGGGAAAGATGGCTAGATTCGATGGCGAATTCTGTTTGTTCCCCGTTGTCACCCATTCGCAAAACACCAAAATTCAACCATGGATAAATCATGAGAATTCAGCAGAGTTTGGCCAACTTAGGACAATCTCCTAAGCGTCCTAACCATCGTTCTTAAATCCCCGTTTTTCATGGTCCCGCCAGTTGTCCATGGTTTCCAGGCTGCAGGTTCACATCTCCTCTCGCATCAGCCATGTCATAACCTCGGTTATCGGGTTCAATCGATGGCGTTGAAACACAGCGATTTTTGGGAATCCAAACCTGCAAAGGTTTAAGCCGAGTTCAACGCAAGGAATATGTTTCTTGAACCAAGGTTGAGGTGTTTTTTCTCCAAACAGTTACAAAGGGCAGAGAATTCAACGAAAGAGGGCGCGCTTGCTCAGCAATACTAGAAATACATTGAATACAACCGACCAAAAATTCGGAGACCTAACATTCCCTTGAAATCCACCATGGAAGCCGAAGAATAGCTATGTCCAAGCAAAGTCAGAAACAACTGGAGATCCCGTGGAATTTCATTCCCTTGTGATACATGGAGTAGATTCAGGGAACATCTAAATGATGTACAAAGAAAATATGCAGGTAAATTATAATATTTCACTACCTGAAACAACATGAAATAAAGTTGTTTTGGGATAGTTACCCTTACTCACCATGATTCCAGTGATGTCGCCGTGAGGTCGTTATGATTTTTCCGGAAAGTATATCTAATAGCATAAAAATCCTATCATATATACTATTATATACTATACAATACATATCAAAATATGTCAAATATATATCTATATATATGTATAGTTATATATATATATCTTTCTCAAAACAAGATCAACATATGCAATAAATACATTCTCCAATATTCTCCATACTAGCTGAAGAAATCACCGTTATTTCACCCAACTTTCACCAAAGTTTACCCAGCCATGCTGGAGGTCCCCCCCAAAAAAAAGCTGCCAACCAAGCAGCCCCGGGCGCGCGGCGCGCGTGGCGCGGCTGCGGTCGTGCGCTTTAAACAATGGACCCCCGCTCAGTGAAGGCAGATCACAGCGAGGTTCTTACAAATTGAATCCAAATAAATCTCGAATATTGAGCCTTTCTGAATAATGTCAACCCTGGATTAATAAACCCCAAACGGCTGTTTAATTGGGGGGGATGCCATTTATGTATCATAGTGTGACTATTTGGAGGGTACCCCCCTGATTAATAAACCATGGTTTATTAATCCGGGGTTAACATTATAGAATTTGGATACATATTCTGAGGTATCACATTGTAGAGACAAAAATATCCAGTCCAGATCGAACCAACCAAAAGACTTGTCAGAAACCTTGGGTGATTCTATCGTTTTCCACCGTCTCAATTACTATGGCAGTAGTTGGCCAATCACACCCCAAAAACCAAATTTCTAGCTGGGTATATTCCTCCAGTCTTTTGATCCCGGAGGGGTATAATCTTCCTACGCATCTTGCACCATAGGATCCATGTCTGATGACGTTCCACCCAAGGACAAGCAGGGCAGGATGAAGTATGCCAGAAAGGGCATCGAAATAATATCGGGGACATGCACCAAGCCATACCCAAATCCCGACTTTCATTAAACATATTAAACCATGTCTGTCAGGTTGTTTGCCGATCCGTTACCAAAAGTTTTGTTTCCAATCGGACAAATGGTAAGCCCATGTAATCCCAAGGATGAAATTCAGTATGGTGATCATCCAATCCATGCAGATATTGTGTGGTTGTACATTTTAAGGGCAATTTAAGTGGTTTTTCAGCAACATCTCAAAGTTTAGAAATTCAGTCATATATTCTGGGTGAATTCTAACATTTCACTAACCTGAATAGTTCGGCCATTTTGGGCATGATTCACCTTGCTAACAATGACGGACTTAATCTTTTAAAAATACTAGCTGGTTGATTGGTTTCCCAATCCTATGGGTTATCATATTCCCCAATAAATTAGGTAGTATAAGAGAATAACTCCCAATATTGACCAATGAACCAAGGTATTTTTAACGGCTCACATGGCACATCGTTAAACCTCCTCGGGGCCGTGATCCCGCCGTCTGGAGCGGTAAAACTGCGACGCGGCGCTCAGCAGATCTGGGCGTTCAGTCAGCATCAGTGAGCCATGTCAACGACGACGACGACGCCGAGGAGGAGGACGACGACGACCACAACAACAACAACAACAACAACAACAACAACAACAACAACAACCACAGCGACAGCGACAGCGACAGCGACAGTGACAGTGACAGCAGCAGCGACAGCAGCAGCAGCAGCAGCAGCAGCAGCACAAACACAAACACAAGCACAAACACAAGCATAAACACACATAACAACACAAACAAACAAACAAACAAACCAAGAAACAAAGAAACAAACAAACAAAAACAAACCGAACCAAACCAAACTAAACAACAAACAAAACAACAAACAAACAAAAAAAAAAAACAAACCAAAGCAAACCAAACCAAACAAACCTGCCAAACAAACAAACAAACAAAGAAACAAAGAAACAAGAAAGAAAACAACAAACCAAACAAACCAAACAAACCAAAACAAACCAAACCATCAATCAACCAACCAATCAATCAATCAATCAATCAATCAAATAATAACAACAAATAAAAAACAAGTAACAAGAAATAGTAACAGCAACAAAGAACAAGAAGAAGAAGAAGAAGGAGGAGCAGGAGGAGGAAGAAGAAGAAGGGGAAAGAGGGGAAGTTATGGTCTTCCTTTGTTTCCGCTTTGCCCACTGCCGCTAAAGCAGTGAATAACTTGCGATATCTCCGACATGGCCGTGACCAGCAATCCAAATTGATATCTGGAAATAAGCCATACCCATGTGCTGTGACCGGTGCTGGAAGATGTACCAACACAAAAACACAAAAACCACAAAAACCTCGGTTTTTTGTAGGTAAAACCTCCGTACAAAAAAAAAAACATAGAGGGAGAAAAGTTGGGAGATAATTGATACAATCATCTGGGATGATTCCCCCAATTCATCGAATCCTGGCCATCATCTATGGTGAGCTCGGCAGTGCCCTCCCTTCGTTCGTCCACCCAGATCACTTCGCTCGCTGCGTCTGCAGGGCGCAAGTCTTACTGCGACGGCGCTCGCCGCAAAGCGGCGATCGCGGCCGATGCAACGGGCGCTCGGAGCAGCAATCGGTACATCTTCTCAGTTGTAGATCTGGATGTTCATCTCTTTGCAGGAAAACATAGGAAAACTGATCAAGTTGTTCGACAGTTTTTTTGGCCATCTTGGGGGGTGTACCAAGAAAAGGCAGTTGAGACAAAGGACCAAAAACAGTTATTTCAGTCTTCAAATTTGACCCATACTCAAGTATTGTATCATTTTGTTGGATATAACACCCGTTGATGGTTTTTCTTCTTTTGAGGGTAAACATCCCCATAGTTGCTGGTCAGTCAAACCCACGAAATTGTCCTGCTTAAAATCCCTCTTCAAGTCATTTCACATGCGTTTCTGGTCTGCCAATTTTTCTGAAAATTCTCAATGCCAATTTTTCCTATAAAAGCCAAATTTCCCTGAGAGTTCAATGCATTTCACCGAAGTACATACAAAACGAACTGAACATCCAACGGAAAGGTCGGCAAAATAGCTGTACAGCTCTGTCCGGATCGCCAACTTTTGTACTCGGAATGGTAAGGTTTTCTTCATACTCCCCAACTAGGATTGTTCACAACACCCATAAAACAGAATGCCTAAATATTAATTAGTTAATTACTTAATTAATTAATTAATTAGTTAATTAATTAATTAATCAGCCCATCAACGGTTTCTAATGGCTCAATTAAACTGGACCCAAAGATGAAACCAAACGAAACCGGATGGAAAATGGGCGCCAGGTGAAGATACCAAATATGTGTGTAAGTATACTATATTATATCATATATATATATATACAGCAGTGGATGGACAAATCTGCATGTGTTCATGAAAAAATGTGAATATTTTATGTTACACTAAGTAAGTGGTTAATAACCACTAACCTCTGGGAATGAAACATGGCAAAGCATCACACATTAATGGATGATTTTCCCAGCTATACGGTAAACCTCCATTTATCATGGATTTCCATATAGCCACGTTTGATTACAAGAGGGTAATATGTGTATATTCCTAAATATCAGTGGCTTGCACTATGGTGATTATTCACCACTGGATCTTATCATATCTTATCAATTGAGGTCCAGGCCTTCTGGGATCACAAATCACTAGTATTAAATGTGTGGTTGAAACACCCATCCCCATCGGTTTTTGGGCGTGTTCAAAATGGAGTATACCCCCACTTTTTCGGCAACTTCATGAGAAAAGGATGAAAAGGAAGAAAGTCACCCGTGGATTCTGCAGTACCCATTAGGGTACCCTATTTTCAAACAAAATGATATGATACTCAATGTAGGATTTAGAGCATCGGCCCATTTGTACAATGATAATCTAATGATAATGGAAAACAACAAGTATTTGAAGCTGCCAACCAGATTCCAAAGGTGCTACCCCTTTTTTGTTGTTGCTATGATAGCTGTTCCCAGCATCATCCGGAATTGGAATCGATTGTCATTAGATCATGTATCAATTCCCTATGTTGCTCGTCAGAATTGAAACCACCAACCAGAATTTGGATCATGTTCCCCATGGAAACGCTCCAAGCTGCGAGGTTTCTCAAGCAAATTCCTCTAGGGGCAATCCGTTTGTAGCCTCACGGAAGCGATTCCCAGGGAGACCCTTCGAAAGCAAGGCATCTCGCGTGGTCGGCAGGGTCGGTCGGCAAAACCCCACTGGGAATCTGCGTTTTTGGATCAACTGGAGCCCCGTTGAAGAAGCATAACAAAGCCACCAAACCAGCTTTAAAATCGTTGAAGTGACCAAATAATCCAACTAGGTGGCTTGGATGTTCAATATGGCAGTGTGTCAAAACCTTGTACCCCTGGTGAACATCAAAATAGCGGGTAAATGGATGCTCATCCCACTAAAAAATGGTATTAATAGGTATTGATCCATAGCCATATAGGAATCTAACACGATCTAAGATGATGCAGTTTGAAAGACTGGGCTTCTTGGCCGTTCTACCAACAGTTGCATCAAGATCTATAACATTAGCATTGCGTGATTATACATTGACATGGAATACATGGAGCATTTGTGACCATTGCCAACTTCATCAACTTGCGACCAGTTTTCGTTACACGATTTTGAGGCTGGTAGGTGAAGAACTTGAGAAGCTGGATCTTTTATAATGTCAACCCTGGATTAATAAACCCCAAACGGCTGTTTAATTGGGAGGGCACCATTTAAGTATCAGATTATGACTATTGGAGGAGTACCCCCCTAATTAATAAATCATGGTTTATGAATCCGGGGTTGATATTACCCTTGATTTGTCCAAAAGAGTCGCCATCATAATTTCCTCAGATCCTAGCAAGCTCCTTCGACCCCGCAGCATTTGGCCCAGCCTACAAATGAGAAGGCGCCCTGTCAGACAGGGACAAGACTGGATCGCACAGCGTGGCGACTCACTCTGCGAACTGCAAAGTGAACTGCAACTCGAACTGCGCGAAGACGGAGTCGCGCTCTTTGGTGAACTTGGCCCGTGGAAAAAGTTGGTATGACCGGAGCTGTTTTTCTTGACTTGTACAAGATTTTGGTTGGTGACATGGGAAAAAACGCAATAAGCATCAATAAGCGTCAGATCAATAGGCCATGTTTTTAGGCACAAAATTGGGGTAGACCAAGTAGGGCCTGGTTCGTCAAATTTTGACGATACCTGCTGCAACGTTCAACCTTTTTAGGGTTTATACTAGAAACATTCAGAGGGCCCAGGGTCTCACAGATCGGGCAGTGTGATGGTAAGTTCTGTCGCCATCTTTCTGGATAACTGAAGGGTTGAAATATATAAAATGATGGAACTTGCCCTCTTTGCTCCACCATGGATGCTGAGCATGCCATTTTTCGATATTTTTCTACGATCCAAAATGATCCCTCAGACCCTCCCACAGAGCCAAGCCGCGTTGCGGCCCCTACTGTCAGCGCTCCGAGCAGGGATGGCCAAAGCGGGCAGATTCACCCACCATCCCCGAGGCCCGAGACGCTCTGGTAGGATCTACCAGCAAAATCCTCAAAACTTGGAGGTCTTGGCATAGGTGACTTGAGACATCCGAAAAGACCCCAAAAAAAATAACAACAATTCAACGATCGATTTTAAGCGTTGATTCCGGGAGTGCGAGAAGCTTTCTCCTCATGTTTCCTCTTTACCTCCTATAAGGCATATTCAAACATATTTACATGGCTTTGTGAAATTGGGCAATTCGGAGATATTCGGAGTGGGAAAAAACATGAATGATGACTTGAATCTTGTCCTAGTCAAGATCTACAGGTGGTGACACGGTTGAACCTAAGCCTCCCGGTACCTTGGGGACACCCCTGGGATCCCTAGACTTTCTGGCAAGGCCCTAGTGACAGATGTTGACAGGCCACCTGTTTCTGGAATGCATCCGTCCATGAGCTCAGCGTACTGAACCGACTTCATCTTGAGTAACTTTACAAACAGAAAAGTCAAGAAATCTTGACTGTTTGGTTCCAAACATAGTCTTAAGTCCCACAGCATGGAATGACCCCAAACCCAACCGGAAAAATTATACAATATATATTCCCTTTTGGATTTTTTGGATGTTGCCACAATTAGTTAAAGTGATTGGGGTCTATCCTTATTTATCCCGCTTGTACTGGGAAATAACTCATTTACCATCCACTTAGCTATAACATCTTGTGGCAACATCTAAGCCTCAGCATGTCATATTTCTTGTTGTCTTCCGAAAACGTCACTGCTGATGTCGACGTCACCTTCGACTCGGGCGTCCAGAAGGCTGAAACGTCGGAAACGTGAGAGATTCACGATTGGAAGGCATGGAGTGATGGGAATGTTCGGTTGACCGATGGTTAACCCAAGAATCTTCCATATGGCTAGTTATAAGGGTTGGACGTATTTTCATGTATTTTTCATGCTATTATAGCTAGTTTTCCAAAGAATATTCCAAATAGCAGCGCTGCAAATGATGTTCATTGGAAAGAGTTGCAAGTATTACTGAATCTATATAGTGGTTGGTGGTTTCAACCCCTCTGAAGAATATTAGTCAGTGAGTCAGTTGGGATTATTCTTCCCAATATATGGAAAGTCATAAAATTCATGTTCCAAACCACCAACCAGCTATATATTATATAAAATTATATGCTATATTTCGGTTGTCTTGGGCCTTGCTAGCCATGTTATCTCAAGAAATCTGTGTCGGTCGGAGCCAGTGGCTCCACTTCACTTCTGAAAATCGCCTGGAAAAAACGGGGGATTTCTCACTTTTCCGAAGCGTTTTGGCGAGCAACGCCGCATTTGCACAAGCCGTACACCTCCAAGGCAACACAGAATTGTAACGGACCCGCCAGAGGCCAGTCTAGCTGGAGGGGGGCACAAATCCACAACCAGCACCTTCCGTGCACTCTGTCTGCGTGGAGCACGGTTCGGCCGTAGTTATGGCAAAATCTCAATCCGGTTGCGCACTGGATGGCTTTGTTGAGGTTTCGGCAAGAAAACACTATAGTAATTATAATATACTATCTCAAATACGAAAATAAGACTAAATGTTCTCATATAATGGTACTATAATACTAATACGCATTACACGTTTCCATGGCAGTTGCTATTTGAATCTCCAGTCATTATTGGTCGAGTGCCGGAGGGTCAACTCTGGATGAATAAACAACTGTTGGTTCAACTGGGGCCCAATTCTTCTGATCCAATACGTATCAGATAATTGCTTGAGGGTCTTACAATTTATATGGCAGATCCCGAGTGTTTCAAGCCATCTCAACAAAGCCACTCAACAAAGCCACTGCCGTCTCGCCAGAGGCCCCCCAATTTCCGTCAGCGCAGCCCGTTCAGAAAGTCTTGAATTCACGAAGCCGCATGCTGTGCCAGCTGGGTGCAGCGCGGAGCGTTATAAGTGCTGAAAAAGTTTCAAAACCGTAGGTCATGGACAATTTCGAATGCTTTCATCCGACAATGCGTAGTGTGATGGCGAAGCTTACATACTCCCAAAACAGGTTTAATTTCTGGTCAAATACGCGAACGATCGCGAACGTATTCCTCCACAACATGACCAAACATGAAGGCTTTTACCAACCACTAAGATCACTAAGGGCTGCTCAAACAATTTTGCCAACCTCAAGAATGTTTGGTATAGGTTGACCTTAGTGTGTTTTTGCAAAGTTGGCTGCCTTTCCAACAAGCCCAAGAAATCTCGTCACAAGGATCTTTGGAAGGTTGACCCATACCCAAATCCAAGGTCCCTTACAAATTTGCCATGTACCTTGAGAGGGAATGATATTATCATCATGATTCAACCACCCAAAAGTGATGCTAAACCACAGCAAGCACTCGCTACGCACCGTCGCTCAGATGCGGAAAATAAATGAAAATGATTTGACTTGCTTTGTTGCAATTACCAACGCCCGCACAAATTCACTGAAAAAATCGCTGCTTGGACGAAGTGGAATGCGCCCAATAGATTTCAGAGGTCGACATTTCCAGCTATGGTTCTATCAAGTCCCTTTCCTTTCTTGATAGTTATTCCCTGTTTGTGTTGGACGTCTGCTACCGTATTTTTGCAATGTGGGCATCATTTCGCCATGGTACCCTAGACCATCTACTCCCTGCGGTTGCGCCAGCGGGGGTATATCATGGCTATCAGCGTCCCTGTTCCGCAAGGGATGCCCATCCCAGGTTGATCGTGTCTAAAACTGTCAATGTCAATGGCTTCGCTCGCACTGCTCCCATCACACAGCGGTACAAGCCTGGCTGTAGTCAGGTTGACCCAAGCCTAGCGTGGCCAAAACGGTTTGGTTTCCCCTGATGGGTGCCGTTTCTGGGCCAGGTCACCAGGTTCTGGTAGATCTCAGGGAGCCGATTCTCTCATAATTTGGATGCCACAAGTAGGGCCCAGCCCTAGCAACTTGGGCAACTGGAACGAACTTCTCCTGCACCTATGATGAAAATATGATGTTTGGACCGTCTGAAGTGAGCTACTGGCAAGATCACCCGGTTGCAATGGGAGTAGTTCCACGTGTCCTCCACATGAGTTGGCTAACAGACCACCCACTCAGCAGGATTCACACCCCCACCCTCATTTTCTTCACTAGATTTGAGCAACATGAACATAACGATGATTAGAATCCACAAGATGTTGAACCTTTGGAATAAAAGAACAGAAAAAATATGAAACAACATATCCCATGAAATTTGGAGCTGGAGATCTCTTGGCCCGAAAAGCGGCCACCCCCAGGGGCAAAATCATCTGACCCCGAAAAGGTCGTCGACGCCAGGCGCGCGCAGGCAACACCTCCGCTCCAACTTTGAGGTTTTGAAGCAAATATGGGGAGAAAGGATGACATATGACGACATCATGGGATGGAATCAGACATGTGTATATAATATCATAATATTTGTATGTATATATATATATATGAACGGCAATATGACTTGGGGCTTGTCCATGGCCCCCATTTGATTATCATGTCAATGCGAAAATGAAATTTCAAACAACCTGTTTTCCGACAAAACCCTTGAAGAACGAATATGAACCTTTGGAATCAAGACAAATGCAACAAGAAATGAAGAATGAACCAGTCACAGCATGCAGGATTGAAGTTAACATGTACTAACGTCTACATGAATTTCAGGGTTACTCCAGCATGATAGTGGAATAGCCCATAACTTTCTGTGTGGATCAATGGTGCACATCCCTGGTTTTCATGAACCCCCCATTCCGGCACAGACCTAGTTTCATACCCAACAAAAATATGGCCAATTTGGGGTATACTTTCCCTCACTTCAAGATGTTGTTTTGTGGGGAAAATGACTTCATTGGGCTAAAATAGAGCCCAAAAAAAAACTCTCGGGAAACGATGAAACGATGAATTTTTCTGGAATTCTTGGCTTTCCCGATAGCTAACCATGTGGTAAACCGTTGCCATAAACCATCCCCGAGGGGTTGTTTTTTCTAGCAATGGGATGATACAAAATGACCCGGTCTCTTACTGTCTTTATCACATTAGCCATTTTGGGTGGAAGAATAACCCGATTTCTAAGGCGAAAAAAACCTACTTTTGTTTGTATCTTTCCCACGAATTACCATAAAATAGTCCACTTTTGCATTGGTGAAATATCTCTCACTTTTTGGGTCACCCCCTTCAACCGTTCAACTCTTTCAGTTGGAGAAGTAGCATCCCCATGTGCAAAACGTTTTTTAGTGTATATATATATTAGGATTCTGTAGATCCCATTCATAACCATTAAAAAAGAACATTAATCCTTATAATTATCCTCATGACCAGCAAAAATTCTAAATTATGTCCACATCGTTTAATTTACCAGCCAAAGATTGCCAACCCAAACATCATGTTGTTGATCCCATTACCTTCCGGTAAACGAACATGGCTAGCCAGAAAATCCCCGAACTAAGTGGCGTTTAAATGGGAAAACCATCAAACCAAATGATGAATGATCGAACAGTCCATGTTTGATTGCAAGAGGGTAATCACGACCAACCTACCAACCTACCTACCTACCACATGAATAACTATCATTTATCAATTATACCCCCATATGTGTCATGTTTCAAACATGTTAAAACAGGTCAAACCCCCTTTGAGTGATGGTTCCATCGCTATGAAATATGCGTGTGTATATCTGATATGACTTTCATCATGAAAAATAATGGTATAGGATATAATTGATAATTGATCTTACCAGCAAATGTGCTGGTATATCCCATGGAAATTGACCCATTTTTACACACTCCGCCGGCTTCAACACGCCTAGCCCAAGGGCTGACCTCGCACTGCAGTGATGGGCTGGTTTCTAGATGTATCCTGCAGTATGAACATAGATAGGGTTTGCCATAAATGGGGGATCCCCAATAGCTGGATGGTTTATACGGTTTGTAATGGAAAATCCTATTAAAATTGATGATTTAGGTGTACCCCCATTTCAGGAAACATTCACATATGCATATATCATATATATATATATCTTATATATAACAACCCCCAACAAAGATAGAAAGGCACATCATCATTATTCTGGTAGGACTTTACTTTTCTATTTCTTGGGAGGCTATACCTATAAACTCCTCCCATAACTGAACCCGTCCAACACTGAGAGACTGAGAGATCAAGAACCAGGAGTTGGCCCGGCTATCCAGTGGCCTCCACCCTACAAAAATCGTCCTAGGGAGAGTTGGTCTTTCGTTTGAAAGCTGGTTGGTGGTTGAGCCCTACCCCTCTGAAAAATGATGGACTTCGTCAGTGCTGATGAAATTCCCAACTGAATGGAAACTCAGAATCCAGTCCATGGTTCCAAACCAATCAGAAAACGACCATGAAAAATTGGGGTAGGAGGGGCCCAAGGGGCCCTTTCTCACCATTCGAGCCGAGTCGATCCATCCACCAGCACCCGAGTTGACCGGCTTGACCGCCCGGCCCGGGGGCCCGGATGGGATGAAATTGGGTGACCGCCAAGCCCAGAAATGGCACCAGTTTTTAGTGCGGCGAAGCACTGATGCGGTGTTCTCCGGAAAACATCCATAACTATGGTAAATATAACCTGGAGAACAGCAAATGGTAAATATAAATATAAATAGTTAATAATAGTTATGTAAACAAAACACATAACTATGGTAAATATGAAAATACATCCGCAAGGCACACCGAGAGTTACCCCAGGGCAGACAATAGTTACCCCAGGTTTCAAATCCCGAAGGCACAGCGGCTCAGATGCATCATATTTTGAAATCGTTGCAAACTTTGAATCATGTCCCTGGCTTGCATTTAGCTATGCCAGGAATCAGAATATGGGAAGGTGCGACCTGTCAACTTGGAGTCAAATCCCAATGGCACACTGCCGGAAACAATTCCAGGTCAAAAGCTTAGCCAAGCATTGAAACAGCATCGTCAGCTTGCGTTCTGGTTTTTCCAAAAGAAACAAAATAAAGGGTGTCCATTCTCAAAAAAGCTAAAATCCCAATGGCACACTTGCAGGAAAGTGGAAGACTTTCATGTAGCTACGCGCGGAATCAGAATATGGGAAGGTGCAAGCTGTCAACTCGGAGTCAAATCCCAATGGCACACCGCCAGAAGCAAATCCAGGTCAAAAGCTGAGCCAAACATTGAAACAGCATCGCCAGCTTGCGTTCTGGTATTTCCAAAAGAAACAAAATAAAGGGTGTCCATTCTCAAAAAAGCTAAAATCCCAATGGCACACTTGCAGGAAAGTGGAAGACTTTCACGACGTCGTTGCAAACTTTGAATCATGTCCCTAGTTGCATTTAGCTATGCCAGGAATCAGAATATGGGAAGGTGCGACCTGTCAACTTGGAGTCAAATCCCAATGGCACACCGCCAAAAGCAATTCCAGGTCAAAAGCTTAGCCAAGCATTGAAACAGCAGCACCAGCTTGCGTTCTGGTATGCCCAAAGAAACAGAATAAAGGCCAAAACCCCAATAGCACACTTGCAGGAGACTGGATGGCTTTCACAAACAAAGTTTGAAATTAATCTCATTGAAATCACACCCTGCCCTGCTGTAACGGAATCCGAGACATATGGAATATGGATGTAATACCAGAATCATGACTCTGGAAAGGTTTTTGGACGAGGTACCGGACGAGATACCGGACGAGGTACCGGAATTACATTTTGCCATCCCAGCCAGAACTCACCCCACGTATCCCCACGTCAGATCAAAAACAGTAAATGGTGAAAACAATGTGGATAGGTCCGAAAGATCCAAGCAATAAGGTCCGGAAGATGAGGTGGAGGAGGATGATGTTGCGGAAGATGAGGTGGAGGATGATGATGTTGAGAAGGAGGAAGATAATGATGTTGAGGATGATCATGTTGAGGAGGAGGATGAAAAGGATGATAATTAATGTTGCGGAAGAGGAGGTGGAGGAGGAGGATGTTGCAGAAGATGAGGTGGAGGATGACGATGTTGAGGATGATAATGTCAAGGGGGAGGACGAGGATGATGCTGAGAATGATGATGTGGAGGAGGAGGAGGAAGATGATGATACTGAGGAGGAGGAGGAGGAGGACCGATCACAAGACCCCCGAGTGTGTACTGTACACACTGTGTGGGAAACTCACGTTGCTCCAGGGATTGCTAGGGGGGCAAATGGATATAACTAATGTTTGCCATGTTAAGAATCCCTGCGTGCCTATGCGTTGTGCTGTAAAGATCATTCCAAATAACAAATCATGTAGTAATTCATTCCAGTGGTTGTGTCACTTCTTCCGCATGGCACAACGAGATGAGACAACAAAGTGCTATCTGAGACAACTTAGGGCTTTCACCCAGGATGGTGGCTTCCTTGCTTTCCATAACCATACAGATCGCCTTTCGGCTGACCCCAAAATCTGACTTCGAAGCTCGTTTTCTCTTTCGTGCCATGGTCAAGTTACCCTCTGGTAAACGTTTACGTAACCATGGAAAGATCCACCATTTTTTAGCTGGGTAAATCCACTATTTCGACTGGGCCATTTTCAATACCAAACTGTTAGTTTACCAGAGGGTACATGGGATGAATTGGTCATGCCGAATCTTGATAGGTACAATGGTACAGATATGTACAGATATTCTGGAGCTTTCCAATCCATGGGGGTACCCCTACATCGTCCAGCTATTAAATCCGGATTGTCCATTAGAGCGGTGGCGAAAACGCCTATGTAATTCTTCTATATAATCCTACTTGTCTTCCGCGCGGTCTTCCGCGCTGCTTCCGCAACCACAGTTTCAGCTTCCGCGGATGATTGGTAAGTTGATTCTGCTTCCGCGGAGCTTCCGCCAAAACAAGCTCCTCATGAAGATTATAAGCGATTATAAGTTAAAATCGTCTTCTGTGGCCCTTCCGCGATCGGACGATGATACTAAATTATAAACCATCAAGCTATTGGGGATGCCCCATGACTTAGGAAACCCCTCATTTTTTTGTCATTTTTAATGGTACATACATCCCCATGGTATCCTATGGCAAAGGATGACTCCCCAAGACCTGGGCCCGGACCGCTCACAATGTACGAAGGAGTCATGGCCTTAGGAGATCAACATTCGATCTCTACACCCCTTCATTCATGCTGTGCTTCAGCGGTTTGTAGAAAAATGAAAACCTGGTTGGTGGTTTTAACATGTTTTAACCATCTTGAAAAATATGAAAGTCAATGGGACGGATTATCCCATATATTATGAAAAATAATATATGTTTGAAACCACCAACCAGAAACTGCTGTCTTTGAGGCTTCAACCACTGATTTGTTGCTGGCTTCACTGCAGTGTTCCACAACTTTTTGAATCAGGAGCGATGTGTACATATCACTGTCCCATTTTTCGGGGTTTCCTAAAATATGGGTCCCCCCAAATCATCGTAATTTATAGATGGTTTTTCCATTATAAACCAACCATTTGGGGTACCACCATGACTATGGAAACCCTCATGACTAGTGAATCCCAGCTATGTCCCTCGAAATGTTGTGAGTTCAATCGATCTCGGCGGAACCGATTCTTGCATGGTGCTTCTGTGGCCACCCTGATAATATATTACCCTCTGGTTATTTAACATAGCCATGGAAAATTGCCCATTTATAGATGATTTTCCCAGCTAGAAACCTCCATTTATCAGGGATTTTCCATGGCTATGTTAAATAACCAGATGGTATATAGATACATTTATATACCCATGACGGATCCATGGTGCGCTTGTATATTTTCATGCTAACATGACTGGGGTTTTTGTTGATGGGGATCCATGGCACACCATATATAGCAGCACCATGGATCCGTCATGGGATAAATCATTAAGAAAAACATGTAGTTCTAAGAATCTGTAAAAGGTACAATAAGGTCTATTCTTAATCATGTCTCATAAAATAGAGAAACCCAGATAGATAAATCATGAAGGGTACAATATCTACCTCCATAATGCTGACAAGCCTTTGGGTAATTGTGCTGAAACACCACAGAAAACCACCGCACCGGCGGATCAACACCGCAACAACTGGGACAAACAACTGGCGAGCTAAGCCCCACCGTAAAATTTCCCTCACCACCTAAATAAGTATATGCCCTAGACTTGGTGTTCGGAAAGCCATAGATTATCTATAGATCATATAGATCATCATAGATTCAGATTCCAAAATCATGGTTTCATGAGGTTTCATGATGTTTCCATATAGACATACCCTTAAATGGCTCTGTCGCTACTTGCAGCACCACCCCCACAGTTCCTAGGTTTCGGGACCGGATCATCCTCTTCTTCCACGTCTCCTTCCTGGCGGTCAAATGGTGTTCTATTCTGTTTGGATAGACTTAGTAGATGTTGGAAAAAAAACAAGTTTCTCATGTTCATCTCTGTTGATATTTTGAATTGTTTCTTGATTTGTGTCCCCTTGCCACTCCACAACCACGTATCTCCCTTGGGGTGGCCACTCCAACTGCCTTCCCTGCGTTCCAAAACGGCCACCCTATCGGTGGCGACCAACAGGTGGTCTTTTCCACACATTACCGTCGCAAGTCGCGTCGCAAGTCGCCTCATCCTCCGCATTTTCGTTGCCCCTGCGCGGCGCAATGGTCTGTTCATGTCTGTTCCAAGCCCTCCACGTAATGAAATGTGTGTGTTTCATGCGGAAACCTGCAAAATCTCTACCGAATCTTCAGCTGCAGGAATTTCCAGTGCCCAATAAACCTCTTGTCATCCTGTTTGTTGCTACTTCTTGGTTGAGACAATTTTGGGGAGAATTTCACCAGATCTCCTTCTGAAACTTACTGGTGAATTGAACTCCATACCGGACTCCAGGTCAATCCCCCTCCACAAAAGGGTTAGATCCACATGTTGGCTCATAGATCCTCATGTTTACAGGTTATCAGGTTCATTCAATGGCCATTTAAGGAACCGATTGAGGACGGAGGTACCTACCATATATAAGGCCGAAAAAAAAGGCCTAAATTTAAGGGAATATCCCCACAAAATATGGCTTTATATGGTACAGTACCTCCATTTTTGGATCCTGAATTTCCCATTGACTAATGTCCCATTCTATAGATACTGACAATCAAACATGGCTGGAAGACGACCCATTCCAGCTATACACCACCATTTTTCATCCGGACCCAGCGAGTCTCGCCTGATGTCCCCAAACTGCTCGAAGGCATCACCGTTGCCGTAGGGATAGCTTTGTCCAAACTGGCGCTTCCGGGTATTCCCAGAGATATTCGTTGATACTGAAACTGGTTGGTGGTTGAGCCTACCCCTCTGAAAAAAAAGAGAGTCAGTTGGGATGATGAAATTCCCAACTGAATGGAAAAATAAAATTCAGCTTCCAAACCACCAACCGGGAAATCATCCGAAATCATGCCCTTCGGTGTCAAACATAAAAAACTAGGTTTGATTGAAAATCCACCTAGGCTTGGTCAGATGATTTTCGCAACAAAAACCTCCATGGCTAGTTCTAGGATTTCCCAGCGATCGCCATGATCATGTTCGATCACCAGAGGCTATCCGGGATGATCGAGATGACGAGCCTCTACTGGGATGGGAACCAGGAACCAAATCTGAAGTTAACAAATGGATATCCTATGCCCCACCTATGTTAAGCACCCCCATTCTGGTCCCAAATATGTGTATCTACATCCCCTACCAAACTCATGGTTTCTTCGGGGTGCTTAATATGAACGGGGGAAGGGATCACTGGAATCGTACTGGAAGAATACTGGACTGTGGAATACCACTTGATTAATACCGGATTAATACTGAATAGCAAGGGATAAAACTGGATATCTCATCCTGGGATATTGCTGGAAAGTACTGGGATAGTACTAGGAAGAATTGGGGGCTCACTTCACATCCCAGTCCACCATAAGTGGGACATTCTTTTGATGACTACCATTGGTACCAGCTACGAAGCGATCATCTAAGTACAGGCTTTCCGTGAGTCGGAGGACCATCCCAGTCCTAATGGAATGATAAAAATACATCCTCTCAAGTTGCTTCAACCCCCCTTGGGGACCATTTTAGAACCCAAAAATGGTTTCTAAAATGGAATCTACCAGGGGGGTCTTAGAACCCAAAATTTTTGGCAGCTATTCCGTTTTTGGGTTCTAAAATGGGTTCTAAAATGGTATCTTCCACCCTTAAAAAACATTTAACAAATTAAAAAAATCCTTGTTGAAACCATCGCATTTCAGGAAAAAAACGATGAGGAAATCTGCGCCCCCAAAAAGTAGATCAACATGAAGCGAATCAAAAAAAAAACTGCAAAGAGCACTCCATGATACTCCACAACATTTTTCAATGGGTGGCGGCCCGGCCACAGATGGTCGTATCATTTACTACCTATGGAGCCAGGTTTTTGCCCGCGCTCTTTGCTTCCTTTCTTGCCAACCATTAAAGTGCACCCGAACCCAAATGCTTTCAGAATGTCCCCTTCCCCTATAAGTCACCCCTTTTCAAACGAATTTAGTTGTGGACTCGTTCCATTTCCCGTGCGACTGTTTGTTTACTTGTATGCAAACATGTCCAACCAGATAAATTTTCAATAAAACAGCAAACTCCTACATGCAGTGTTTTCAAAACAGTAGTGTTTTTGCGTCAAAGGAGAAAAACAAGGAACAAATCATCACATGCGGAATCAGCAAGCAGCTGTGTGTCGAACTACAGCTGTCCAGCTGTCACTTAAAAAATGGTAAGTTTGCCTACCTTCATCAGGACACCACTGACTGGACACTTGTTCTTTTGGGATATTTGGGGGGGCTGGGCAGCTATGGCACAGAGATGTCACCCTAGACAATGCACCTTGAGGATTTATCTTTGGGAAGGGTTCTGGAATGGTTTCCTGCTTGGCCAAACGTGTGAAATACCAGCTACTGCAAGGGGAAACCATTTTAGAACATTTGCATGCTTAGGTAACTTTCATTTGTTCATTTGTTGCACAGGCATTCGTCTACTTGTAGAAGAACAAAAGATGGCAGAAACAGTTTTAGCTGACTTGATTATCACTGAAATTCATTAGCATTGGGTTGCACCTGCCTACCTACCCCTGGAGGTATTTATCTTTGGGAAGGGTTCTGGAATGGTTTCCTGCTTGGCCAAGCGTGTGAAATACCAGCTACTGCAAGGGGAAACCATTTTAGAACATTTGCATGCTTAGGTAACTCTCATTTGTTCATTTGTTGCACAGGCATTCGTCTACTTGTAGAAGAACAAAAGGTGGCAGAACCAGTTTTAGCTGACTTGATTGTCACTGCAATTCATTAGCATTGGGTTGCACCTGCCTACCTACCCCTGGAGGTATTTATCTTTGGGAAGGGTTCTGGAATGGTTTCCTGCTTGGCCAAACGTATGAAATACCAGCTACTGCAAGGGGAAACCATTTTAGAACATTTGCATGCTTAGGTAACTTTCATTTGTTCATTTGTTGCAGAGGCATTCGTCTACTTGTAGAAGAACAAAAGATGGCAGGCACAGTTTTAGCTGACTTGAATATCACTGAAATTCATTAGCATTGGGTTGTACCTGCCTACCTACCCCTGGAGGTATTTATCTTTGGGAAGGGTTCTGGAATGGTTTCCTGCTTGGCCAAGCGTGTGAAATACCAGCTACTGCAAGGGGAAACCATTTTAGAACATTTGCATGCTTAGGTAACTTTCATTTGTTCATTTGTTGCACAGGCATTCGTCTACTTGTAGAAGAACAAAAGATGGCAGAAACAGTTTTAGCTGACTTGATTATCACTGAAATTCATTAGCATTGGGTTGTACCTGCCTACCTACCCCTGGAGGTATTTATCTTTGGGAAGGGTTCTGGAATGGTTTCCTGCTTGGCCAAACGTGTGAAATACCAGCTACTGCAAGGGGAAACCATTTTAGAACATTTGCATGCTTAGGTAACTTTCATTTGTTCATTTGTTGCACAGGCATTCGTCTACTTGTAGAAGAACAATAGATGGCAGAAACAGTTTTAGCTGACTTGATTATCACTGAAATTCATTAGCATTGGGTTGTACCTGCCTACCTACCCCTGGAGGTATTTATCTTTGGGGAGGGTTCTGGAATGGTTTCCTGCTTGGCCAAGCGTGTGAAATACCAGCTACTGCAAGGGGAAACCATTTTAGAACATTTGCATGCTTAGGTAACTTTAATTTGTTCATTTGTTGCAGAGGCATTCTTCTACTTGCAGAAGAACAAGAGATGGCAGAAACAGTTTTAGCTGACTTGGTTATCACTGAAATTCATTAGCATTGGGTTGCACCTGCCTACCTACCTCTGGAGGTGTTTATCTTTGGGAAGGGTTCTGGAATGGTTTCCTGCTTGGCCAAACGTGTGAAATACCAGCTACTGCAAGGGGAAACCATTTAGAACTGTTGTATGCTTAGATAGCTTAGATAGCTTAGATATGTTCATTTGTTGCACAGGCATTCGTCTACGTGTAGAAGAACAAAAGATGGCAGGCACAGTTTTAGCTGACTTGATTATCCCTGAAATTCGTTTGTGTGCCACTACAGCTGTTTCCAGTGGGGAAATTTTCTACCTACCAATTTGCCGCTCACTTCACCTATTGGCCCTTTCGTTCAGAGATGTGGAGCTAGGCAATATTTGGCCCACGCCTTTTCGGAATTAAATCAAAAGAACAGCCCAAATGCATGCAAATCTCTAGCAAATCCACGTACATTTTCGACGCGGGATTTTGCAGCCTCTTGTGACACAACATGCAAAAGCCACTTTATGTGTGCCTCAGGTGACGGCAAAAGAAGCAAACATGCAAAAAAAAAACTCAAAAAAAACATGCATTGTTGGGGTGAATGCAAAGGTAAAGGTACAGCCAACCACTTCAAAACTGAGCTGAACCCACAAGTTCCCCCAGTCAGAAATGTTCTTACCATGTACTGAGATCAAGAAACAAACTGAACTGTGATTGTGTCAATTTTTCTACCGTGTATCATCTGTATATAAACTGTGATTGTGTCAATTTTTCTACCGTGTATCATCTGTATATAATCCTTCTGGGTTTTTGTGCCGAATGGCATTGGTTCGGCAATATTGTTGCGACATAGTGCAATCGAGCCTTGCAAATCACCAAAACCATAGTTTCAACAGGAGGATCAAACTGGCAAATTGCTTTCAACCACCGGCTCACTAGGGATCACAAATACCTGCACAAAACCTGCACCGTATATCATCATATGCTATTATAGAAGCTTCCAAGGTTCTACAATGCTTACGGGACCGGAGGTTCTACAATGAAAAAGTTTCATTCTAGAACCCTCCGTGTTTATCCCCAGGGGGGGGCATTCTAGAACCTTCCAACTTGAGGGTATAAAAATACCCTCTGCTTGTTGAACATAGCTACCTATAATCATCATGTTGATCATCATGAATGTTACCTTTGGTTGTTTAAGATTTAACATGACATTTATATTTAACATGTATTGTCAAACAGCTACATTCCTAATGTTATATAAATGACCAAAGGGTACATTTGAAACCAGCCACCAGTCCCTTTGCCCATGGGTCGACATGGGTTTGTTTGAAAATAGCTTGCCCCAAACATTCATGATGCTTCTACAATCATCATTTTCCCAGGAAAGAAAATTGTGTTTTTTTTTAAGCAGCCTCCATTGAGACCCACATGTGGCACATGACTTGTATGCTAGGTCTAGGTCTGCTCAAGTCATCCTCCGGGGAGAGTACATGCCAGCAGGACGGCAGCAATGTTCATGTACTGGCTCATATCAACACCACCCTCGGCCACGACACGTGGTTGTCTGGGTTACGACTAACTAAACCACCGAGAAATCTGGGGAGTCATCTTGGTCATGTCATGTCGGGCTGGAACGATCTGAAACGGCAGTGGCATGTGTCAACATTTAAAAATCACCACGAGGCTCCCGGACAGGGTCGATGTTTGGAATAAAAAAAGGAACTTCGTATTCTGGGAATCCTGTGGGGAGGACTGGGGTTTTACTTTTCCAGGCACAACTCTTGCCGCAAACTCCAACTTTGATGCCGTAAATAGCCAGCGCGTCTTTCCTTATGGTCTCAAGAAGCATCATCTGCTGGGGCCCACGCCAAAAGTGTGAAAATCAGGATCATCGGTTCATGTGCTTCGGATGAACATAAGCAAAAATGAACCAACATCAGCAACCAGGATGTGATCCTCCCAAGGCCCTCTGGGTGCAGACACCGGAAAGGGCATCATATTCATGCCCATCAACACATTGCTGTCCACCCCATCGTACCTAGCCGACCGTGTCATGCCCTGTGGTTGCGGGAATCCTATCATGATTTCCAATGGATGCCCAACAAAAGCAGTTGGTAATAGGTGGTCTATACTGTACATAACATGCCCTGTATCCACAATCGACCTGTTCAGTTTAATTCTTGCCTGCTGCTCAACAAAAAATGGGGGGCTTGGGGGGCTACTCACATTCACCACTATGCACATACAGGGCTGAAAACTGACATCTATCCCCAAAGAACGGATCTAGAAGATGGTTTTGAATATATATATATATGTAATTCGCCATCAGTAAATTTGAAAATGGTTTCCATGTCAAATTCCAAAGCACCAGCCAATTTGAGGGGAATAAACAAATAATAACATATCATAACTTGTCATATCTCTAAGTTCAATTCATACCTTTTTACAGATTCAACGGGATGCCCTTTTTGTGCTTCCAAGGAAATCCCCCAGGCATCCCTGGCCTTCATCGGTGGGATATGGTTGACTAGTCCCATTAAACACACCCCATGGTATGGTCCTAATGGTTCCAATCCCCTACTAAACCGTGATCTCTAATAACGGGGGAAGGGATTAAAAAAGATATCCTCCAGGAAGGGACCCCAACGCATAGATCGAAAACTATATCGGTTTACGACCAGGGGGCTACTCACTGGTCCCGTCCAAAAATTCTGTGGTGAAAAACAGCAAGTTCAATCCCCCCATCTTATCCCCATGTCATTGCTTAACCATTCACCTTTCACGTGAGCAGTGTTCAAGACCCGAAATGTCCATTTTGTCCTGGTTGGTCAAGAACGGGATTCCCAATTCATGGATTGTGATCATCCCCAATTAACATTGGATAGGCTGCTAGATATCATCCAATGCACCAAAATCCTGTTCTATCCAATAACCGTCTGATTAATATGTTACTAATAATACAGAACCCCTGAAAAGATGCCGATTTCAGTGTTTCCAGGATGTTAGTTCGATGATATTTCCTTCATATTTCCAGGTTTCATCAGGTTTCACACGTTTCTAGTGTGGGCTTACAATCCCTTTCTCCTATTTCCCAATAGGGCCACCTTTGTCGGTCAAGGGCACATGGCTGGCTGCATGAAGCCTTGCATTGGCAAGCCTCCAAAGTCGCGCTCTCTGAGTTCACCATCAAAAACAAAGCCTACAAAAATAAGTGGATATATTTCACCTCAAGAGTAGAAGTCATATCATGTTTTGCTGTCATCCCAACTTGTTGCGGTGAGAGTTGGTTGGTTGGTTATGTCATGTTATAGTCATATCATGTTATACCATTCGCTGGTTGATCAGTTCGCAGTTTGTGAATTGCAGCAACCAATACTGGAATCATGCAATCCCCTTAAAAAAAAAAAAAAAAACGAGTTGAAAAAACACTACATAACCATCGTTGATATGGGTGCCCGTGCAGTGCGTTGTAGGAAAACTATCAAACTACAAGGGTCTGGGCATTGTTCTAAGCGCTGAAACACTTGCGGTTAGTCATTCTTCCCAGGTCAAACCTATGTGACACTCCTTTGACAGTGCCAGAAATCACAACTGGCTAGTAGACATGGAAATCGAACCATTACCCTCTGATAAACATTTACATAACTATGGAAAATCACCATGTTTAATGGGTAAATCAACGATTTCTATGGCCATTTTCAATAGCTATGTTGACAGAACCAGAGGGTAAAGGGCTTGCTGCAAAGAAGAAGGGACGGTGCCAGAAGCACGGCCAGTCACTCACTTGCTTGCTGAATGGAATCTGGTCACCCAAGCCACGCTTATGCAGCGATGATCAACTGGAAACTCAAAGTCTATTGTGGGAATTCTTTAAAAAAAAACATCTATATCTGGCTGGTGGTTGAGACTACACCTCAGATAAATATGAGTTCGTCAGTTGGGATGATGACATTCCCAACTGAATGGAAAAATAAAGGCCATGTTCCAAACCACCAACCAGTTTTCAGTGAGGAGTCTATGGCAACGTGCTCAAATTGTCTTTTTCCATTGGATGCAGTTGATAGGCGGCACTTTCCCTCAACGATTTGGATAGCTCGCACCATAGAAATAATTCGGCGGCTGCAATGTCCAACAGAATGCCAAATGAGATCTACCCAGGAAAAAACAAAATGGTAATGTACATGGGTATACATGGGTAACATCCGTATTAACCAATGGAATTGCAGGTACCCTATTTCAAACAAACCCATATGCCTGTTGTTTGCGTGTCTAAGACCTATGGCTGTTGCAACCCTTTCAATGCAGTCGGATCTAGCAATCTAGTCTTCTAGTCCACTGCCCCTCAAAACCTTGGGAAGTTCTTGCTCCATGTACATAGTCTGGGCTTCTTTGAAAATAGGCCACACCGAAGTCCCATGTGTTTCTTGGTCATTTGGGGGTATACCCCGTGTTCAGACTGCTACCCATATTCCAACCCCCCAAAAAATGGAGGCCTCCCTATGCCCAGCCCCTCCTCCCGGAGCCATCATAGGCATGGGTACACCTGGCGGTGAGCTTTCTACATGTCCAAAAAGCATAAAATGATATAAAATGTTGGTAAATGTACGTAGCTGTGCATGTCATCATGATACATCTATACCATTCTATACTATCTCGGATCCAACATGTACCGCTGGTGCACAGACACGTGAAAAAAAACACCTGAGCTTAATGTAGCTTAATGGTTTCCAACTAGGTCATGCAGCTAGGAGCGGAAGTCAAATGGCGCAGATATTTCAGCTGTTCGTCAAAGATGTGGGTCCCTGATCAACGTCGAACCTAGCTTTTTCACTCTCTTAGATTCTGGTGCGTTTTTCGAATTCACTGTTTGTTTTGATTTTTCATGATTTTTCCAGTTCCAGTTGGTAGTTAGATTCTAACAGTTAGATGGATTGTTTCCGTTGGAACTTTGTTGAAACCCTACGACTCCCCACAGTGATGGCTTCTTTTTTGGCGTTCTTCTGGGTGCCCGCACCGCAGCCTGTGGCCATCGCCTGTCGGTGACGCCCATTGATAGATGATTTACCTATCCCATATGCTCCATGGTGCTGGTATATTCACCTACAAAACTGGATGATTTTGTTCGGGCAAATGTTAACAAATATTCCAGCACCATGGGCAAATGCTGACAAATATTCTATACATGGAGCATATGGGTATTAAAAGTATGTCAAAGTCGTGATGTAAAGCATAGCAAAGTGTTAAGGAAAAACCAGAGGGTCAGCTGGAACTCCACCAAAAACAGGGTCCAAAAACAGCAGGCCACAAACCATGCACTTGGATGCTGCATGAAACCATCGTGATAAAGGGTCTGTTTTGAAGCCAAGGGCATCCCCCATTGATCCAGTTTGATCCAGTGGATGATTCCAGTTTTTTCATCAAAAAAATTGGGGGGGGGTCCCTTGGGTTTCGACCATCCCGATAGGACCGGGACCGCCCACCTGCAACCATTGCATCTGCATCTGGGGAAATGCTGCCACCTTGGAGATGAGCCAATGATCGCTTCACGGTTCATCTCCCGTGGTTCATCTTACCCCATGGATCCCCATGGTACATCATGTGTACATCATGTGTACATAATCCGCAATGAAGCCCTGGTGTGATCATTGGGATTTTCTGGACTTTGGTTGACTGGTGTTGACTGTTTTACCTCTGAGGAAATATGAGAGTCCCTGAACAATCGACAGACAAATGACAGATCCTTCTTCATGTTTCAGCGACCGCTCTTTGGGGGGGCAAACTGCCTAGATCATCTGCGAGAACTGTCCCCAACTGGAACCTATTACATGACCCTCGTTTTTAAGGAGCGTCGGATAAAAAAGGATAGAAAGATATAGAAAGACTTGGTTCCAAATAAAACATCCGTGTATGTACTATCTACCTGCATACAGTCTACAGCACCATAAAATCCACGAAATCCAGGACGAAATTGAACCAATTCCCAGAGACTTGGATGCGGCCAAACGGGAGAATAAGAATCACTGACTGGTGCCACACGCATAAAAGTGCAACTGTCCACTTCAGAGGGTATATCATCATTCCATTTCCAGGGGAAGGAGTTGACACCACCAAGCAAATCAGAAGAAAATAGGTATTGAGCTTGAGATCAAGCTCAATTCCGTGATCCTCCCTTGGCAAGATTTTTCTAGGCGTTCATGATTTCATATCGTTTCCAAAAAAAAACATGTCGTTCACGGCGTGTTGCTGAAAATCATGGCGAATTAAAGAAAAACATGTCGAGTTTTGGGGCGCAGAGAAAAATCTTCAAGTTTCTTGGGTGCCCCCATTGCATCTCCAAGCCAATATTCTCCCTTTCAACCACCCATACTGATGGCAGAGCCACATTGCTTGCGTATGACTTTTCAGGTTTCTAGTGAGCCCATCTAGCAGAAAAACTGAAAAAAAAAACCTCCCCCTGATTGGAAAACAACAAAAATTACCACTTTGCTGGTATTTGCGGGCGTTTTGCGGGGCGTTCTTGTCGCAAAAAACGTCTTTCAGTCACTTTTGTGGTATTCGCGAATCATTGCGCTTTCAGAATCCATTTAGGATGCCACAAAGCTCCTCGGTGCTCTGCGAAGCAAATCTTGATTTGCCTAATGCATCTTCATTTTCCAAGTACTAGTGGTTCGAATTGATAGCAGATAAACTGCTGTACCAGAGTGGCAGGCCAAAAAGTTGTACCATGGCTGCAAACCGGTTCAAACCATGGGAATTGGCAATTCTTGTCAAGATAGTCGTTTGCACAAAAAACTTAGCGATTTAGGCAAACACAAGAACTACAAGAAAATTCTTCCTGTTGGAGTTTCCAGGTTAGATTAACAAAAGTTGGAACATGGGCTTGTCGGTGTCCCCACACAATGGCCATGATTCACCAGTTCTTCTCTGGACTCCCGTACCATCGGATGCGGCACCACATCCGGCCCCTTCCTCAGACGAGTGAAACAATGGCGCAGATCGGACTTGTAGAGAAAACCTGAAATGGAGTCAGGTTCATGGCAAAATTTATGAGACTTCAACAGTCAAAGCAGAAATTGGTTCATTGGCTCGGAGAAACACGGCTTTGTAAGTAGGGTAGCCCCCAAATTTCCGTTGGTTCATCATGAAATTCCCCATTACAATATGGCCATGTTGGGGGGATGCAAAACAAAGACATCCACAAACATCCAGCGACCAGACTTGGGGGACCAGACTTGGGGTACCATCCGGGTACCAGGTTTTTTGAACCATAACCCGGATGGTACCTAATGGATGTTTATGATGATAACCAAAACGAAACAGGGTTATGGATCAGTGGAGGTTGATATGGGTCAGTCATAGGTGTGTTTTCTCCAAATCTGCAGCTGTGCTTCGGCTGCTTGTTCTTGTTGGTGTTCTTGCTCTTGGCGGCACCTTCTGCAGAATCCCAAAAGGGAAGCCATGTGGGAGTCCCGAATTATCTCGGCTAAACAAAACAAGTTTCTTCCATTGGTTGGGAATTACACTAACCGATACGTATATATATATATATGAGAGAGAGAGAGAGCTTGCCCCAAGTTCAGTAACATTTCATTGTTCTATGTTTTTAGGGTTACTAAATACATCTGATTGCCTTCTCAAATCGAAGACACAAAATTTCACTTGCAGCTGTCGGGGGAAAATTGGTGACTCGTGGAATAGGAGCCATGCAACCAACCAGTGTGCAAGCCTTAACTCTTGTAATTTCAACAGACTTCCCACTGGGGATCTCTGGGTACCCAAAGGTCAGCCAGTTTTGAATAATATGTGTATATAGGTATGTATGTATGTATGTATGTCTGTCTGTCTGTCTGTCTGTCTGTCGGTCTGTCTGTCTGTCTGTCTGTCGGTCTGTCTGTCTGTCTGTCTGTCTGTCTGTATGTATATATGTATGCATGCATGCATGCATGCATGCATGCATGTATGTATGTATGTATGCATGGCATGGCATGGCATGGCATGGCATGGCATGGCATGGCATGGTATGGTATGGTATGGTATGTATGGTATGTATGGTATGTATGGTATGTATGTATGGTATGTATGTATGGTATGTATGGTATGTATGGTATGTATGGTATGTATGGTATGTATGGTATGTATGGTATGTATGGTATGAGTGGTATGTATGGAATGTATGGTATGTATGTATGTATGTATGTATGCATGCATGCATGCATGCATGTATGTATGTATGTATGGATGCATGCATGGCATGGCATGGCATGGCATGGCATGGCATGGCATGGCATGGCATGGCATGGCATGGCATGGCATGGCATGGCATGGCATGGCATGGCATGGCATGGTATGGCATGGTATGGTATGCATATGGGTAGGGTGGGAGGGAGCGGGAGGAGGGGAGGGAGGGAGGCGAGGGGAGGGAGGGGAGGGAGGGGGAGGTGAGGGAGGGGAGGGATGGGAGGGAGGGAGGGAGGGAGGGAGGGAGAGAGAGGAGGGGAGAGAGAGAGAGAGAGAGAGAGGAGGAGAGAGAGAGAGAGAGGAGAGAGAGAGAGAGGAGAGAGAGGGAGAGAGAGGGAGAGAGAGGGAGAGGGGGAGAGAGAGAGAGAGAGGAAGAGAGAGAGGAAGAGAGAGAGAGAGAGGAAGAGAGAGAGAGGGGGAGAGAGGGAGAGAGAGAGGAAGAGAGAGAGGAAGAGAGAGAGGAAGAGAGAGAGGAAGAGAGAGAGGAAGAGAGAGAGGAAGAGAGAGAGGAGGAGAGAGAGGGAGAGAGAGGGAGAGGGAGAGAGGGAGAGAGAGAGGGAGAGAGAGGGGAGAGAGAGGGGAGAGAGAGAGAGGGAGAGGAGGAGGAGAGAGAGAGAGAGGAGGAGGAGAGAGAGAGAGGAGGAGGAGAGAGAGAGAGTGTAGGAGAGAGGAGACGAGGGATGCTGAGGAGGAGAAGAGGAGAGCGAGGGAGAGAGAGCGAGAGAGAGGAGAAGGTAGAGAGAGGAGAGAGTAGGGGAGAGAGGAGAGAAGGAGAGAGAGGGAGAGGAGAGGAGAGATGAAGAGAGAGAGAGAGAGAGAGGAGGATGAGTAGAGGAGAGAGAGGGATGAGGAGAGAGAGACGAGAGTTAAGAGAGAGAAGAGAGAGAAGGAGATGAGGAGAGAGAGGAGGTGGAGAGAGAGATGGAGAGAAGGAGAAGGATAGAGAGAGAGAGGAGAGGAAAGGGGCGGGGAGAGCGAAAGGAGAAGGAGAGACAGAGAGGGGAGAGAAGAGGGAGAGGTAGCAGGAGAGCAGGGGAGGAAAGGAAAAGGAAGGAGAGAGGAGGGAGAGGGATGAGGAGAGGAAAAGAGGGCGGCCCCGGAGGAAGAAAACAGGAGAGAGAGGAGGGAAAGGAAAAGAGGAGAGCAGGAGGAGAGTAAATGAGACAAGAGCAGTAAAAAAAGAATAGAGCAGAAGGGAGGGAGAAGGGGGGGGAGCAGGGGAGGGGAGAGCAGGCAGACAGAGACGAGACAGGGAGAGGCGAGAGGAAGAGGCAGAGAAGTGAGAGGGAGAGGAAAATAGAAGAGGAGAAGAAAAGGAGAAGGGAGGGAGGAGAGATGGAGATAGTATGTAGTACATATCATATATTATATATATAGGCGAGGTATATTATATATTATATATATTATATATTATTAGTATGTAAATATTATATATTATATATTTATATCTATATATAATATCTCATAATATTAAATTGTATTTTATATTATGTATTATATTATATGTTTTATTGTATATATATAAATGATATATACATATATATATATATCATATATATATATCATATATATATGATATATATATATATGTGATATATATATATATGATATATGGATGGTATATATATATGATATATATGATATATATGATATATATGATATATATATATGATATATATGATATATATGATATATATGATATGTATATGATATGTATATGATATGTATATGATATGTATATGATATGTAAATGATATATATATATATGATGTATATGACATGTATATGATATATATATATATATATGATATGTGTGATGTATATATATATTATGATTTATATATATGTGTGTGTGTGTTCACAGCCTATCTACTATAAGAGAAACTAAACAACAAAACGTCCGTTGCAACACCCCATCGTCAGCGATCGGCCTTGCAAGGTCTTGGCATTGGCATTCTTCTTGCCTGGCTCCAGGCGCCCTTTACCACAGCCGGGCCATGGAGATTTTCCACCGTAGAAACAGATACGAAAACTGCCTGAGGCCCTGAAGAGATGGAAAAATCTATCATAATCTATCATAATCATAATCTATCATAATCTATCATAAATCATAATCTATCATATATAAATATCATATAAATCTATAATCTCCATCGAAAGCTGTGAAAAGATGTGGGGTACTGCGGAGACCTGGCATAAAAACACCACGGATTCGAGTTTCGAGTTTCTGGATGTGCCAGATCTATCCGTTGCAGCAACCCAGGCACAATAACAGGCACAAGGGCTGAATGCCACTATGTGTTACCCTCTGGTGAACTAACATAGCTATGGAAAATCACCATTTATAGTGGATTTTCCCATTGAAAATGGTGATTTTCTATAGTTATGTTAAATTACCAGAGGGTATCATCGTTTGTACATAAACAAGTACATAAACCAATATCTGGATTGCTACCTTTTGTAAAACTGATGGTTGTTTACCGTCTTTTTATGACCCTTTGAAGATCGATGCTAGGTTCAAGACGCTCATCCATCATGAAAATCTTCACATTTCACTGCCATGTTGCATGGCTCCGTTGTGTGGCCAAAAACTGATGTGACAAAACACAAACAAAGGTGATACAGTATCTCCGCAAATGAATGCTTCAGGATTAAAGACTGGAGCCCACATGAATGCGTCGTTGGTTGAGCCCATGGTGCAGCTTTGGCTGAACAAAATCCACCAGTTCGTCATCATGTTCTCCACTAAAATGTTCTCGTTGGGCTGTGCCATCTTTCTGACACGCCCAAATATCATTTCGTTGATGATGTCTCCCATTATTTTCCATGATATTTCTACATCCCACCAACATCCATTAACAACCATTTTCCCATCATATCCCATCAATCCAAGTATACCCCATGATATCCCATGAGATATTCCAAAAAATATCCCCATGACATTCTGGTTTACCCTCTGGTAATGACTAACATAGCTATGGAAAATCACAATTCTTCATGGGTAAATCCACTATAAATGGCCGTTTTCAATAGCTTTTTGTATGTTTACCAGAGGGTACCCTCTAAATGTGGAAAATCAAACATGTGTAGATCGTTTTTCCTAACAAAACCTGGCGATTTCCACATCTATTTTCAGCTTCCCCAAGGGTACCCTCTGGTAGTTTAACACAGCTATTGAAAATGGCCATTTAATTATAGTTGAATTAGCCATTAAAAATTGTGATTTTCCATAGCTATGTTAGTTTACAAGAATGTAAATCCCCATCTTTGTCCAAACACCATGCATTCCGCGCCTGCAACACCCACACGGGCTCCTTCCAAAAGGTCCGACAGGCCAGGAACCTTCGAGCAGTTGCGAAAAATGGCTGGTCCTAGATGTCCAACAGTGTCTGGGTATATATCCCAGCTATATATATATATACATACATAACATAACATAACATAACATAACCTGGTTGGTGGTTTTAACCATCTTGAAAAATATGAAAGTCAATGGGAAAGATTATCCCATATATTATGGAAAATAAAAAATGTTCCAAACCACCAACCAGTAACATTACATTACATTACATTGCATTGGATTGCATTGCATTGTTTTGCATACATGTATATATATATATATGTGTCTAAATACTGTATATACATGTACTGTACATACTGTATGAACAAAGGATTCTCAGCATGCGCCCCAAATGGCCGAGCACCACCATTGCAGGCCACTACGACATAAAAACTGAGCCATTAACATACTAGTTGGTTGATAGGTGTCCCATTCTATGGGTTATCATAATCCCCAATCAAGTGATTGACACTTAGTCAGCTGGTCAAAAAAGAAAGTAATAACATGTAATAACCGAAGATCAAATTGGGATATGTAAAACCTAGGATATTCTTCATAGGGGATACTGTTATATATAGTTATATATATATATACTATGTTTTCTACCACCCGTCTCTCTTTAACGCTGTTTCATTTTTTTCGCTGTTCAGTGCCTGCGAGCCGGGCCGGAGGGCCCCAGGAGCCAAGATCTGCTTCTTGTTGTTGCGCCCCTTCTGCGCCTTGGCGGAGTTGTCAACCATGGCACCGTTTAAGAAAAAGTAAAACCTCAACAAATGTTTTCTGTATATATATAGATGCACGTGTATATATGAAAACTCATGTGTATATATATATATATACACTTACATTCAATCATAAATATAAACATACCCTCCATAATCAAACATGGCAAAGGAAAAATCCTTATTTATAGTTGATTTTCCCACTAGAGCCACCATTTTGAAGGGGATTGTCAACTGCCACGTTTGATCTGTCTATCTATAGATCATATCCCATTGGACGTATATGTAATGCCATGTCGAAACACCATAAGGGCAATGGCTGCCATGGCTGCCATGGCTGGAAATCCTCTATGTGTATATACATATATATATATATAGAGATACCCTCTGGTAATTTAACGTAGCTATTGAACATGACCATAGAAATAGTGGATTTTCCCATCAAAAAATGGTGGATCTTCCAGCCGTCTTTAAAAAGATTACCAGTGGGTGAATAGCTGGGGAGATCAGGATCTATCTATCCTCATTGGCCTTGCAAAGGCATATATATATACACATATATTACATATTACCCAACCTGGTAATGACTAACATTTCGCGAACTGGAAAGATCCACCATCTTTTTCATGGGAAAATCCACTATTTCGACTGGGCCATTTTCAATAGCTTTTTGTATGTTTACCAGAGGGTATTACATACATATTCATGTATCCTCCAGTAACATGATGGAAATCCAGGGAGGAAATGATCTCAGCTTCTTACCGCTTGTTTGCCAGGTAAGTCATCCAAGAGGAACGGCTCCTGTGGTCATCTCCGCGTTGCGGTTTGGGCCGGATTTTCTGGACATACCAAAAGATATGGAAAACCCATAAAAAACCATGGGGACAACGTAGGAAAATCATCTATAAATGCTGGATGAATACCATATGATGTTCATTTGCTGGAGACTACTAGTTGAGCGCTACAAGACAAACATGTCCTCGCAGTTTTAGAACCCCTATCTCGTCCAGCATGGCATGATGTAGTGTAGGATTACTTGACACACTCACCGAATGGATCACGTTGAAATCCCACACGTAGGACTCGCCCAGATCCAATGCTTTATCTTCCTTTTCCCTATGTATGATTATATCTAGAGCTCATTTTGGGGATAAACATGGATAAACAAGTGATAAACAAATGAAATTGTCATCTCCATTTATGTTGATTATATCCATTTAGAATCACTTAGATCCATCATTTCCCAAGCTCCATAAACTGCATTTCCCTCCTGCTGCCCCTGTTCATCCAGCAGCACCGGCAGCCAATCCGGGTGCCCAGCCTAGGCGGCTGAAAAATGGAGAGCAGCACCGAGTCATCAACTTTCCCGGGTCCAAATTTTGAGGCACTTTTCCAGTTTACCAAATTTTGGGGTGACCGATACTATTACCATCTGGTTATGACTAACATAGCCATGGAAAATCACCATGCTATTAATAGGTAAACCATCTACAAATGGGCCATCTATACCATGGCTATGTTAAATAACCAGAGGGAAGTGGTTGTTCGATTTGTATTGTTTCTTAGCATCAAGTTTGGGCTTACCGATCTCCACCGTTGATTTGAATTGAGATACTGTACAGGATTTGTATCGAAAGGTAAACCATTCTTTTGGGTAACTATGACCCACTATGGAAAATCACCATTTTTAATGGGTTTTCATGGGATTATATGGTGATTTCATCGGATTTTATGGTGATTCAATGGGATGTGGCATTTTCTTCCTTTGAGGTCGAAGCCAAAACCAGGTAGTGTTAAGAAAACAATACTGGTTGGTGGTTTCAACCCCTCTGAAAAAATATGAGTCAGTTGGGATGATTATTCCCAATATATAGAAAAATAAAAATGTTCCAAACCACCAACCAGAATAATTTTGGAAACCACCAGAAAATGTGGACTTTCACCCGGAAAATTGGGGTTGAAATAGTTCGACCCAACAGCAATGGAAGAACTATGCCCATGTATGGGAGTAAAATGGAGTACCATCTGGTTATGTCTAGCATAGCCATGGAAAATCACCGTAAACCATCTATAAATGGGCCATGGCTTCCATGGCTATGTTAGTCATAACCAGAGGGTAACTAATAGACTATAGGATTGCAAACCCAGTTCTGGAAGTGTTTTTACACAGCTTTTTGCGTTGAAAATATCGGATCCACTTGGTGCCAGAAAAACCAGGATCATGAGAACTGATCCGCTGAAATACCCCTTTGAATGGGTCAAAAAAAATGACCAGATATGAACTACACCAGGGTTTCAAGGCAACATCGAAATATAGTTGATATCAAGGGGGAAGGGGTTACTGAGTGGATTGTAATTCAAGATATGTCCTAGTTGATATCCCCATTGATTCTTGGTATGGGTAAGAAATTCTCAGCCCCCGTCGGCCATCGCATGGCCGAAACGTTCTCATTTTGGCACGGTGGAGCAGCGCCCGGGGGAACTCGCCACGGTGCACGGCTGAAGCGGTTGCACAGGAGGTGGAGGTTACGTGGCTAATCTTAGATACCCTGTGCGTCAAGACAGGAGTCCCCAAACAGGCGGAAAAGTGATTCTTTATGGTGATGATGATCTACTTTTCTATATATATGTTTGGTGCTTATTATCTATATGTATATATGTATATATGTAAATTATATATATATACATATCTCCATATATATATACATATCTCCATATATATATATATACAATTGTATACATATATGGCATACCTCAGGCGTAATGTGATGCTTCGGCTCAGCCATGGAGAGAGGGCGGTTTCTGCAGGGGCCATAGAAACTCTTCGAAGGGTTGCAGCCCAAAGCGAAGAACGAGTGACTGGGGTTTTTCGTCCACGATACCCTCTGGTAATTTAACATAGCTATGGAAAGATCCACCATTTTTAATGGGAAAACTCACTATAAATAGCCATTTTCAATAGCTACGTTAAATTACCAGAGGGTATGGGTTGTGTCCAGCGCTAAAGGCGCGCTTGCGCATTTTTTTCGTTACCATGTGCTATGGATTCTTCAGGACCATAGCTGGTTGGTGGTTTTTAACCATCTTGAAAAATATAAAAGTCAATGGGAAGGATTATCCCATACATTATGGATATTATGGAAAATAACAAATGTTTGAAACCATCAACCAGGAATAGAACTTCGAATTCAGCTGCAACACTTCGCCGAATGGTCTCCTGACATCTGTTGCCTCGAACAGGTCGGGCAACTTCGGCTGCAGCGCGCAGATTTGATGGCACGGCAATCTGCGAATCTCGGGCCGAATGACCCAGTTTTTCTTACATCCCATGATACCTGATGATACCTGTTGATTTTGGTTTACAGTATGGTTGGTTCATCAGTATCCAGATTGTGGACTAGTGCGTGATCCGCGGGGAAAAAAAAACGTAGGAGAGTAAAACCCGCTTACAAAAAATATAATAAATGAACCAACTGGGGTATCACTTTCATGGCTTTTCAATGGCCCTCAAAAACAAAAAGAGTTGGAATATGTTGGAATCCCGAAGCGCTCCTGGTTGACAAGGTTTCCCAGCTGATTGGATGATAATCAACCGCGGTTTTCCGGGTATCGCTTGGTGATTTTTACACATCAACACATCAACTTACGCAATGGGCCAAGAAACGCGGTCCTTTAAGGTCATCCATATGGATTGATGGCTTATTTAGCACCCATTTGTTGTAAAATTGGGGATGGTCTGATGTGTTGCTCTACTAACATTAATTATCCCATTTAGTCTCGCCATACCCAACTGTTTGGGGCTGTAAAGACCGAAATCCCTTGCTGCAGTGCCGGGTGTCAAACATCTTTAGCACGCTGCGAATTGACGGACTATTCTAGGTGTTCAGATCACTGTGTGGAAACCTGAAAAGTCTGGGACAACTGAATCAAACTCAGGTTATTGATCACTTGAGGGTAATGATGGCGTACACCGAAATACCCAAGATACCTGAAGTGCCAAAGTCAAGTCCACTGACTCCAAGAAATACACGGTTTTGAGGTGCTTCCAACCAGCAACAGAAGCTGGTAGATGTGGGTCTACGTATACATGTTTACTCGCATATCTTCTTGAAAAATGTGATTCTTGGACAATCAAACATGACAATGGAAACCTCTTACAGTATTTATAGGATAAACATCATCCTATAAATGATCTTTCGACGGGAGAGCATCCAGTTGACTTAGATTTCACCTGACGAAAGTTGCATTGTCATAGGAGTGGAGGGTTTGTGAACAGTTTCGGACCTGATGGCTTTTTGATTGAGCTTATCCATCTTGGAGGCAACAAAAAGATGCTGAGCCATTGCCTGTCGCTTGCCCCCAGAGGTGCACTCCAGAGGTGATCCAAAACCAAAAAAACGGTGGCAGACGGCTTAGCCTGTCTCACCACAAAATGTGTGGAAGTTGGGAGTGACCAAGACTCGACTTCGCCAAGCAGAAACCGGTTAATTAAACCTGAATGAAGATCCTTGAAGACCCACCATATGCGTGGATGTTCAGTGAAGGCTGCGGTGATATCGCAATTTTCGATGCCTTTTTTAAGCATGTGGCGTTCTGGGGCTAAAACCCTCACGCCCTGGTTTTCACATCAAAAGACCTCGTTGTTGATGCCCATTTTCCTATCCAGATGGGAACTCTGGCGTGTTGAAAATATGATGATCCGATCAACCTGTGGCTGGCTGGAGAGCCATTTTGGAACCATGTGTTGTGAGTTCATACCCATTTGGGGGTTCCTAAAGTGGGGGTACCCCCAAATATCCCCAAATCATCTATTTGTTTTTGGATGTTCCATTATAAACCATCCAGCTATTGGGGTACCTCCATGTTGCGAAACCCCTGTTTTCGCTGTGTTGATTCCCCATCTCCATTCATCGCCTACCTCCACCGCTTTGTCCCCCCAACAAAAAACACATCGCAGATCGGTGGCAGCAATCGCAGAAAATCTGCAACGACTGCTGTCAGGTGCAAAGCTTAGAAAGTCTGAACTCCCAAATCATCTGATGATTTCCGAGGAAAATCCTCGTGGCGCCATGGAGTTTGAGTCCCCTCATCTACAAATGGGAGATGTGAAAAAACCATTGAGCTGATTTTTCCGGACACTATTTGCAGTTTGCCATCAAGTTCTATAAATTATCTAATGGCCTGATCCACATCATTCCGAATCAAACTAATTACCATCTTCCCTAACCGCCTTGATCATGTATCCTAATTCCTGCTGACACCAAAATTCTTCTTTTTCCCAGACTTTCTGGTGATATTCCTGGGTATTCAAGGTCATAGTAGCTTCAACAAGTTCTGGGAGCCCAAAGAACTTTTCCGAGACACCGCGGTTTTATCAAAACGTCGGCGGCGGCGTTCAACGACTCGCCGCATGGGCGTCTGATGCTTGTCGTCTCGTCCGTCATTGTGAAACGCGAGCAGTGTCGCAATGGCCGTTGCCTGCGGTCGTTTGCTGCGCAACAAGAAATTCGAGGAGTTACAATATATATATATATATATAAATATACAGTATTATAATGTATTATACATATATGTATATATATATAATGTGGTGAAAAAACAACTGTTCAAAAACGATAATTTCCAGTAGAAGACTTACATCTCGACAAGTCCCCATAGCAACTGGATCGTTGAGGATAATCCCGTGCCACTTAGCACCTGGAAAGCAAAGGTATGGAGCAATACCTCACTTACACATGTGCCATGGTCAAAACCTGGTATACCTAGAGCACCCTCAGGCTAGAATTTGCTGAATGTGACGTTTATATAGACCTTTTTTCTGCCTGACCCTGGCAATCTCGCCTGAATTGATGCTGCCAAAAAACAGCCCGCGTCCCAAAAAGGTTTCAGCCCCAAATTTCAGCCTGTTGGAGGCTGCAGGTGTATGTTTCATGGTCATCCATTCCATAATGCGAATCCAAACATAGTGGCTACATTGTTACATCATGGATTGATTATTCCCATAAAATAATAGTCACTATTATGGGAATAATCAAAGTCATAATCAATCCATAATAAATCCCGAAAGGATTGGTACTTCCCTTCCGCCGAGGTGCAGTCTCGTAAACCCAACTTTTCTCGCAACAACATGAGGTCCTGGACCGTCCGAAAATAGGTGACCTCCCCCGCAAAAAAAAAACATCAGTAAATATCATAGTTGTCATCATTTATATCATAGTGTTCATCATTTATATCATAGTCATTTATATCATAGTTTTCATCATTTATATCATAGTGTTCATCATTTATATCATAGTGTTCATCATTTATATCATCGTTTTCATCATTCATATCAGAGGTTTCATCATTTATACCAGAGGTATCATCATTTATATCATAGTTTTCATCTTTTATATCATAGTTTTCATCAAATATATCATAGTTTTCATCATTTATATCAGAGGATCATAGTTTTCCACCATTTATATCATTGGTTTAATCATTTATATCATAGTTTTCCATCATTTATATCAGAGGTTTAATCATTTATATCATAGTTTTCCATCATTTATAACATTGTTTTCATCATTTATATCATAGTTTTCATCATTTATATCATTGTTTTCATCATTGATATCATAGGTTTCATCATGTTTATCATAGTCTTCATCATTTATATCATAGTTTTCATCAGTTATATCATAGTTTTCATCATCTATATCATAGTTTTCATCATTTATATCATAGTTTCATCATTTATATCATTGTTTTCATCATTTATATCGTAGTTCTCATCATTTATATCATTGTTTTCATCATTGATATCATAGGTTTCATCATCTATATCATAGTTTTCATCATTTATATCATAGTTTCATCATGTATATCATTGTTTTCATCATTTATACCGTAGTTCTCATCATTGATATCATTGTTTTCATCATTGATACCATAGTGCTCATCATTAATATCATAGTTTTCATCATTTATATCATAGTGCTCATCATTAATATCATAGTTTTCATCATTTATATCATAGTGTTCTTCATTTATATCATAGTTTTCATCATTTATATCTTAGTTTTCATCAGTTATATCATAGTTTTCATCATCTATATCATAGTTTTCATCATTTATATCATAGTTTCATCATTTATATCATTGTTTTCATCATTGATATCGTAGTTCTCATCATTGATATCATTGTTTTCATCATTGATACCATAGTGCTCATCATTAATATCATAGTTTTCATCATTTATATCATAGTGTTCTTCATTTATATCATAGTTTTCATCATTTATGTCATAGTTTTCATCATTTATATCATAGTTTTCATCATTTATATCATAGTGCTCATCATTTATATCATAGTTTTCATCATTTATATCATAGTTTTCATCATGTATACAATAGTTTTCATCATTTATATCATAGTCTTCATCATTTATATCATAGTTTTCATCATTTACAGTATATCATAGTTTTCATCATTGATATCATAGGTTTCATCATTATATCATAGTGTTCATCATTTTCGCTACTAAGTCTGAGCATTTGGGTGGTACGAGTAGGAGAGTTTTCAGACCCGTATTGGATCTACTAAGATCAATGGATGGTTCATAATTGCTAGAAACAATCGAAGATTCTGGGTCAACACCACTTCAGTTAGTTCAGTTTTGGCCAATAAAAATCAATAAAACATATTATAACATATTCGAGTCATTTGGATTGTTGGGGGGGTTCGGGCAAATCTGGGTTTTACTTCGAGCATCCCACGAAGTAAGTGGTTCATAACCCTCGAAAAGTAAGTCGCCAGACTCTGATCATGGATGCGGTTATTTGCCAGCTATTGCCATCATTTGCGGTTTGTATCTGTATATGCCTGGCCCTTCAATTGAGCCAACATTTCTGCTGAATGCCTTATTGGCACAGGCTTTAATAGTTCGATCGTTCTGGGATAAAACCAGCACTTTCCCCAGAACGAGCGTTTGCATGTTGTCCAAGCAAAAACGGGAATCACAAGGCGCACAACGAGCACAGTTGTGCACAGGAGCGCAATTTCATACAATTCGAGCAGTAAGGCAAGCGAAAACGAATCCTCATTGGAAGGTCCAGGTGTGTAAAGAAGATTATAGAAGCTACCAAGTGGGATGAATCTCCAAATCAAGCGCGCTTTTCGTAGCCAAGCCCTTGATTTCTGGTTGCATCGCATTATCATGCGATATCCAGACTGTACTTACAGTGGGTCATGAATAGTCATATAATTTTTGCATACCATGTTTTTCGGATGAAACTCATTTAGCTTTCATTTGGAATTTTCCAGCCAGCCAGGTTTCATTCACCAGGTGTATGGGTTTGCCCAGAAAGAGGATACCAAAAGCCATGACCAGTCGAACGGGAAAAATGGTTACCCTCTGGTAATTTAACATAGCTATGGAAAATCACCATTTTTAATGGGAAAATCCACTATAAATGGCCATTTTCAATAGCTATGTTAAATTACCAGAGGGTATAATATATGATAATATGTGATAACACAACTTGGAATCAGCGGCACCCTATGGCAACCCACAGACCCCGCCATGGTCCTTTTTGATGCACACCACATCAATGGACCGAGCAGGGCCCTTGATCATCATGCAGCCTTCCAGAAACCTCAACTGGTTGAGGGGAACGGCACAGCTTGGTCAAGTTAAGGAGATCACTCTCAAAAATGTGGGGAATTGACCTTGAGACTATGGAGATGCGACAAAAAACAGGTACAGTCAAAGCCTAGAAGACATTCTGGCACCCTCCAGTAGTCAAATCCCACTAAGATCTCCATTTAGTGCGGGGGTTTCCCAGCTTGCCACGTTTGATGACACTGGAGGCTACCTGGCGAATGTGGAACGACTTCAGCTAGGCCACAATCACCAAAAAGTGATGCCATGAACTCAGAAAACAATGGGACAGTCGGAAGCACCAATAGTCTATATAAATGACCAAGTTTTTATGGAAGTGCAATACCTTCCCCCTAACATGAAATACCTCCCGAACGAGATCGTATTGGATAAATTCAAAATGGGACCACCCATACAAAGTTGTAATCCCCAGTGTTCATGCTGAAAAATCCCATCGAATCAGTATTCTTCATGGTTAAATCTCAAGGAATACCCATCCTGTCCCTTCACCCATTCAGTTTTAACCCACCCACCAGGCGATCAAGACAGCTTGCCACCATCCTTGTGTGGGAAAAGGTTTAAACTACCAGCATATACGAAAAATCTTCATATGTATATATATATACACTGTATATATTGATCATATGTAATATACAATCTTTATAGATGTTCATCCGATGTAATACATATATTCCATATATTCATACATATCTCCATAGTAAAACGTACGCACCAATTTAACCGCGGCAGGCCGCTCGTCCACATCCACCTCGCCGCTACCGTCACGGTCCAGCTGTCCTGACGAATCTCACCCCGAGGGGAAGTTGGACATGGAATAGTGTATGTATATTAAGTATGTGTGTATATATATATATATATTGTTGTATAGTATATGTGTATGTATGTATGTGTGTGTATGGTGTGCATAAATCACTATGTTCTATCTACTTGGGGGTAGTATGTGTAATTTTTCATATATATATATATATATATATATATCAGTGATCAGTTACCATACAGATAAAGCACAATAGATATAGTATGATATAGTATGTAGTAAGTATATACAGGGAACGCTTCAACTTTCACCAAGCAATTTGTTGTTTTGATTCGTTTTGCAAATGTGTTTGAGGCCTGGAATTGAAAATTGGGTAATTTCCAGACATCCCTAGGCCTGGTTCGGTAAGTTGGAGCCCCCAACAGTCTGCAACACACCTTTTCGCTTCGCTGTTTATCGACGCTTTCGAATCATCTTGGTCTGCCATTCGTGGTCTTTAAAGCGCTGGTCAAACAATCCAGGAAAAAAAATCGTAAAATGGTCTGCAACTTGGATCCCTGATCCATTTTTCTGCCAATTCTTCCATGTCATGTCTGTCTTTTTCTGACTTCTCCGTGAAAACAATAAGAAAATCATCGAAAATCCATCAAACTCCCAGATGTTTCCGGTTTTTCCGGTGTTTTTTCCATTCAAACTCCGAATCTTCGGATCCAAATGTTCCCTGCCCCTGCTGCCAGGGGGCGAAAGAGATCCCAGGCATCCGTACTGCTGATCTCCAAGGCATCAAAGACCTGCCATGGGGAGAATTTTCGATAGCTATTTTTGGGACTATAGTGTCTATAGTGATATTTTGGGGATATTTTTTGGGATATCTATAGCTATTTTTGGGGACGGATATTTGGGATATCTATGGACTGGTTTAAGGGAAAATCTTAACCGGAAACCATACAGTAGATGTTCCCATTAAATATGGGGGGTTCCTGTAAAGTGTCCCTTAAACCAATCCATTGATGATAGCTATAGCTACAGTGTCCTTTGGCGTTATTCTTGGGACTGACTTCATTTTGGGATTTCTGGGAAAAACTGAGGTGAAACACGATATTGTTACCCTGATGGGCAACAAAAAATGGAAAGCTGTTTGTGAATATGTCTAGGTGTACTTAGCTATATAGTATACTTAATGATGAGAAATTGGATTTAGTTGGACTTAATGAGATTGATAGGTAAAAAATGGAAACCGATGGTGAACATACAGGTTTACTTGGTAAATACATTACATGTAAAACATGTGACATACTTACTTACCATCTTATGGTCATAATATTATATATATGTATATATTATATACCCTCTAGTTGTTCAACATAGCTATGGAAAATTGCCCATCCATAGATGATAAACATCCCTGGTTTACCCATTCAAAATTGTGATTTTCCATAGCTATGTTTAAAAACCAGATGGTATGCAGAAAATGGTGAAAAAAATGCTTTGCTTGGTATACTTAAATGTAACCATAGTATCTGTGGGAACTAAACCTAGATGATACGTCTGAGGTGAAACATACTATGTAAGATGCTAATCTTAATTTCTACAGGAAAAGCCCGTCGATTTTGGAAGCGGTCCCCCATTTCACAGAAAAACAACCTCAAAACAAATCCCCATACTTCCCAATTATTGCGGGCGCAAAAATTGTAGATTTGGATATTGTACCTGTTTCGCCAACAACAATTGAGTCAACCAAAAAGTGTGGATGTCACATTATTAACTCTTTAACCGACAACTGGAAATCACCCCAGCTTCGCAATCCCCATTTGGGCAGCTGAGGCGCAGTTTGAAGCACAGGATCGCTCCAGGCGCGTTCGAACTCCTTCTTGGTGATACCTGGCACCAGGATGAACCAGGTCTGGGAGGGTTGAGCCTAGAGGCCTAGAGTTCCAGACAACAAAAATAAAGGGATCGCACTTCCAAATATGGACATGGATGATTTCAAGAGCGCCCCAACCACATCTTGTGTTCGGAAGAACCGAATTTGCAGGCAAAAAACATCTTCATATCTAAATCTAAGTCAAGTAGAGGGGCCCCAACCTATCAATCATGGTAGGTTGCCTGTGATCAGGTGATTGCACCTGAAGCCGTTAGGATCCAGGACCACCAAGGGAGGTGGGTCATTGGGGGCGCTGAACGAATGCGCACGACGGTCTTCGAGAGAAGACATGTTCACATCACCTTCACATCTCCAGAATCATCGAGGTTTTTACTACACAAATACATATACTCTAACAAAGTGTCTATATGAATACATGTACATATATACATATATACACATAAGTATATGAATTCAGATGCAGAACACATAAAAGTTCATATGGACACATTCTACATACAGTGTCTATATACACATATGTGTGTATATATATATATATACACAGTTCATATGATATGTGGAATATATATATATATATGTATAATTGGTAATCATCATATGCCTGCAGATTGCATCCACTCTCCACACCTCCGTCCGAGTTCTCATCCAGCTGGGTGAAAAGCCGCCGCACGGCGCGGAAATACTTCTCTTTCCTGGGCGTTCGAAAAGGGGGATGCGGCTGGGATAACCAGCCTCCTGGGCGAGGATATCCCATGGCCATGTTTGATTACCGAAGGGTGCGCTCTACACAACAGATGAAAAAAACAACCAGAAAGTGTTTGATCATGTGTCGAAAACCATGGCCGCCCTGAAAAATCTATTCTTCGCTGGAAGATTCTATATGAGTGTCTTAATTTTGATCATCCGAAGTAGAATGGAACTTTTGGACCTTTGGACTCGCGTGCCTATGTTAGGCCTCAGAGTTAGGCGGCTTATAGCGTCCTAACTGTGAACCATGCAGAACGTGACTCGCCAGCAGTGACTACCGGACTAAATTGACTAAATTAGATGATGATGCATGCGGATACACGGATGCGAGGCAAAAACTCCTGTTGGAAAAGAGTGACCCCATTTAATTAACTATGCGCCACCCAGGGAAGGTGTTGTGACCTTATATTTACGATTGAGGTTTCCACTCCTGGAGTTGGTGGAACGTTGCTCCGGATGGAAATACTCCCAAAGAGTCTGCAGCACACGCTTACCACATCGAAACCGTGGCATGCCTCTCAATCCATAATGTTGTTGGGAATACCCCAGCTTTACCAATGATACGCAACCTCTTGTTGGAGCAGCTGGGGCGGTGTCACAATTGTTACGTAGCCATGCAAGAGTTTTAGTCCACACTCTGCTTTGATCTCTAAGGGAAGCGTTTTTGAGATCAGCTAAAGTGCACATGTCAGGTAATTTGTAAGTGTGTGATTGCTTGTCCATGAGACAAGGCGCAATCGTCCCAGTCCACAAAGTAAAATCAATGTAAACTTCAAGACATGACACATTCGGCTGTGAAAAATCCCACTCCAAATCATGGAAATATCTACAGACTCTTTTAGCAAACTCAGCAGTATATCTGCATGTACCAATTGCATCAGCGGAGACACAACATGGGACCCTGACCGCCTGAATTTCATCAAAGGAGACCTGGAAAATAGGCACAACATTTCCGAAACTGGGTACCTGGGTTTTGCTCGCCAAAATGGCTGCTTCGTTCATTTCATTCCACATCATATGAAATTCTCTCAACATCTCAATGTCCTGACTACGCTGGTCAGAGCGTTTTTGAACCTGTTTGACCAAGCCTTTCCATGTTGCATGCAGACATTTGCGGGCCAAACTATCAGCCTGATTGTTCATGAAGCACAGCCATCGTTCAAAGGGATCTGCAATGGAAGTGATGTCTTGATGGGCCTTTACCTTCGTGACACACACCGAACCAGGATCACGGTTTGAAATCAATTCCCAAACAATTCCCCACAAATCATCATGATCTGAAAACTTCGGTTGGGTTCCGGTTTGCCTGGCAGAAATGGCAGCGACAAGATTGGAGACAACGGCAGCACAATCCGTGTAAACATGGACCAGCCTAAAATCACGCAAAGCAATGATGAGCGCCCAAATTTCACCTCTGTAAGATGTATGATCATTTCCGGGCATGGGTTCAGCACAGGTTGCAATGATTGTGAAATCAGTACATTGGACATAGGCGGCCGATGCAAGCGTAAAGCCAACAAGATTTTGACCAACCGCACTTCCATCCGTAAAAACTTGTGCAATCTCCCGTCTACCCAAATCATGGTCCTTACAAATCACCTGAGGAATGTTAGGGTTGCAGTCAAAACGCCAATCAATCCAAGAGAAGTCTAAAGGAATCAAACCCCATGAGCTAACAGCCATGTCTTGCTGCTCCAACCAAGCCATCAGCTTGGGACGTTTTCGACGGATCTCTTCCGTCTTGGCGCAGTCCCAAACCCTGTGGCTGCGGCTGTCTCTTTCACCACACAACGGGCATTTATCTGAAGTGGCACCTTTGGAGTAATGAACAAGCGCTTCGTTTGTGACATGCTTCCCTGTGGCAAGATTCAGAGCATGCGATCGAGCACCATCCTCCAATGCGCTCATGGAAGCATGAAAAGCCTTGACATCAATGCCCTCAATGTCGAAATCCTTTCTATGGTGCACATGTTTGCACACCACCGCCGACCATGAAAAAGCCATCAACTTACGCAGTACATGTTTACTACAGCTGGTCCAACAAATTTTCCAACCCCTGTCATGTTGAATGATTCCACCAGGTTTGCACTTCCAACCATGATCTTGCAGAGTCCTCCTCAAAAAGGCGGTGGCACCAATCTTATGTGTTCCCAGTACCAGCATCTGTAAAAATTTGTCCTTGTGTCCAGGAAAAATGCGAAAAAACCGGCGCCAGAAAAACAGTTTACGCAGCAGCAACGAGGTAGCAACATCCTCAACACCCGGCGTCACATGAGTGGATAAATAAGGGTTGTTACCTGCGCGGGAACGTCCAAGACCATTGCAAACTGCAGTTCTGAGAGTTCTAAGGTCAGACACTGTGTGGTACACAAGCTCACTGCCATAACCTGAAATGCCGCCAACAAGCTGTTTGGACATGACTGTTTTGAATCTCTGTGGTAGCTTTTTGGTTGCAACACGTTTCATCACCCTTGTCGATTTTGCAATCCTTTTTTGCGAAACCTTTTTGCTCACCTTGCGGCAGTATGAAATGTCGCAACCAAGCTCTTCTGACACAAGCTTGGATGGGATCTGACAACCATTCAGCCTAAGAGATGAGAGTTCCACTCTTTGCTTAGCATGCGTAGCCCAAGCCCATGATTTATCCGTGGAAATGCGCATTCTCCACATTGCAACTGCTTTTTCCATTGCTTCTAAACCAGTGCTCAAGTCCTTCAAGTTGTTCGCCAGAAATGCCCAGTTATCTGCATATGCTAACACTACTGCCGAATCTGCGCCAACTGCCAGCTGAATGAAATCAGACATCCAAGCAGTAAGAGACAACATGGCAATAATGGACATGGCACACCCTTCAGGGACACCAGTTGATGATTGCAGTGGATCACCAACCTCACCTGCAACATCGAGCACCCTACGCAGTTGGCAAAACATGGATTCCAAAGCCGTAGTAAACTGAACGGGGACCCCAATCCTACGCATGGCATGGAGAACAGGCTTACGTGGAATCATGTTAAAACATTTGAGGAGATCAACAGTTACCCCCATACGAGGGTTGTTGGCTTGCATCGCGCATTCTATATCCCACAGAAGTGAGGCGGATAGGAGGTCAGCACTGACTCCGGACGCAGTGCCAGCAATTTGTGGCGGAAGCAATCCACTCACATGTTGTATGATCTGAGCTGATCTGTATTTAGCCCAATTCCTGTATATTCTGGAAGCAATCGTTATTGGCCTGGTTTGCAAAGGGTCAACAGGTTGGTCCTGTGTTTTGGCCAACATCACAACTCTCGCAAGCATGAGAGATCTCGGCCACTGGAATTGGCCTTCTTCAATTGCAGAAAGAAATTGAATCAACCATGCAAGAATCAAGTCAGGCATCAACAACAGCTCACGTGCGGTGTAGGCACAAGACCCACGTGCACTTTTACGGCTAACACCAGCGGCATGTTTCTTCCATGCAACTGGATCCAACGGAGTGAAATCAAGACTCGGGAAGTCATGTAGGGATCTCAGGCATCCCAATGCATCATTCCAATTTTCATCAGAGTCATCAATGGGGTCACGAAGCCACATCTCCGACCATGCCTGACCTGTGAGTGAAATCAATGCCTGCGGTTCAGCTATGACCTTCTTTTGTGTCAGTCTCCAGTCATTGGCATCCTTCCACCGTACATGTCTGTCCAAGTGCAGGTGTTGATTGGAAACCCCGACAACAAAACATTCTTGCGTTTGGAAATACACAGGAAACTGCAAATCAAGGCATGACACATCCCCTTGAACTTTCAAACAGTTGCGTCCATCTTTCGGCCATTTTTGTGGAACAACCTGCAACGCAACTTCCTGGAAAATTGCCTGAAAGGGCGGCGCTGATTGATCGCGCACACTTTTGTATGCCTGTGACCCTCCGTTTTGAACATCCTTCAACATCTTGCATTCTCTGGCAAAACGAAGATTCTTATTGGTCTCCGCAACAATCCCTTGGACATGAATTTTAGTCATACCAGCAAGGTAATGAACGTACTCAAGTCCGGGGCAAAGAGAGGGGACAAAAACACCGAACACTGCAAGCACAAACTGTTGGAAGTTCGGATGAAATCCACGTGCCTCAAGGATGGCTTTCCACAGATCAGCACATTGCTGTGATGGCTGAGCACAGCCACGTTTGATCCCTGCAGAGAGTTGTGCTTCTAAACAGTTGAGTCTGCGCACCTGTTTGGTCATGTTTCGAATTATCATGCTTCCCTGGCAAATGGGTGGGTTGAAATCCCCCTGTCGACCATGCTTGATAGTAGGAGCCGAAGGCCTTACTTTCCGAGCTGTGCCCTTGCTACACCGCCCGAGGCATTTCTTTGGCAGAAATGCATGTTGTCCTGTTGAGTCAACGCATGAGTCAACCAAACAGTTTTCAAAAGCCAAATTGATCTGTCTCAAGGCTTCTTCTCCGTCCTTATTGTCCATCGCTCCCTGAAACCTGGTGAACATGGTTCTGGTCTGAGCAATTGCACTTTCATCCATGAGATCATGGTCAAACATGTAGTTGTCAGTGGAAAAAGGCAGCCACCACTTGGTGATGGGTTGCATGAGCACCTCGGTGTTGAGATCAGCAGCCAAAAGTGGATGTGCGTCAAATTCAAATTCCTCCACCGTATCACACCATAATAACGCCTGAACAAGCAGTGGGTTAACCAGTATGAATGATTTCCTGGCCCGATCTTTACTCGTGGGTTTTGGGTCAACTTTGCGTCGACAAGCATCAAAGGCAGCTGCATCAACCCATCCCAAGCGCTGGAGAGCAGCCCATCTGGGAATTTGCTCAATATTCACGTTAAAATCACCCATCACCACAGCAGGACCTTTGAATGCCATAGCATGGTCAAAAACCTCCGTGCAAATAGATGACAACAAGGACCAGGGATCAAAGAAGGTGTTTGTGTGAGTGGGGCCATACAGCGATGCTACATACATATGTGTGCCATTACCAACGTCCACAAGACACTCGGTAGCCCTGGAAGACTGCTTGACCACTTCTGAGCTCACAGCCGGGTACGGCTTCGGCCTTAAATGTGAAATCACACATGTACCTGAGGCTCTACCACGCATCATCCCGGCATTGCTGGTGTGTTTCTGAACCGGAGGGCTCCACATGCTAAAGAGGTTCATTTTTTAAAACCGACAAGCAGAAACCTTCATGGCATCAACAGTATGGGAAGTCTCCGAAGCCGTCCAAATTCCCGGTCCCCATTCAGCAACTACCTCTTCCTTGTTGTACAGTTGATGAGGATTAAATGTGCCAATGCGCAAGGGACCTGGATTGTCAGCTTCACCCACACGACATGCATGCAAGATCCACGGAGAAGGGTCTGACAAAACCCCATCGTGCAAGGAACTCATTATTGCAGTGTTGTACGCAGGCAAGACAGTACAACCATCCATGCAAAAGACATCGATTTTGGGATTGGATGAGTCATCAACCTGGCTGCTGTTAAAACAGCATGCACCGGTGGCAACAAAGGAGATTGCAAGGAAAACATACCAAAGGCAGGCGTCGATAAGCCTCCCTGCTGACTTACCCTGCCGCATTTGTCAACCCTTGGTGGAAAAACTGTCACTTCTTCCAGGCTGATCAGATCTGTGTCTTTTTCCGTCCTCAGCAATGTTGCCTTGCAGCATTTGTTTCATGGAAGTTTCAATTGATGACTGCATTTGAGACATCATTGCTTGCATGGTCTGAATGACCGTTTGCCCGCTCTGAACAACACTTGCCTCAACTTCAGAAATCTTTTGCTTTGCAAATGCCTGTTCATTGCGAACCATGGCCAGTTCATTTCTGGTTTCCTGTTCCTTAATGATTTGTTCTGCTTGCATCTTCTCAATGGTGTTCGACAACTGTGCAATCTTGTCGTTTGCCACTTGCATTTTCATCTCCATCTGGTCAGAGATTTCAGCCCGGACCTCCTGGATCCTTGTGGTGGCTGCAATCTGTACTCCCCCTGTAGAAGGGTTCATGAGCGCATCAACTTTCACTTGCTTTGCAGTAATGGTTACCGCTCCATTTTCTCTTGATCTCTTGATTGGTTCAACCAAAACGTATGAGCCATTGATGCAAAAGTGCCGTGTGTCCGGCTCTGACTTTGCTGCTACCAGCCAACGGTTGTGACCTTGGGCTCGTACTGGTTGAGCCTCCCATCCAGATTGAACCAGTGCTTCGCTTAAACCGTCCTTTCCAACTGAAGGGGGCACATTTTTGAGAACCCATATGTTATCATCAGACCTGACACCCTCCGTGGCAACAAATGCTGATTCAGGGAGCAAGGCTGCACGTAGATTGGCTGCATGTTCACGGCGACATCTGATACCAAACTGGTCACGAAGATGCACAATTCCCAAAGTTTTGTCAAATGCCGCAGCTTTTTTCTGAGCATCCTGAAGGGCGCAGTCAGGCATGGCAATAACTGCAAAACGTTCATCATGCCTTCTGTTCTCGTCACGCGGTGACACGTAGATGCCAGCATGTCCAGAACGGCTCAATACCTGATCCAAAATGTCATCTGAAACTCGGATAAATCCATGCCAATAGTCAGCATCCCTGAAAGGGGCAGGCTGCCGTGTGTTTTTCCATGTCTTCATGGACCATGTCGCGATCAAGGATGATCCTCTCACTGCAGAAATGTGCACCCCCAGGTAATGAAGTGGCACACTGCACTCCTTCCAGACACCAACCTCTGACCTCAGAATGTGCAACTCAATGACAGTTGATGCTGATCCTCCAACTTCAGCATTTGGGATGGCAGCCTTAAAGCTGACAGGGCGGTCACCAAACTGTCGCAGCGCAGCTCGAATGATAATGGGTTCCCCAATGTTGGAAAAGGCTGGCAACATGAAAGGATCATCATTGGGGCCAAAATGTCTTCCCACAACCAGAATGGCAAGAGCATCCATGGAAATAGGTGAACTGGCACAATGACGATCAGCCTCTTCTAACGTCATGACAGCAAGCCCACTCTGGTCTGGGCCAAATCTAGATGATTCCAACCTGTCAACTGCATCCTCTCCATCCTTGAAGTGTTTGATGTCAATGGTGACATTTGTCGCAGTGACTTCAAATTCCTCCTTTTTCGGAAAGTTCTTGGATTTCTTGTTTTGCTTAGCCGGAGGCTTTTTCCGCTCATCTTTTTTGTACTGTTGCAACTCATTACGATACACCAAACGAAAGTGCACTCTGTTGGCTTCATGTTTGATGGCATTCCAGAAATCTTCATCGGATGCATTCTCATGCTTGGCAATGGTTTCACCCCTGCCCGGTCAGCCGATGCATCTTTGAAGACACCATGAACCTCCAGTACTTTCATGACTCTTGATTTGACTGCCTCTTGCAACTTCTTGGCTCCCCCGGTGAGAACCCCTGTCTTGAAACTCAAAATCGTACCATCATCAATGCACTTCACGGTGCAGGCTGGATCAAGTAGGCAGCTACCGGCATGACAAGTAATAGCCAAGCATGCGCATGAATCCATGCAGGCCAAACATGCAACTTGGGCAACTGTCATTTCAGGGTCAAGCCAAACTTGAATTGCCTTGTTTCTGAAGGGCGTCTTGATCCACATGGAAAGTCGGTCAGGCAAAGGTTTGTAGCTCCATTGCGTTTCACGCATGGCCACAGTACACTGCCGTACATCTGTCTCAACAATCCTGGAAGATCCCCATTGGATGTGCAATGTTCCAGTCTCTGTCAATACACTTGCAGATGGGAAGCCCTGAGTTGAGCCAACCGTTTTCCAAGGCAAGGCGTGACATAAGTCTGGAAAGAGTGCCAAAATGATTTCCTCATGACCAGCAACCACGGGGACACACGCTACTTTGGCAAGCTTTTTGAAAGGATGAGTTGCGCAAACAAAAACCTTGGAGCTCACATGACTGTCATCACCATTGTAATCAGACGTGGGCAATGTGTAGGGGAGTGGCCCACATTCCCCGGTTTTTCCATCAGTTCTGATGTCGGCACCAACAGTAGTGCAACCGGGCAATTTGGATGGGAGTGGCCCGTATTCCCCACAATCACCAACAGCACCATCACTGCAGCCAATCACATCAAGCAGCACGGGCAATTTGCATGGGAGTGGCCCGCATTCCCAGGAAGTTCCATCCACCTCCGAGACCTGATCCACACCAGACAACTCAGTGGGCAATTTGCAGGGGAGTGGCCCACATTCCCCAGAGAAACCATCATCCACCACAGCAGCACAATTGGCGTTCTTCGTGGGCAATCTGAAGGGGAGTGGCCCACATTCCCCATGTTTGTGGTATTTTTCATCATGCGATGTGAAAGTGCAACCCTGGATGGCTTCACAACGGAATCCAATACCCTTGCAGCCTGTAGGCTGGCAACCTTTGGAAAAAGACACGGCATTACCACCACCAAGCAGCGGTGCAATTTTGAAGCAAATGACTTCTTCCGTCGAAATGTCCTTGAGAATGGTTGTTGGGTCAATCACCCGTGATCCCAAATGACATGTCAGCGTGATGTCGAGTTGTGCATGGGAAACAAAGCTGGCAGCTATTTGCATGACAGGCACATCTTCCCGCGTACGCAGGATCTGAGCCTTTGCACGAAAAGGAGACCTAATCCATCTCTGTGGGCTGTTGTGAAATTTCATTTGAGTCTGCGCTGAATCTACTGGCAGTGAAAAACTTGCAGCAATCACATGGGTTGGTGCCAGTGGCTTGAAACAGTCCCACTCAATGACAAACTCGGTGTCGACATTCACCTGTGCATCCGGGCTAACTGGCACACCTTGTACATGAACAGTCCAAGTGACCGAAGCACACAGGTCCGGGAAAAGTGTACGCACAACGGATGCAATTGATGCTGGTGCAGTCACACATGTGGAGCGCATGATCTTATGGGCCGGATGCTTCGCAACAAAACGGATGCAACCATTGTGTGCAGGGATCATTCCTGCTTCCTTTGTTGTCTCGTGATTGAGGCTCAAAGCAGTGTATCCAGGCTGGCAAGCTTTGAACTGCAACTGAAAATTGGGATCTTTGAATTCCGTGACAAAGTCACATTCATTGATTGGGAGACCCTGAAAATACACCCTGAGTGCATCTACATTGCATTTCAAATGAGCCCCCAGAAAGGCAAGGACAGTGCGAATGGTCCATGTCACATCAGCATTCAACGTTACCTGAGATTCCCCAGGCAATGCACAGTTGACTGAAATCTCCTGTGGCTGAAATGTGACCGTGGCAGGGGGAGCAAAAGTAAGAACCTCGTCCCATAACACCTCTTTGCCTCTGCATTGGAATGCCAAGAAATGGGAAATCGTGGCATGAGGTAGAGCTCTACAGACGTAAGAACCCAACTTCTCATCAACAGACCCATGAATCACCATCAACCAATTGTTTTGAAAATGCTTGAAGAACATGATACCACCTTTGCAAAAACCATGCAATGCGGTGACATTGGTTTTGTCGATCACAAACCGTGGCTCAACATCTCTGTGCGCTGTACCAACTTCAGCGCTGCCACCAGCGTCGATCTTGAACGTAATTGTTGGAGATACCTCAGGTGGCGCGACGCTTCCAGTCTTGGGACGCTTGGGCTGCGGACTGAGATCATCCTCAATTTCTTCAACCACTGGCTTCAAGAACTCAAGTGAACCATCAAAGTCAGGTTGGAAAGCCGACAGCTTGATCGCTTTAGCAAGAATGGACTTCAGCACTACCGACTTATCCACTCCTACCCTGAACATAGATAAAGGTCCCAACAGAACATGAGTCTTGGCCAATTGAATCCAAGCATGAACTGGGCTGATGGCATTGCCCACCTGCTGAAATGCCTGCTGCAAATCGAAAGAGATATGCACATGTGGCGGGAATCCAAGAGCACTGAGGATCTCCCAAGGGCAAAAGTACCTAGCAGTGCCATTGTCATCATACAACATTGTCTGGAGGCCTTTCTTTCTGAGCAAGTCTTCTGGCAACTTGTGTTGGCTACCATACCTTGCCATGACACAGCTCAATTTGCTGTCTCTGGAAATGAGTCTGGCATGAAAGATCGGCCGGTCCACAGTCCAATTGATCTTGTCTACCATCCATGTTGGAATCATGTCAGACCTAGTCATGAAATGCATGGCTTCAGGCGACGGTTGCAATTTCACACGATCGGCAGATGATCCTACCGGATGTACAGCATCGGATGCAGCTAAGGATGGGCCAGGTGGTTCAAAACCCTCGGATGCAACGGAGATCGCATCAGCAGCCTGTACACATTCCGGATCAATGCTAAAGCTGCTATGTACAAAGGTGGCGAGCCAACGTTCTCTGTACAGCGGCAAAACCCTCGAGCAGCTATGTACACCGGCAATGACACATTTCATCCCTTCAATGGAGGCAGTTGCAAGAAGCTTGGGAAAATCACGGTGTGCAACAATACCCGGGACATTTTCCACCAGCATGGCCCTCAAATGAATCTGACCTGCCCTGTGGAGAACAGTTCCAAAGATCTTTCCATCTTCACTATCCAAACCTTGTTCCATACCTGCACCTGACCACGGTTGACAAGGAGGACTAGCTAGAGCATAATTCACATTGAGGACACCGAAGGCTTCCCAAAGTTTCATGCAACCAACACATGATTCAACTACGATTGTTGAGTGGATCTTACCGGCAAGGGCCATATCCAGCAAACACTCCGAGCTGATCACCTCACACTGATTGGCCTTGGCAAAGGCCTGCGCAACACATGAGTCACGCTCGACCACAATCAAGGGCTGCACACCAAATTCATTGGCCGACACTGACCATCCACCCAATCCTCCAAACAATTCGGCAACGTGGCAAGGGCCACGGGTGTCACTTGGATGAAGCAGCAAGCTGCCTGAGTCTTCCATGTAAAGGTGAAGAGTTCCACCTTCCCATGCCACCTCAAATCCCACTGCAGTAGCTGATGACGTCACAGCAAGATGATGATCCCATTTCATAGAGGTATGAAGAATCGCATCAGATCCGGAGAAAAGACGGCAACTAAATACCCCTGGGCTGATTCTTCCCAGAACATTGAATTTGATCACCTCCCCAGAGAGAATTTCCATGGGGACAAGCGAATGAGAGAGAACGGGGGCTATTGGTCGAAAAACCCACCAACCAGCTGGAAGGTGCCCCTCGCTTGATCGGAATGGCTGAAGTAGGATGGAACATTGAGAAAAACATCTGGGGATGGGTCAAAACCCTGTGCCCTTGGTGAACATCAAAACAGCTGATAAATGGATATGCATCTTTTCAAGTATGGTAGTATGGATTTTGACCCCTAACCCAACCACCACCAGAGCCAGCCATAGCCAGCTTTTCGGACCTGCAAGTTGGAAAAACTGGTTGGTTCAGAAAGGGATTCCCAGCTCATGGATTCTAATCTCCAATTAATATTGAAGGGTATAACATAGTATAACTAGTATATCTGGTATAACCACATCTATAACTGGTACAACCACATTTTTTCGAAAAATTACCCAACCAACAAAAACTTTCTTTTTTAAGCGGGCACGGTGACCAAACTCACCAAGATAAGTTGATCGTTGGCCAAGCCAGTCACTTGGAGGCTTCAGAATCCCTATGGTTGATGCTTCACTGATGGATATCCTGATGGATAGTTTCCCGTCGCAGAAATTTCTCGTCAAATTCATGGTTCAAATACCATCAAATACCTATCTAATACCTATGATTACAATCCAGAAATGCAGTGAAGTGCAGTGAAATATCAAAAAAAAATGGAGTCATCCCGGAAACCCGTTAAGGCCAGCGATGTGAAGAGTGAACCGAACCGTGAATGGTCAATGTCAAGGTTCTCGCTCTGGACGGATTCCAGATTCAGCTCGTGATCCTGAAGCCAAACGAATGGCACGGTCACCCCTGGGACGTGCTGTGGTCAGATGAACCAGAAACTTTCACCAAGCTAGATGTGGAATATCCCCAGTTTACATACATGTGTGGATATGTATATATATATTATATCGTATTATATTATATCATATCATATTATTTTATATCAAATACTATATCATATCATATCATATCATATTATATTATATTGTATTATATTGTATTGCATTGTATAATATATTGTATTGTATCATATTATATGATAGTGTGAATATATACATAACTATTTTGTATATAGGGCTTATATTGGACTTTTTGAACCACTTACCAAGTCTAAGTGGAATGCACATCGTTCCAATAGATTGATTTCGAAGGGGTATTAGGCAGGAAACGATTGTTTTTACCCCACAGATAGTGGCTAGAAGTTGTCTTCCCCTACACCAACTATGGGCTAGCTGAACTGACCCATACCCATGAAAGATCATCATGGGCAACATGATGTGAATGAGTTCCGGATGAATTCCCGAGGCAAATACAAGTCCCAGATTCTGGAGTGTCTCCCATTGATTCTGCCACCATGGGACAGTTCACCAGATTTGCCGGTCACAGGCCTCTTGTTATATTGTATAGCTTAAACCCCAAGTTGTGCAAGTGAAATCACAGTGAAATCAATGATTTTTTGCGGTTTACTGATCCAAGCACCGGTCCCATCGATGCTACCGCGCCTTCTCTGCACTTTCAATGGCACTCTGACAAAATACCTTAGCTTTCGCCCAGGTGATGTGTGAACTTTGATCTGAACTGCCCCCAAATAGACAGCGCAGAGCGAGGGGGCAGCCACAGCAGCAGCCACAGCAGCCCACCACGAAAGCACGCCAAGAACACCGAGGGCAAAGGCCCAACGGGAACAAACGACTCCATGGCGGCCAAGGCGCCCAGACCACACCAAAGGTGCAAACAGCCCAGCGAAAAACCAACCAACACCGCAAAAGGAAACCAAGGGGGCAAAGACCCGAACAAACCAAGCCAAACCCAGAGGGGAAGCCCACGAAGGCAAGGCAACCCCAAAGAGTGTGCAAGTGGGCAAGACCAATAAACCGGAAGGTGACTAGGACCATGATACAAACAAGCACAAGTCATGGATGGACAAGGGACCAAAGCGTCTCTTGCACATGAACCAACCAACCATGCACAGCATCAATGTCACAAACTTGATTTGTAACGACCCAAACATACCGAGAAGACAAAAACTCGGCAGGTTTAGGAATGTTACAAGGGCGACGAGGACACTCCCAAGCAATGCGATCAAACGTGCCAAGTTCAGTGCAACCATCCAAATGCACTGGTGGAAGGACGATGAGGCATCCGACCACCAAGAGCAGCAGGAGAGAAAGTGGCACCACAAGCCAAGGTCCTAGCTTCCGCACAGGAAGCAGCAAACTTACGGGTAGCATGCCAGTCAATCCGACGAAAATATCCGGCAGCATCATAAAAACAGTCAAGCTGAGCATCCCGTCGCTTTTCGCCCAGGTGATATGATACTAATGTGGTAAACCCAATGGTAAACTAACATAGCTATGGAAAATGGCCCATTTATAGATGGTTTACCTATTAATAGCATGGTGATTTTCTATCGCTATGTTAGTCATTACCAGAGGGTAAACCCAATTGTAAACCCTGGCTGCCAACAACTACCATGACTGGGGATGGTTGAGATCCACCCTTTTCAAAATGCTGATGACTTGGGGATGGTTGGGCTTACCGGTTCACCACATTAGTAGGATCCAAGAAACCATCCTTTTTAACCGGGGGTATCCAAATTTGGAGTGGAACATCTGCGGAAAGTTGGAACCGAAACGTGTAAGCGCTGGTCTGGATACACGAATGAAAATGAACATGGAACCGCCACAAATTGAGACATACGTGTTGATGTACTGGTCTGACTCTTGAAACTCTTGAAACTTGGAAAACCCCAGACACCGATCGGTCTTACAGTATTAGAGTTTCAGGAAGGGATCTTTGGATATCTTTGGAAATTCTCAAGATCCATCATTTTGGCCAAGTGTTTTTCCCTCCCAAATTCCCCAACTTCCGACCAGTTTCTCCAGTCATCACATTGAGAACCTCAGCAGTGGAGGTGGCAAAAGCACCACGTATCCAGGTATGTGTGGATCTATACATAGATGATCTATAAATCCACGATAGACATCATTAATATCTAGTGTAGACGTACATCATCTATGATTCACATCTACATCTATAATATATATATATATATCATCATCCATATAATCGTGTAATCATGTTGTAGATACGCCTTGGTATGGCCCGTATGGTTTTCTGTCACTGGATAATCCTTGTGGCTCCCGACCGCGAAGTTACAGAAAGCAATGTAGACCTCGAAGAGGAAACCTGCGTGGGGACGTTTCCGCTGCCAACGTCCGTCAATTTGGGAAGTGTCGAATTTGGGATATCCAATCAATCGCCATTTCAGGATCCTAAATTGGAGGTACCTACCATATATATGGCCTGTATAAGGCCTAAATTTCAGGGAATATCCCCATTGATCCAAGGGGAATTTGGGAAAAGTTCCAAAACCCTGGTTTTTTGGGATGAACTAATCGCAGAGTCTCGGAGAACTTTTTGGATGCTAGAAAAATGATGGATGCAGTTTTATAGCTATGCCTCTACGGCAATATATAGAGTGTTGTAGCCATGATATATATATATATACAATTATATATATATATATATGCATATGCATATGTATATGTATATGCATTTGTATTTGTATATGTATATGCATTTGTATTTGTATATGGATGTGGATATGGATATGTGTATGTGTATGTGTATGTGTATGGATGGATGGATGTATGTATGTATGGGTGTATGGATGGATGGGTGTATGGATGGATGGATGGATGGATGGATGGATGGATGGATGGATGCATGCATGCATGCAAGTATGTATGGATGCATGCATGCATGTTTGTATGTATGTATGCATGCATGCATGTATGTATGTGTGTGTGTGTGTCTGTATGTATGTATGTATGTATGTATGTATGGATGTATGCATGCATGCATGCATGCATGCATGCATGCATGTATGCATGTATGCATGTATGCATGTATGCATGTATGCATGTATGCATGTATGCATGTATGCATGTATGCATGTATGCATGTATGTATGTATGTATGTATGGATGTATGGATGTATGCATGTATGTATGTATGTATGTATGGATGTATGCATGCATGCATGCATGCATGTATGCATGTATGCATGTATGCATGTATGCATGTATGCATGTATGCATGTATGCATGTATGCATGTATGTATGCATGTGTGTATGTGTGTATGTGTGTATGTATGTGTGTGTATATGTATGTTGTTTTTTCATGTACAGTAATTCTGTCCAACTTACGCACGCATGATCACGCATGTAAAAGTATTCCAATCACATGTACAAAACATCTATCAATCATATAATCCATTCATGTCATTTCCCATTCCCCGAAGAGCATCCTCCCCACTTTCCCCCCACCGTAGATGATGGAGATCTCATCGAAGGCGTCCCGTGCTTCGATCCAGGTGAAGCCTCCTGTGATCGAGCCGAACCTCGGGGAAGGCGGTGCCTTCCTTCAGCTGGTCCCAAAATGATGCGATGTTTTAGCGGGGATGTACCCATCCCAAGAACTTGGAGATTCTGCTATAAATATTACATATGATGTCATATGTTTATGTATGTACACTATAATATGTATATATACATAATTTTATGTTTAAAAAAAAATGTTGTAGAGACAGGGAGAGAGACCCTGGGAATTGGGGGCAATCCTATGCAGATATGTGGGGATGTACCATCCAACTAAGACATCAAGAATTGACAACTTGCCCTATCCGAAGGTTGGAAAGAAGTCTCCCAACACCAATAACTGGCAAGGTCTATGTAGCTTGGGAGGCTGGTGCCAAAAAAAAAAATCTAGGACTGAGATATTGGGGATAGATCATGATAGATCCCCAGCAACAATCCCAATATGAGGATTCAAGCAACAAAATCAAAAAGAATATTTTTCTGCGTTGATGAGGAGGTCATGGGATGTAGTGACCAACCGTTGACCAACCAGATGATTTTTGGCTGCCAAGATTAGAACGCCAGGTTCAATGAAGAAGCGATGTCTTGAACCAACAGATGGGTTTCAGAGTACCCTACATATGTTTGATCCAAAAATTTCACCCGTAAATGAAGAGCCCATTATTGATGATGCTCCTGTAGGATATGGATGATTTGCGAGACAAACTGGTTTGTTGACTGGACAAATGAGTAATCTATCCCAGGAAATATGCAAGTTTGGAGGCCATCACCTACCATTCGGTAAGGTTTCAAACGTGTCCACAATAAACAAGTTGGTTTGAATATCTTATCAAATGACAATAATTCAATTTAGACAGGATCATAATATCATATATATATATTAGTATGGTAGTTACACTATGTTACAATATGAGCAATTGCACCAATACTGCCATGAGGTGATATATCATGGTCCGAAAAAAATGCCAGGAAATGAAAAATTTGTAGAGCGAGGGTTCGCCTTACTACCCAGAGGGGTGAGGATCTACCATGTTTAAAGGGGTCGATACGTTCCACAGTCTGAAAATATAGATGTACATAATATATAACATAAATATATATTTAAAAATACTATAATATATATATATATATGTAATAAAATATAATAAATTATACATATTACATATTAAATATATGTTAATATATATAATAAATGATTAAAAACTTTTTAATATTATATATAATATAAAAATATCATATGTCAAATATATATATATCATGTGTAAAATAAATATATGCATATATATGTATATATATCATATATCATATATATATATATGTGAATGTAATACATGTGATATATATATATATTATATTATATATGATACATATAGATATATATAATAAAATAAATATGTGATAAATAAAAAAATAATTCAATATGTAATATATACTATATATATCATAATATATTATATGCAATATACTATATACTATATGTTATATATGTAATATTATATATACATAATAAATATATATATATATATGTATGTTGGTGCGCTTCCATTTTTTCACATGTTCTTTGGACACATCCCCACAAGGCACTTGTTGCCTTGTTGGCACTTCCAACCCCTCCGAAAAGTATTAGTCCTTGGGAATCATCATCCCGAATAATGTGGTAAACCCATGCAAGCCCAACAACAAACCATCCCATTGGCCAACCATCTGGGGATCATTTTACATCATCCCAGTCATAGGGGTAAAGCAATAGTAAACCATCCCAAAAATGTACTGTGAATGGGTGGTTTAAACCATCAAAATATGGGTGGTTTATAAATGCTTTACTGACATCTAGGATGAAAAACCTCCCAGATCGAAACATGTCTCGACCACCAACTATGCCCACCCCTCAACTGCACACACAGTGGCAAGGTATGCATTGTGGCAAGCAACGAGCCTAGCGACAAGGCCGCAACTGATGATTCACCAGTGGATGATGGGCCCGGGGTGGCCTATTTTCAGAGAAACCAAAAAAAAACATTCATTGGATTTCATTAGATTTCATTGGAACTGAACCTTGGGGTGCTACTAGGTTTACACCATGCCACTATGCCATTTGTACTGATACTTTGCTCTCCAAACTGCCCATTTGCTCTGCATCATATGTGCAAGGAGTCGTTCCAAAAAACGGCCATGGGTCAAAATTGGATGGTCGAACTTGGATGCCCCAACAAACGAATGGTTTAAGAACTGTCAGAGCCTGCGAGTTGCCATCTCAGCATTCTCAACCAATGAATCTTTGCAGCCCAGCTATATTCCAACTGTTGGAGCTGCTGCTTGTTTACTGGGCGCTGTCCTGTTGGTTACTTTGATTCACCGCATTGTTGCTTAAATCATTTCAATATATTTATTTAAATCCCGAGATTTCTTGGTACCTACCTTTGTTGGTTTAACCGGTTTAACATGGTTTAACCCCCCAACTCGTGTTTTTCATGTTTTTCCTAACCCATCCCCGGTGCCCTTTCCGAAACCCCCCGGCCTGCACGAAGTTTCAGGAAATCCTCCAGGATTCCCTCATCCTTGGCCTGCGACAAATGCTCGGTGCCTCGGATCTGTCGGCGTCTCAGCCAGGGCGCCATGAGGATATGGGGAAACCTGCATTGTCATGTCAATCGGCTGCCTTTTACTCCACCACCAAAGTTTGTCAGAGCTATGGCTTTGCCATAATCAAGATAGTGCACAAAATTTTGCACTCAAATTGTCATCACAAAAACACTCATGGTCAGCAGGTTACTTTTCTGTTGCTACATTCCTTGACCGTCATCAAGGATGACCCACCCTAGCCTTCACTGGGGAGAGGTCTCACCAGAAAGCGAAAGCACCCCTGCTGCCGTGAGGAACCAAAACTCAGAAGTCAGAGACCAGCTGGTTCTGTGAAGTGGCCTTATGACATGCCAACTGATAAATCATGAGCACATGTCAATCGGCTGCCTTTCGCGCCACCACCAGAGTTTGTCAGAGTTATGGCTTTGCCATAATCAAGACAGTGCACAAAATTTTGCACTCAAATTGTCATCACAGAAACACTCAAGGTCAGCAGGCTACTTTTCTGTTGCTACATTCCTTGACCGTCATCAGGGATGACCCACCTTAGCCTTCACTGGGGAGAGGTCTCACCAAAAAAGCGAAAGCACCCCTGCTGCCGTGAGATGCTATGAAGAAAACGCTTGCTCCACCTTCCATGGACCCCAAACTGGCCCAAGGAGCCGCCAGGAATTTCTTCAACTACGACATGTACGACCGTTGGTCATCAGTAAGTTGCAAATGACTCACAGTAGCGGCCGCATCTTGCAGGTAAATCCGTGCAGTGGAACTGGAACCCCAGCGCGTGCGCTCAAGGCTCTGCGACGACAAGAAGTGCAAAGTTGCACCACCTCGACGAAAACTATACATTGAAAAATGCCCTGGAATTCCCAGGTGATCCGAAAGCACAAAGAACAGCCTGCGCAGTTTCTCCGGCTTATCATTGCAGAGGAGGTCATGGTCATGTTTGCCTGCCAACGCCTGTGCGAGCCACACATTTGCAATAGTGCTTTCACAAACCATCATTTCTTCTGCGTTCAGTTTTCTCAGAAAGAACGGCCGAACCACCGGCCCATGTGAAGTGCTTTTTTCTCAATTCACCAGGGCGTAAGAAAGTGTCAAAACAGAGAAGGAAGGAAGCAGCAGCATCAACGTACCCCAGCCGCACACAGGCTCCGCTGATGGCCAACATCATCAGGGGGCTGATTGGCAGAACTCGAATGGGAGGCTCAACTTTCTGCCAGGATCGAAGCAAGCGCCAGCTGTGTCTCAACTTCCCAGCCACTTTTGGGAGAAAATATTGTAATGCTGCCAAGCCATCAGAAGCTCCTTCTGCAAAGGTATGTTCCAACCATTGTCCAGTAGCCACGTCCATATCATCCCACGTACGTGGCTGAGCTTGGGATTCACGCCAAAAGGAAAGGATCCGAACGGCGGCCTTGTGGTAGCGCGCACTCAACCCTGGAGTGACCAAATTGTCAGTTAAGCTGACCCCTTTACGTTTCTTTTTGCGCTCCTGTCTGCGAGCTTCAACTTGCCGTTGGGTTTGGCAGCCCATCTACTGGGTAAGTCACTGGGGTTATCGTGGGTAGCCACGTACCCGACTAACAATTGCAGCCCCCTTGCAACTCACGGGGATGTGAGCTTGTTGATGGATTTTCTGCGGCGAAAGGAACTGCTGCGGCCTTGAGCAATCACTGATGCAACAACTTGATTATCCACAAGATGAAGGATCCTGTGTTGAAACCCCGAAGCTTTCTCAACCTCCATCGCATCCCATTTACAACTGCTTGCATTTCCAACACATTTATGTGGGCTGGAAATTTCCAGCCATACCCATGAACCACCCGCCAGTTAAACAGGTGGGCTCTGATACCTGAACGTGGCCATGCTTTAGCACCGAATGGGATGCCCAGATCGAGCTTGACGTCACTTCCAGCCCTATCACCAACCCGCAAAAACTCATGAACTAACATCCGGGCCCTTTCATCATGGTGTGCCCAACCTGCTGGTGCTGCTTGACACCTAGAGAGCATGCGGCATGCTGGCAAGACACCATGGTTGATGCCCAGGAGAACGATGAGAGAGCAGCTCGTCGAGGAGAAAGGTCATTGCATAAACATTGAATGAGTTCCCAATCATTGAAGTGCCTAGGTTGAAGACCGCATCCATGGTGAGCTTGGGATTTTGGCCATTAGACATGTAGCCCAAGGGGAAGCCCATGACTTTCTCGCGCTCGATAAAGGAAGGTAACCGCCAAGTGCCGTCAGGGCGAGATAGCAAGTGTTGCTGTTCATACTGGTATCCTTGAAACCTATGGTTGTCAGCTGACCAACACTCAATGGCTTCACGAGTTGCAGTCGCTAAACCCGCTGGTTGTTTTGGGGGAAACTTCCCAGGGAGAGCCCTGGCTGGAGCAGGTAATGGACCTGATCCCAGCCTCTTACACCCTTTGTCTACCCACCAGTTGTCCTGGGGCAACCCCGCCGGAATGACCCACTCTCGGTATCCGTCGTGCTGCAGTAGAGTTTCTCCTTGTCTGGCTTCAATAGGCCAATCAACCCAAAACGGCCTAGGCCTGCGGCACCCACTGAAGTGGCAGGTATCCAGGAGCACAGGCTCAACTCCCAATTGCGCGCTGAACTCTTCTCTGTTCGACTTGGTCATGGAGAACACATTTTCAACAAACGTATGGACAGGGCACTTGAACACCTCACGCAGGTCATTGAAAATGCTTGGCTTTTCGAAAAAACAAGCGGCTACGAGGACCCCAGAGACCTTCCCTATCTGCCAACAGGGCTGAAAGATCCTGGCATGGGCTCCCGCCTCCCACCTGAATCAAACCCACATCGGTCCCAATACATTTAGCTAATGCTTCCAGTGTCTCTCTACTGATTTGGGTAAGCCCAATTCCATGACTCCGGGCCATCGACGCCTCACAAGCTTCTTACACTCTCTGTCGGCTTCGCTGGAAGGCCACAATCCGGCCTTGCAGGCAGCTAAAAGTGCACATTAATGCAGAGATGCCATCAAAGAGTGATATGACTGCGATTCGAATCCCCTTCTTTGTAGATGACCTCATGGCCCCCTGAGGCATGAAGGAGGTGTATCGATCTTCCTGGTATTGTTCACCTTCTGTTGTTAACCCGCCTGAGCTGTAAAGCCCGCCTCCAGCCTCGCTGGCATCAGAGCAGGTCACCACGTTGCTGACTGAGCAAGGGGAGAAGTGCCACAGCTCGCAGTAGTTCCTGAGTGCAAACTGAGAGAGAGGTCTCCTTGTATGGACGTGCCCCTTGGGCCAAGCGGAACCCAAAAGGGTCATGAGGGAGCGTCTGAACTCGAAGCATCTGACCAGCCTACCCAATACCATCAGCAGAGTTTTTGTGGGGGCAAGATGACGGCCTAATAACCAACGAGTAAAATAGGACACCTCAATCTTCTTCGCCATCGGAGCACTGACCGTCCCTTTTACTCTATCAATCTCTGCCCCCATCCGCACTTCTATTGGTTCTCAGACATGAGCCTTCTCCTCTGAAATACCTACCCCCCATCGAGCATATGACTCTCTCTGTTGTTTGTGGGTTGCGCTGGAAAAGGCTGACTGCCTGAATCAACCCCATAGGGATGACTCGCGACGCCACGTACCCAAAGACATTGACAGAGCCCACAAGGTGTCCTGGCACAGGCCAGGCAAAGCACATGAAGGGGGGCCAGGACTGTGGAAGCTCCCATGCATAAAAGGCTCCTTTTTGATCATCACTCCATAAACTGACTTCCTTTTCTTTTAGGACGAGTTGGGACCATGCAGTTGAACTACTCAATGTATTCAAATCCCCCTGCGTTAACCGCTGGAATGCATGACACTGGCACTCGACACTGGCCAACACCAGCCCTGCCACGTTTCTCAACCGCAAATGCTCCATTAAGAACAGGACAGCCGTTGGCATGGAAAACATCCGAGAGCGCAATGGGTGCAATAATCCCTCTGTAAAAGAGCTCCGCACAAACCCGGTACCGTTCAGTCCTTGTTGCATTTATCCTAGCCCTGGGGTTCACCTGCGGCCAGTCCGACACGGGTTTCAACGTAAGCCTGGGATCCATGACCCAGTCCTTGATAAACCCTGCTGCAGCCCAGGAAGCAGCTCTTCTAACCTGAGGGGAAGGGCGTGACAAACCTCTTCCCCTGCATAGTCCACAGTTCGACTCTTGACTAGCTCTGAAAAATTGGGCATCACGAACTTCTCAGTGGGTTTCATGCAGAAATCTAGCACCCAGGAGTCAATAACCTTCATTGCGGCCTCTTGAGTCTCTGAACACCTCCTATGCGGGAACTTGTGGAACCCCGAATCTCCGTACAATCCGTTCAACATAAGGACACTTAAGCAACGCCACACTTGACATGTCCCTTCGAAGTGCAGCCGCTTCCACTGCTGCCTTCCCCTCTTTTTGCCTCGCGAGGTCTGCGTCAGCTCTAGCAGCCCAATTGGACTTGCTTGCATCATTCGAAACAACTGTAAAGCAGCTCCTACTGGGGCCAAGGGAATTGGCAACACGCCCCTAACCCGAGCAGGCGAAGTGGAGTTGCAGTTGAATTGATCAAACACCCAACTAGTCATTTTGAGCTCATCGCGTGGGCTGACCAGCAGGAGCTGCAACAGAGTGACACCTAATTGCAACACGGAGGGTTCCAGTCTGGCCGCATTACCACAAAGTTTCCTAAACGGAACAGATGAGAGGGTTTTAAATTGCAACGACACAAAAAACTCACATTCCATCTCAAAAGCTGAAACCTCATGCCCAGCCCAAAAACCGGGAGCCTCAGTTGGTGACCCGAACATCTATCCAGATTCCCCAGCATGTCATCGCTGGGCTGGATCTCCCGCTCAACAGCCTTCACTGTTCCTGCGGGTACATTAGAAATGCCACGCTTTACACCAGGCACGTTCCACCTGGCCACGCAGCTTGCCGATCCCCCTACCGCCACAGAGGAGTCATGAGGTTCCCCTGCCAACACAGGAGTGCTGCCACTCACAGCCCTCACAACCCCTGATGCCATTGCCAGGGTTGTCACTTCCTTTCGGCCGCCTTTGCCTTCTCTCCTTTCTCTTGTGTGCAAACACCCGGTTCTTCCACTGAACTCAAACGCGGCACGGCTTCCCGGGCATCTTTCATCCTGATCCAATGGGGATGCTGATCCTCTGCATCTGCTCTGATCTCGTTCTCCAAGGGGTTGGCAAACTTCACCTTCCGATTCAGGGGGCTGCGACTTCGGCTTGGTGAATTCCTTTCCTTTCTAGGGTGAAGACGGTTCCCTTGTCCTCCCGCCGAGTCTCTAGCCCACGGCGACTTTGGCCAATAGTTCATCACTCTTGGCCTTCTTCACTGCTAAGTGTCTGGCATAGTCAGTCTCCTCCATGCTCGATGCCGTGGGGTAAAGGCCCATAGGAATCAACTCCAGCTAGCTCGAGGCAGCTGGGGACTGGTCTCGGATCCCCATCAGGTCCACCAGGGGCAAGGCACTTGACAACAGGTACCGCACAGCTGCCGGCTGTAGCACATCATCTGCTGATCCACTTCCAGACCCCTTGGAATCCCCAAAGAGCGTACCTAGGTGCTCATGCATCAATGACTCATCAAGAGCACTCCAAGTTTATCAGCAGACAACTTTTTCAGCTTCCTGTGCCGGCTCAGCAGATCCCCATCTTTGCCTCCACGCAAGTACTCCTCCTCATCGCCCTCGCTGAGTCCACTCGAGCTGGAGTCCTTGTCACGTCTCTTTTGAGTGAAAACTTTCAAGGCTTTGTGCACCTTGTCGCGCTCACCCTTGCTGAACTCTGGTTGCTAGCACAGCACTAGCACCACCTCGGCTTTCATCCTTCCTCTTCCGCTCATCCAAGGACTTACGCAACTCATCAAGCCTCCTATCGACTTTCTCCTTCTCTGGATCCAGGTCATCCTCCTCCAACATTGCATCTAGGGGCGTCTCCCTGTGCAAGTTCACAGCCTGTGAGATTCGCCACTGCACGCTCCGGCCTCATCCTCCTCAAGGGCGGTGACCTGTCCCCTTCTCGAGAACGCCTCTCACGGTGGCTTCGCCTCACATTCGATCGACCAACATCTCGGTCTTCTTCCTCAGACTCCTGGCTTTCAGAGGCATGATCACAAGAGCGCCCCTGGCCGCCACCAGCATTTGGCAGCCGTATGAGGGCTGGGCCTCATCTTGAGCGTCCTCCAATGGCTGGGGCTTCTTCCTCCGACAGCTACCTGGCACGTCCTCATCAAGACGCTTCACTTTCCATTGACTGACCAACTTCTGATGCAGAGATGAGGGCAACCTTCTGAATGTGCACCGTTGGCCCTGCACCTACCTTTCACTTGCAGGAAGAAAGGGCGCTCCTGCAGACATGGTGGAACTTCACTCCACTGCCTTCAGTCTCCACCCAGTGCTGGTAGTAGGCGTCCGTCACAGCTATGTATTCAAGCTTGAGGAAAGCTCCGGGAAAGCTCCGGGAAAGCTCCGTCTGAATCGGCGTGATACCTCTGCAGGACACATCCAGCTGCTAGTCCTTGAGGTGCTCCTCTGTCATCTAAGCACTTAAAGAGAAGATATGAGGACCCTGCATTCCACAAGGCCTCAAATCTTTCAAGAGAGCACTTGGAGGCCACCAGGCCAATCCCTGCAGTCATCACTGCAGGGGCTCCCAGGAAGAGACCCTTCCTTGAACCAAAACTTGAGCCAAAATGGCTACGGAACTCAGAAGTCAGAGAGGGGCTGGTTCTGTGAAGTGGCCTTATGACATGCCAACTGATAAATCATAAACCCAAAATGGTTGGTTTTGTAGTGGAAAATCCATAAATGGATGAGAACTGGGGGTACCCTCATGGATTGGAAACCTCCATGTCACCCCCAAGTCCGATGGCAAAATATGGTAGAGTACCTTCATTGATCCTGGATTTCCCACTAGACTCTACCTAAAAACACGAAAGGTCCAAAACGGCGCCGCAACTCAAGGCGGAAAGGCACACACACACAGAGCAATCATAACTTTTTTTTGATGTAGTGTAGTGATAACATGTGATAACAACAGCAGAAATATATAGAAATATGATGGTAAGCCTTTATATAATATTATATCAAATCATCCCCAGTAGAGATGAAAAACAACACACTGAAGCAACCGGCCATCCCCTACGATATGCAGCCCAAGGTACAAATGTCTGTGAAAATCAAGCCTAGGCGTCATGCGCCACGCCGAAATGAGGTGACTATCCGTGGACACCCCGAAATGGCAATTGTCAAAAATATGGAGAACATAATATCAAGCCATATCAAGCCATAATGAGACAACCCCAACTTCAATCCCAACAAGCTGCAGTTCCTACTGAGTAGCGAGAGCTCTCTTAATGCTCTGACCAAAACACCAGCCTTGATGTATCACAGTCCACTCAGAATCATGGCTAATCTTAGATACCCAGCAATAAATTTGGTTTATCTGATCCTTGCCAACGAAACCTTCCCCAAAAATTGTGGCGTGAAATTGACCAACAGCACGCCCCAGTTACCCAGTTTCTCTGCTCGTTCCTGGTTCCACCAAGAGGCCAAAAAGAAAGATGATCAACCCTAACAGCACAGCAGACCATGCCATTGCTCGTAAGGTTCTGCCAATACCTCGGGAATCAGGTTAGATAGGTTAGATTTCACGTGTGCTTGGGCTGATGCATCCTTGTGCTTGGAAAATTCAGGAGCCGATAATGTAGAGTTTCGGTAGGGTGGGAGTCTGGTAGCTTGGAGAGTGTTGAATGTGACACAGGAAAGCATAGGCCCCTCGCAGAAAAAAAAACATGTCGTGACCTGATCTTTCCAGTGACTGCCATGTCTTCCCTGGCCAAACTTCCACAGCATGGCCATCTCCAAAACAATAAAATCATGGTCGACTCTCTTGCAGTTGAAATGACCAAAGACGTAGGGAAGTACCGTGAAACCAAACTCAAACACGAAAAAAAAACTAAAAAATCCGACTGCAGGATATGGGGATGGGTCAAAACCTTGGTACCTAGTGAACCCCAAAATAGCTGGTAAATGGATGTTCATCCCACTAAAAATGTATCTATAGGTATTGATCCATACCCATATCAGAGTTTTTCAGCGCAACATTCACAGCCATCCCAGATCATCCCAGCCATGTTATCTCGCCATGTCGCATAAGAGCAACGTCCGCAGAGAACCTGAAATGGGGGTTGAGGCTTGGTTGAAAAACGCTTTTCAGCGGGGCATATAGGTTGGTTGACTCAAAATTATTGACTGATAATCAATATAAGCGGATACGGTAGCAACCAGATTTGGGAAAGTCATCAATCGATATTGAACGTATGGGATGTGGTTGAAAGCTGGTTGGATCCCAGTCGATGATGTGCGTCAACCAAAAGTGAGAGTAAAATTGACAAAAATGGAGCATATTCGCTTTACCCTCTAGTAAACTAAGGTAACTATGGAAAATCACCATTTTTAATGGGTAAATCCACTATAAATGGCCATTTTCAATAGCTATGTTAGCTTACCAGAGGGTAAATGGAGAAGCAAACACTCACCTGGATCATTGCTAAAAACGCTGCATTTGCAAAACACCAGCTATTTGGGGCACCTGCTATTGATTTCAAACTTACCAGGTAGTAACTGGTTGCTACTATGAAGTCAAAGACACCCATAATTAATCACCCCAATCGGGGGGTCACCACGAACTATAGTCGCTCACTTAAATCTGTGGTCCACGGTGATGAGGATACAAGGTGCCACATCTAGGAAGACACCAAAAGGACCAAGGTGCCTGAATTGGGGTTCAAGGTGTTCCACGTGATCAGCTAAGTTTACGCATGCAAATACATTGAGTATGCGTGTGTGTGTGTGTGTTTGCGTACTTCTGTAAATCAATGTGTATCTGTGTATATTGCATTGTTGTGTATGGGCCTATGCATACATTTGTATGTAGATTGATGCATGTATACAAATGATGTTTGACGTGTATATTCATGTATGTTAATATGTGTGCATTGATGTTTGTACGCGTGTGATCGCATATATATATATACATATGTGAATTTATTTTGATGTCTTCACATGTATATTGACCCACATATATATATAATGTTCAAAGGTTTGGATACCCAAAAATAGCCATTGGAATATGGAATACTCTACTTTCACACAAACCCATATACACATATGTATATATATATATATAAATCTATTATATATATATGTGTGTGTATACTGTATACATAATACATACATCTCCATATGTATCTTTTTTATAGGAACAAGTCATGTCAGAATGGCCCAGGCACGGACAAAGCGCACCAGGCGCACGATACGAAAGGCCCGGGTGATCTTGGCGATGCGAAGAATTCCTTGGTGCTGCCGTAGTGGGAGGTTCTACTAACCAAGCCATATATACTGGGGATGTTGTGACCCATATGTTATAATCCATATGAAATTTCTATTAATGAGGATTATTACTGCAACCCATAGTAGGAATATTTGCTAACCGACCAGTATATATGAAAATAAGTTGATGCGTTCAGTGTTCAAAACCCTGGTTGGCTGATGATTTTAGTTCGGGGATTATGGAATAGTAACCTTTGAATATTGGGGAATGTCACATTGAATTAGGGGAATCCCTTTCTCAACCAAGCAGGATCCAAAAGGGACGACCCAGGGTTTCTGTTTATTGTTGAAAAACTTATGATCATATCCTTGGGGTTTATGGGATGTTTTCATGGATTTCAATGGATAATTTCATCACTGAACATATTGAAGAAAATGGAGATGTTACATAACGGAGTATAACATTGTTTCATCATGAAAATCGGAAAGCAATTCGGGAAATGGGGCAAGTCATTGGGTGCCCCCGTTTAAAAAAGGGCTAGTCCATCTTGTGTAATTACCGGCTAGTAATTGACCCTTTGAAAAATATGAAAGTCAGTTGGGATGGTTATTCCCAATATATGGAAAAACAAAAAATGTTCCAAACCACCAACCAGTTGAGGTATATAATGTTGGTTTTCGGCTAGTAATTGAGAATCCTTTCCCAGGGGGGGTCATACCATCATTTTTGTACGCCCAAAGATGAAAACTGCGACTAAACATTGGTGCCCAGTCTCGCACTGGTGCCCCTGCAAGATATGTATGATAATTGATATATATTATCACATCCCCTTAATATGAAGTAACACCGCAATTGTATGGTCCCCTATGAATGTGCAAATGTAACCTACCTTTTTGCCATAGTTTCCCCATATCGATCACAAAATGTCCCGTCGAACTTGGTAACACCCAGTGGATTCCCAGTCATACCAAGGTGCGGAGCAGTCGCATGTTTGTGAGCACCTGAGTTGCCCAATGCTGACATTGGACGCAAGTCGGAAACGCTGACCAACTACTGGTGGTTGAGCACCTTTAAAGGAGGCCCCAAAACAAATAGGGGCCCCCAAGCACTCGATGGGATATCATCCAAGCCATCCCTCCCGCCCAGCTCTTGGATCCTGAAATCCACGCCCGTCGAGCCAAGTCGATCGGTGACGAGCCGGATGAGCCATAAAAGAATTCTGGTTGGTGGTTTCAACCCTCTGAAAAATATGAAAGTCAGTTGGGATGATGAAATTCCCAATATATGGAAAGTCATAAAATTCCATGGTTCCAAACCACCAACGAGAGTAATTATTAACCATTAATATCCCATTATTAACCACTATTCACCATTGATTCACCATTGATTCACTATCAATTTACATTGAAGTTTCATTGCTCGTATTCCCATCATAGCCCATTTTTAGCGATGAAATCGCCACAATGCGGCAGCCTACTCCCTTGTGCCTACTCAGCTCCTAGTCACCACACCCCCTGTGGCAGCGGAAATTTCATGAGTAAACTATGTACAGTACATTACACTACCCATCACTACCCTAATCAAACATAGCAGCGGAAATCCCCGAACCAAATGGAGGTTTAGTTCGCTGGGAAAATCATCTGGAAATGTGGTGGATTTTCTAGCAAGCCATGAAGCTGATTACAATGATTAATCATGATTAGCCATTTTTCTTCAGCATTATATATTAAGATATATGAAGTATGATTCGCCATCATGAAGCACTATCAACCACCAGGTAAGTCAAGTCACCATTGAAGAACCCTTTTTTCATTTCTCAATGGATTGGTTTAAGGGAAAATCTACAGGAAACCATGGTTTTTACCATCAAATATAGGGGTTTCCTGTAAATTTTCCCATCATCCAATTCTATGAATTTCTGATTGAACCATAAACTGGGCCCCACGAAAACCCGCTCCCAGCTGGCCCAAGTGGCATTTGCTTGCCCCTCCTCGTCGTTCGACACCACCACCTATGGCATCGCTAGTCAAATGGCCAATCCTCAAACGTGGGATAGAAATATTGACCAAAAGTCATGGCTATGTTTGGGATTGAATGGGATCTACTGGTGGTTTAATGGGATTTAATGGGGTTTACTGCTGGTTTAATGGGATTTAATGGGGTTTAATGGTGGTTTAATGGGATTTAATGGGGTTTAATGGTGGTTTAATGGGATTTAATGGGGTTTAATGGTGGTTTAATGGGGTTTAATGGTGTTTAATGGGATTTATCAAATTTACCCAAGCATTTCAGCCACCCCCGTGCCATTCTGGTGCCTCGATGATGAACTCAAAGAGACTGGTTGCCACGATGATCGTGTCCTGTTCTCGAAGATGGGTTCACTTTTGGTGGAGCAATGAATAGTGAATACCCTCTGGTTATGACTAACATAGCTATGGAAAGATCCACCATGCTATTAATGGGAAAATCCACTATTTCTATGGCCATTTTCAATAGCTATTTTGACATAACCAGAGGGTAGTCACTCGAAGTGGTGGAAATCAATGGTTCGTTCTTGGGAATTTTCATGTGAGATATGAGATATATTGAGATATCACTTACCCTCTGGTAAACTAACATAGCTATGGAAAATCACCATTTTTAATGGGAAAATCCACTATTAATGGCAATTTTCAATAGCTACGTTAAATTACCAGAGGGTATATTCAATGGGAGATCTTCAGGATCCTAAAATGGAGCTACGGTGAGGTACGGTGAGGTACCATATTTTTGGCCATATGAATTGTGGGGGTATTCCCTGAAATTTAGGCCTGAAAAATAGGCCTTCTATATGGTAGGTGCCTCCAATTTAGGTTCCTAAAAATGGCCATTGAAGCAAGTAGACCATAGTAGACCCCTCTACCAGGGGGAACATCATACGATGGTTGCGAAATCCTAAAAACCAGTTGGTAGATGGTTGGAAACACCCCCAAAATAATCCCACTAATTATTTATATTCATCGTGTACATAGGAATCCCAATAGTTACCAACTGGTACAGGATATTTTGTCCATCCACAGTCGTACCATCCTAGGAGATTGACACTTATACGCTATGTGGCTGAAAACACGGCTGATTTATGGCCGGTATCACCTTCACCTTGAACAAAGCCCGAGGGACCCGCCAAATACCTACAAAAAATAGTGAAAAGTAGTAAAATGATCAGAATAATGGGGAAAAAAACACATTCTTGATGGCTACTTACTTGGAGAGTATAGATCAAAAATACATCTCAATGAATTCCTTTTTTTCTGCACATGGCCTCCTTGCCCCAGCCCACATTCCCTTGTCAGGTCTCCAGCAGCATCCAGCCCCAGTCATCACCGCAGAAGATCCAAATGCCCCGCGCGATAAATCGCAGTATGAGTTCCATCGTGAAGAGCATCGTGAATCCAGAGGCGATCCTCATCAGATTCGGGGCTGTCGAAAAAAACATAGGATCCCCAGTCGTCACCATTAAGTGTTGGTGGTATACCTACCCCTCTCAAAAATATGAGTCAGTTGGGAAGGATTATCCCATATATGAAATGGAAAATAAATAAATAAAAACACCAACCAGCCATAGTGTTGTTTCAATACTAAGTCATGGTCTCTCTATAATTTTGGATGATTTGGGGGGACCCTCAGTTGAGATGAAAAGATGTGTAGATGAATGTCTGAAGTGAGACTCCTGAAACTGCTATAAAATGTGTGGGCCACCTTTTGAATTCAAGCATGGTTTCAAATTCAGTGTATCTTAATCACTAAAAAAAGGGGAAATCATCCTAAAAAAATTGGATCTGAACAATCAGAATGGAACGTCGGGATAAGTGGAAGGGATATCGTCCTGGTAAAACAAGGCTTAGGGCTGTGATTGTCATCACAGCACAACTGTTCAGGGGATCTTATCACATTATCATTTCATGGAGATGCACTCACTTTGTCCATGCATAGCTATACCACCATCTTGGGTACAATGCAAACAAACCTGTCATGACAGTCAACCACCAAAGTAGTGGGGCACATGAAGGTTTGGGCAAAACCACAAACCACATCTACAGTATCTTGACTATCTGGCTGATGAGATACTGGATTGCCAGAAGTAAATCCATGCAAACAAAATGCTTGTGTTTTTGGTGAGGAATAAACCCATGGCTGTAGAAAAAAAACGCGAGACCGCAACAATCTGTTTGGCATCATGATTCCCCTTTGAATTGATGGAAGAAGTTCACAATCAACACGAAACCAGTTGATTGTTGATTACTCTTGTTGATGATCTTTATCACTCAATTAACAATGTTGGATTATTAATGATCACTCAATTATCCATGTTATTGGTGGATCTTTATCACTCAGCCTTTACCCCACAATTAACACATGGAAGATCCACCACCCATTGTTCATCATGTCCTTTCGGAAATCCATAGATGTTCGTTCACCGAACGCTTCTCTCCATCTTTTGGTATCACGCAAAAATATCATGTTGTCAAATCTTTCTCCAAAAAAAACACAAAGAAAAATCCCACGCGATAATCTCCAGCTGAAAAAATCCAAAGATCATGAAGAGAAAAAGTGGCATGTCACCTCCGGGATTCTGTGAAGCCCATTCCACCTGCGACGAAAATCTGGGACAGCGATCATTTCGATGAGTGAAGTTCTTCTATAGATTTTTTCAGCAATTTCTAAATCAAAGGGATTCAAGAAAATCTGGACCATCTGGTTATTTTCCATTCACACTTTGCCATGGAAAATCAACACCGTGCGGTGCGTTTTTAAGAACGGTGTTTACCATCCATAAATGGCCATGGTCGGTTCACATTGGACCTTCCATCGGCCATCAACGGCTTGCTGGTTGACCTACCCTACCCGAAAAATGATGGACACCATTGGAGAAGTCGTCAGGGGATGATTTTCCATTCCATGGATCCAGTCACCGTCAATCAGCATCAAAATCCAACAGCCTGAAGAGGATCCAACAAAAACCCAAGAGGATCGATCACAAATAAACTAAGTTTTTTTTCGTAGAAAACGATCCAAGTCTATTGATGATGAAGATGTTTGTTTTGCAAACAAACAAAGCAGATATGATTAGAACATCAAAATCTATGTTCTAGTAGAACGTTCTACAGTATCTGAATCATGAAAGTCTTGAGAAAAGAAGAAAGCTTTCAGCTTAAAGAAAACAATTAAGAATGTCATTCCCTGAATTTATCAGAAATCATTAACGACTGGCCTGCACAGCGATGAAAATGCTGTTGGTCACCTAGATCGCACGGATCTGTTGGAGGGGAGTCCGACTCGTCCGACTGGTCCGACATAGAAATATAACATAATATAACCATCCAAGAGACCAGGTATAACTGTATAACCATAGAAAAATGATGTATAATACACTATAGGTACCATCCAAGAGAATAGGTGCACAAAAAAAAATGGTTATAAATTATAAACGATAAATGGTGTATAATAATCCGTTGGATATAATAATCTTAATGTAGACCCATTTCTATGAGAATATTGAATATAATGGTATAGACATCTGAAATGTGAGATTGAAAAACCCCAAAGACCGGGATTAAGACCCGACCGGGATTTTTCAACATCCTGTTGGAAAATGAACCAGTCCATCCTTCGCAAGGAAAATAGAGATTCAATGGGAAATCCAGGATCCTAAAACGGAGGTACGTTAGTACCATATAAGGTACGTTAGTACCATATGTTTGGCCATATTTTGTGGGGATATTCCCTGAAATTTAGGCCTGATTTTTCGGCCAAAAATATATGGAATCGGTACCTCCGTCCTCAATCGCTTCCCAACCCCCCAAAGATAGAAAAATGACGGCTGATCAGCGAAAAACTAACCAATGGGGTGACAGCGACATGGGGTGAAAGTGACATCCTGAAATGGGGATGTATAACATTGTATAACCAATATCATATGAAATACGTTGAAATACCCTAAATGGTATTTCAACTATAGATGAATGGGTACAGATCTAAACCAGCGTTTCGATTGGGGGAATTTCATATTTAGGCTGGAACATAGTACTCTAGGGCTTCAGGGGCGCTTCCCGCCACTGGTTGGTTCACAGGACTACCGATAATTACAACAATCTCAATGGCGTCAAAATGCAAAAAAAAAAAAACGCCCGAGAGATTTCTATCCAAATGGGCAGGCAAATTTAGGGGACTCAAGTAGCCAGGCTTCTCCACCGCTAACTACGGCTGCAATTGCTGATCTCCCCCTTTTGTTGGTTTGAACACACTATGTTCATCCATTTTCAAGCAAGCAGAGTTAAGTCCAACTGCCCGCAACACATCTCTCTTGTTTCCCCCAGAAATGTCCAGCTTCCCTTCACATCATTCACGCGAAATTTTGTCCAAACATCCAACCGATGTAACCGCTAAATCAATGCACAAAATATGTTTGCTCGATGCTTAAGTCAGTAACACCAAATTATTGCTTGACTCTAAGATACCAAGTCCCCAGTAACCACAATCCCCATCACTACCATCCCCATCGCTGAAAAAACTATTGGTAATGATAGAGAAGATACAAAATACTATCACTAATACCAAAAATAGTAAGAATAAAAACCAATCATTCCCATAATGATATCCAGAAATCTCCACTAATGATATCATTATATCCCCTTTTTGACCAAATTGCGTCCGACAAAGTTTTGTCCACGGCACGATGATGCTGGCGAAGAAGGCTTCGAAGAACCAGCCTGCCACGAAGTCCTTGATCTTTCTCTGCACGAAGCGCAGCCAAGACTCCTGAGACGCGCGGAAGCGTTGGCTGCTCACGGTGAGGAAGGCTTGGGAAGGGATGGGGAGATTTGCTTCGCAAAACTTGGGGGTGTATCAGTTCTATATATATATATACATATATATATATATACAGTATATACATTTATATATATATACATATATATATATGTATACACTTCTATATATATATATATTGCTCTGTGTTTCTGGATATTGGAGGATGGGTCTGTGCTTTTGGCAAGACTTGGGATTTTGACATTAATCAGAAGATGGATGGAAAAACAAACATATAACGTTACAATATAATGTATGTATGTATATGTATATAATATAGATAATATATATATAATATATAATCACCATTAATTGGTTGGACATTATCATTTCTTCAACCCGAAAAAAAAAAAAACACAACGGAACAAGAGGGCTTTTTTTTTGACAACTCCATGATGAGTTCATCCACATTGCACCGAAAATCACCCTCGCCACGGTGAGTTGATGAATTTCTGGGTAAATTAGAATAATCCAGTAGTTCTGGATGATGTGAACGATGATCTTTCAATATTTCCTACTACATGTACCTACAATATATATATATAGTCTTATATATATATGGGTAAATTATAATAATTCACTAAGCTGAAATAAGGCCATTTGGGGATTCCCCTTACTAACCATGATTCCCATTGAGGGAGAACAGTGAGGTCGTTATAATTTACCCAGATGAATTGATAAGGTTTATGAAAAATCCCGAAAATGCTAAAAGTGCCTAGATATGCGCAGCTACCATCCAACTCAATCCGGATGTTGCCAACTTCCTTGTTTCTGTTCATTCTGATTGGGCTAAACTCCAACTTTTGTTGACCCAACCCCATTCTGGGCGGTTGTTTATGGCTAAACTTCCCATTTTCGTTGGTTGGAAGCTGCATGGTGGACGACGTCGACTCCGTCCTCTGGCTGCTTGTCATATTCGGCCAGGCAGCCCTGGCAATGGCATAGTCTGGCATAGTCTGGCTATGTGAAAATTGATGAAAAATTGGGTACATCTCATGATTTTGTGAAAAATCTTGGCAACAATAGTAATGTACCCAATTTATATGGCGACAGAACTAGTTTTGACTCTATTTCAAGGCGGAGATTCTCAGGTATGTAATCATCCTGAAAAACATTCCCATTTTGGTGCGGTATACAATGTCTCGGGTTTAACCGACAATTATCAGATAGATGTGTATATATATATACATATTTATATATATATATACATATGTATATATATATATACATGTATATATATATATGTATATATATATGTATATATATATATATGTATATATATATATGTATATATATATATGTATATATATATATATATATGGATGGGTATATAATAGGAATCCCATCATTTAATCCAAAACCCGTGGAATGGTTGAGAAACTTGCAGCGTGTGCTGTTTGAAGGCTAAGCTAGCGTTCTGAAAACAGGGCCATTTTTCATGTGTACGTCTTCAACCAATTCCACCTGTCTTGGGTCGGCTGAGAAGTCACTATTTCAAGTATGCGCATCGCCGAGCAACCGGCTGTTTGGGGGCCACTAGGGGCTAACACCCGTGCCATTCCTGTTAAAGGGTTTTCCCATGGGGCTATTCAAAAAATTGGTCGCTATCTTAATTTGCCTATCTGGTGCCCTGTTCCTAATGGTGACCTATTTCGCTGTTCATGGATCGATTTTTTTTGCGATTTCACAATTAGGTTCGGGCAGGTGGCACGCACAGAGGTTGGCAAGGTCCGTAAAGAACGGTTGTAACTTGCTTCCGGTCAAATCGTACCATCTACCCTCTGGTAAACGTTCACATAACGAACTGGAAAATCACCATTTTCAATGTGTAAATCCACTAATTCTATGGCAGCCCTTAATAGCTATGTTAAATTACCAGAGGGTATCTTGTTTTGGCTTTGGCAAAATCAATTCGACACACTGTGCGCTTAGGTTTGCCAATCCCAATGCTGTGCTTGCCAGCCTGCTCTCGGCGTGCTTGCATTTTGAAGGGAAGGCATTTGGTGTACGCAAAGCTGCTGCCAAGTGGTTTCCCGATTTTAATCTTCTTACTGCTGCCGATTGAGTGCATGTCTTTCGCGTTCCATAGTCCAAACAACCCCAAGCGGTCATCGTCTTTGAACCCTGTCAGCGCTCGTCTGGCGCGAAGGTGTTGGAGAAAAAAATCTAAATCCCTATCTGGTTGGTGGTATACCTACCCCTCTGGGGAATGTGAGTTCGTCGGTTGGGGTTGCTATTCCCAGTATATGGAAAGTCATAATCCATTCCATGGTTCCAGTCAGCACCAACCATGGATTGATCCGATCGCCCCATTTTTCACCGCAACTTAAAAAAGGGGCTATTGAAATATCGAATCCCCCAACCCCCCCATTTTTGGGCCCCATTTTTGGGGCCCAAAAAAGATTCTCCCAACTGCCTTTGGGACGACAAAGGCCACAGAGCTCATACTTGTGGTGGCACCAGGAGAATCCTCAAAAAAAAAGGATCGGATCCCAAAAGGATCCGAATAAGGTGAATGGAGAAGCCATGAGAACAAAAAACCCGGGGTAGAACTAGAAATACTGGGAATATCATGGGACAATGGTGATTTAATGGGTTTTAATGGGTTTTAATGGTGATTTAATAGATATACCCTCTGGCAAACAAACGTAGCTATTGAAAATAGCCATAGAAATAGTGGATTTACCCATTAATAGCATGGTGATGTTCCAGTTCGTAGTGCCTGAAATTCAATATACCCTCTGGTAAACCTACAAAAAAACTATGGAAAATCCCCATGTTTAATGGGAAAACTCACTATAAATGACCATTTTCAATAGCTACGTTAGTTTACCAGAGGGTATGTATATATATATATGGGTGTCTAGTGTGTGGGTGGCATAACTAGGTTGTCGTCCATTTTGCGGTGGAAAAACTGGGTCCGGAAAGCCGGAAAGGATGCAACTTGACTTCCTGCTGGTGTCTGGCCCCCCAATATTCTCGGGATCCTGAAATGCAAATAGGATACCAAGCCCTGAAATGCAATGGTCTGTCATAATTTTGCTCACTAAAATGGCACAATGTTCATGTTTATCATGTTTTCTCCCAAAGAAAATGGCATTTTTTGCCCATTTCTGGAGCAACCGCGGCTGCGCCGGACTGGAACAGCCTGCCTCTGGGTGTAGATCGGCAGTTCTGGCGTCGGAGCCCAAAACCCCCGTGTTTTGTGCAGCGGAAATCACGGTGGATTCAGGGGATTGTTTTCCACATATTTTTTTGGGACCAGTCAATGGATTGGTTTAAGGGAAAAATTACGGGAAAGCCTCATATTTCATGGGGAAATCTATGGTTTCCGGTTCAGATTTTCCCCAACAAACCAATCCAATGAACCAGAGAATGGGGCTGTTTCATATGAGCGGCTTGGGACTAAAAAATAACAATTGCATTAATGGCATACACTAACCATCACGGTCACAGTTTAAGAACCACCATCACAGTGGTGTTTAAATCACCAACTGGATCAAAATCAATCAAAAATAATGTGGGATTCACCCAGTGCCATGACCTACCAGTTGGGGAGGATTTCAATCCCATTTGTTGTAATATTGTGGATGGTTTTTTTTTGGGAGTACCCCATTAGCATACAATAACCATCATGGCAATAGGAGTAATCAACAAGAATGTAGTCGTGGTTGTGGCTTTGAAAGATACTGGCAAAAATGACCCTACTGATAAAGCCTATCACGGGGGTGGCAAGAATAACAATAAGAGTGTTGATACAATGACCGCAACAAAATATAAATTTAAAAAAATAAGATGACCATTATCAATGGTCATCATCAATTATCATGATCATGTATACATTTAAAAAAAAACGCCCTCGCCATCGTCGTCACCATCACCACCATGAAAAAAATATGGACTACAGAGGCTACAGAAAGAAACAACAACTGTTTTACTGCGGTAAGCCCAATCGCAAACAATCCATTTTAAACACCACCCATTCGAGAGTAATAGAACGTCATTTCACATCATCCTGGAATCCTAGATAGAGGTATACCCAACAAAAAACCTCTACTGCGGATGGTTTATTTTGGGGTTTACCACATTAATACTGTTGCAAGATTCAAGGACGGTCATGTGTCTAAAGATTGGGTGCCAACCTGTCTAATCTCACGGATACCCCTGGCAATCTGGCAATCGGACACCCGAGACCTTGTAGCGAATGGCCATCGTATGAGTCAAGACCAAACGGCACCCGAATGGCACACGAATGGCACCCGGATGGCACCCGGATGGCACCCGGATGGCACCCGGATTTTCATAGCTGGGATTTGTGGTTGTTGATTCTCCCAGTCAGATGGTAACAAGAAGTTTGACCCATCCCCAAATTAACCTCAGTTGGAATTTAGAAAGCCTGGGCATCCAACCAACCCCCGTCATCACAGCTTCGACTTGCTTTGGTGTTTGATCCGCTCTGTCGTTGGGACTCCCAAAAGGAATCCCGATCTCATCGACCTAATATTAAAAAGCCCCCAAACACCATCGTTTAGTCGGGGATGGGAAAACATATTTAGCTGGGTCCAAAATTCGTGGGGCTGTTTGATCTATGAACTCCGGATGGAGATAAAATAGATGTATGATGTGTATTTGGCTAGCTCAGAAAAGGTGGACACCTCACCTTTAGTAGATGTGCGTCTTGCACCAAGCGGTGCAAACCCAACGTTGCTTGAAAAGGCCCACATACCCTCTGGTAATTTAACATAGCTATTGAAAATGGCCCATCTATAGTGGATTTTCCCATTAATAATGGTGATTTTCCATAGCTATGTTAAATTACCAGAGGGACCATCCTGGAAATCCCACGGTGGCTCGCCAATTCCCAGGCCCACCTCACGCGCACAGTGACTTTATGGCTGCGCCGCCTGCGCGGCAACCGCTGGGGAAAGGACCCAGGCAGCGCCAGGAACGGGGGCATCTTACCACGGTTAGAAATGAGGTGTATATATATATACTATATATATACTATATATATATACTATATATATATATATACTATATATATACTATATATATACTATATATATACTATACATATATATATACATACTATGTATATATATACACTATATATATGTGTGTGTGTGTCCACCTATAACATATATATATATATACATATGTACAGATACGGATATGTCTCTGTATCTATCTATTTATCTATAGTTATTTAACTTTCTGATATCCTGGAAGTTGGGACTAACAGATAGCTTCAAACTGTTCTTTCCCAATACATCACAAGCAGAATGAATCATAAGTAGAATGAATCATATAAACAAGAGTGATTAGATCATAATTCATAATTATATCATATTATATCCCACTTTCTAATCAGATCACTGAGAATTTTGGTTGATTCGCCCATCTCTGTGTTTGATGGATACAGTAAATGGCCATGTTTGTTGGCTTCTTGGCTAGATCCAGATCCTCGAAATCGGTCAAATCCCAACCTTTGATCCCAAGATCCCACGGGGTTCCTAGAGTGGGTACCCCCAAATCATTCATTTTAAGAACATTTTCCATCAAATAAACCATCAATTTCGAGGTACCCCCATGACTATGGAAACCTCCATTTAAACCCATGTTTCTTACGTTTCAATCCAAAATTGCCGGCGGCCCTCGCCTGGGTTTCTCTGGATTGGAGTGGGAGGCGTTGGAGTGCGACGAATGCACGGACCCATCTGATGGCACCTTGACTAAAGCTGAAGGGAATGCAGTGATGGAAGTATGTTTGCAGATTCATGGTATACAAGTTGCGTGAACAGATGTCCGGTCCTTTGTACATGATAGTGAAATAGTCATAAAATGCTTCGTGTGTGTGTGTGTGGGTGGATGCATAATTCATATAGTTGTTTGTGTAAGTGCACATACAGAATCATGCAGGTCTGTAGGTACTGCTCCAAGATGGCAAACCTTACCAGTTGCCAACTTGCGCAAGAAGTCATCATGTTTGGCCTGTGTCATTTGACGCGCCTGACTGATAGACATTCAGAGATTCAGAGGTGCCAAGTGGAGACCCCAGATGCTAAAAGTAGCAACCACAACAACCACAACAACCACAACAACCACAATTACATTGGGGAAGCCCTGCTAAAAGGAAACATATTGCAACAGAGCTCACAGATGATACAAAGCACATAAAACACACGTGTGCGGAGCCCGTCACTATCTGTGCAATGGTCAAGCTGCATGGAATTCGTTTTTGGTACCGTCGTCCCAGCATCATGAGGGATTCCATATTGCGAGTATACTAACCCCTATTATTGGGGGATGACCATCCCCTTCTTTTGGACAAGTAATGTAATATCTATGTGTATGTATTTCTGTGTGTGTATGTATGCATTTTATATATATATATATATTATATATATATAAGATGCATGATGTGATGTGGTTGGACAACCATGTTGCTTCTGCGTCTTCCCATGTTCATCCATGTCCATGGTTCAGATGGTCAACCGTCTCCAAGGTCTGTGTTTTACCACGGAAAATCCGATGAAAACCTCCATCGGTTGATGAAACCATCAAGTGGCTTGGTTCAAAAATCTGGGATGGATTGTGCAAAAAAAAAAATGCCCCTTAAAACGTGGTCTTAACAATGATCAACCGGAGAATATGGGCACCAGATTTCCCGCAAATCCAAGTGAAAATCGCAATGTCATTAGTCATTTTAGCAAAAATTGTATATTCATAGGGGTTCCCAGTTCATGGATTATGATAATACCGAGTATAGTGGGTAGTATAATCCCCAAACTAATCATCGGCCAACAGCAGTTTATATACCCGTTGTGACTGCTCGCCTTGCCGGACGAGTTTGGATCCAAAGATGGCGGTGTCGCGGATATCCTTGGGTGCCACTGAATGGTGTCTGTTCCCATAAGTCTTGGCAATTTCAATTCGGAAAAATGATAGGAAAGCCATCAAAAAATTGTAAACATTCGGTCTTAAGCCATTGAAACTCTGGGGTAATTCTCCTGGTTTCAGACAAAGCCATGTTTTTAATCGGGTTCATCCAGAAGAGTCTATGAATGAATGTGATCTGAGACAAGCATCGTGGTTTTTGTTCGGGCTGGTTGACTCCCCCTGGAAACATATGGATATCCACCATTATACTGATTAATTGACTAGTCAGGTATGGTTCATGGTGAATTGGCAGCTGCAGCATAACCCATGTAGAACTAGTGTTAACCAGAATAATAATCATGATAATAATAAATCATAATAATAATAAATCATAATAATAATAAATCATAATAGTAAGAATAACAACAATGATAATATATACTGTATATGTCTGAATACATACCAACTGGTACAGTATGAGGCTCGGCTCGGATGCTCCGGATGAAGGTTTAAGCGGCATGGCTGGTTGCCACGGTTGCCACCGTAGTTATGGCTAAGATTCGCCCCAAAAGTGGTAGACCTGAAAAATCATTGGAGGCTTCACCTTCAGGGGATAGCTGGGAAAAAAACGTCTGTAAATATATATATATATAATATTATATTATATATATATATATCATAGGATATAATATATATATATATATTATATACCCTCTGGTTATGACTATATACCCTCTGGTTATGACTAACAGTTTGCCATGGAAAATCACCATGCTATTAAGAACGATAAACCATCTATTTCTATGGGCCCTTTTCGGCGAGGGGCTCACATCGGGCATAAATTCGGGCTCACTTTGGGCATAATTTTTTGAGGTTCACTTGGGGCATATCTGGCTCACTTGGGGCATATCTGGCTCACTTGGGGCATATCTGGCTCACTTGGGGCATTTCTGGGCTCACTTGGGGCATATCTCGGCTCTCTTAGGGCATAAATGGACTCACTTTCAGCAAAAAGGGATCACTGTGGCCATCAAGAGAAGAGTACGACTTTATATCTTCCACTTGATGCAACAAGAGGCACGACACCTTTAGGGTTTATATGTTGTTGCACTTAATATAAGACGAGCCACGGCACCTTTAGGGTTTATATGTTGTTGCACTGAATATGGGAAGGGCCACGACACCTTTAGGGTTTATATGTTGTTGCACTGAATATGAGAAGGGCCACGACACCTTTAGGGTTTATATGCTGCTGCACTCAATAGAAGAAGACCCACGACACCTTTAGGGTTTATATGTTGCTGCACTTAATGTAAGAAGAGCCACGACACCTACTTTAGGGTTTATATGTTGTTGCACTTAATATAAGCCACGACACCTTTAGGGTTTATATGTTGTTGCACTGAATATAAGCCACGACACCTGTAGGGTTTATATGTTGTTGCACTTTATGTAAGAAGAGCCACGACACCTTTAGGGTTTATATGTTGTTGCACTCAATGTAAGAAGACCCACGACACCTTTAGGGTTTATACGTTGCTGCACTTAATGTAAGAAGAGCCACGACACCTTTAGGGTTTATATGTTGTTGCACTTAATGTAAGAAGAGCCAGGACAGCTACTTCAGGGTCTATATGTTTTTGCACTTAATGTAAGAAGAGCCACGACACCTTTAGGGTTTATATGTTGTTGCACTTGATGTAAGAAGGGCCACGACACCTTTAGGGTTTATATGTCGTTGCACTTAATGTAAGAAGGGCCACGACACCTGTAGGGTTTATATGTTGTTGCACTTGATATAAGAGGAGCCACGACACCTTTACGGTTTATATGTTGTTGCACTTAATGTAAGAAGAGCCACGACACCTTTAGGGTTTATATGTTGTTGCACTTAATGTAAGAAGAGCCACGACACCTTTAGGGTTTATATGTTGTTGCACTTAATGTAAGAAGGGCTATGACAGCTGCCGTATGAAGTGAACGAAACATAACATCCAGGCACCGAATCACGCCCAGCACAGTTGCATTTAGATGCGCCGTATATTAGGTCAACTAATCAGACAATGAACTCAACGCGACACAAGGAGCACAGATACTTTTAGATACGCCATAACGAAAAGTTAAGGCATCACAGAATGAAGTGAACGAGACACGCCGTGCTGAGTTGCACTGTGGCACCCGGTAATACTTCCTCGCTCTTGCGCGGAGCCTTACACGGTGCCTATGTAACAACTTTACGCCCGGAGCAAGACCAAAGTTACGCCCGGAGCGAAACCAACTTTGCGCCCGGAGCGAGACAAATTTACGTCCTAAGCGAACCCCCGCCCGCCATTTTCCATGGCTATGTTAAATAACCAGATACCATCAATGGGAGATCTTCAGGATCCTAAAATGGAGGTACGTAAACGTACCACTTTTCAGGCCATATTTTGCTGGGATATTTCCTTACGCCTGAAAAATAGGCCAAAAATATGGAATCGGTACCTCCGTCCTCAATCGGTTCCTGTTGCATGGCCATTGAGTTTATGAGAGTTGAATGTTATGGTTGTCTCTCACTTCATCAGAAATTACACTAAGGGCCCCAGTTCGAAGTTGATAATCCCATCTGCCATGTATGTCCACCATAAATCCACATGGGGCATTCCTGGCGTGAAAACAAACCATTTGTTTCGAAGCGATCAGTCATCCATTCGGCATGGATTAATTCCCTACAATGGCTGGTGAAATCAGAATTTTGAGATGCTTAAGTCCTATTGATAAAAGCTTCAATCACCAAACTATTGATATGAAACAACAAACTAATGATTGATCATCATTATATTAGTGATTTTGTATCATATATTGATAATATGATGACTAGCTGGTTGGTGGTATTTCAACCCCTCTGAAAAATATGAGTCAGTTGGGATGATGAAATTCCCAACTGAATGGAAAAGTAAAATATGTTCCAAAGCACCAACCAGTATAGTAATATAATAATTAAAATGAAGAGAAAATAATAGTACTAATGATAGTAATATATATATAATAGGTATGTCCGTAACTCTTCAAAGTTAGGTTCCATTCACGTCCGAGAATTTCAGCCAGTGGGGATTGTTAATATCCTATATTGTTAATATCAATGGATTGGTTTAAGGGAAAATCTACAGGAAAGCCCCATATTTAATGGGAAAATCTATGGTTTCCTGTAAATTTTCCCTTAAACCAATCCAATCATAATATGATGATTAGTTACAAGGATTGATATGACCCCTACCGAACGCGAAATGCAAAAAACGAGCTGCTTGCTGACTTTGGCGCCGCTCCGTTCCAGCGACGTCCTGGTGCAGAGACATCTTGGGAGAAAGGAAGATGAAATTTGGAAGAATTCCTAAAAATCATAGAATTGGATTATGGGAAAATTTTAACCGGAAAGCCCATCAAATTTGATGGTAAAAACCATGGTTTCCTGTAAATTTTCCCTTAAACCAATCCAGTGAAAAAAATGGTGTTCCACTTCGATACGAGAATTCAGATAAAATCGGGATTTGGAAAATGCTAACAAATTCATTGATAATTCATAATAATTCTAATGAACAAAAAATCGGATGCAATTTTGGGAAATAGGTTTTTTATCAATACGAAAATTGGGAGAAAAAAAGGACGGAATGTGGAAATGTACTTTTTTGTATCTAACCAACAAAAGTTGCGGCTCATGGTTCAGTAGCCATGCTTTGCTTCCCCACTTATCAATGGGATGATGCTAGGACTGTACTTACGATCACCAGGGATACCAACCTGACAGGGATGCATGTCCAAGTACTCCAAGAAAATTGACATGGAACTATGGAACCGGTCCTTCCAAAAAACAATCAATGGAACCACATCAACTTGCTTATTCCATGTGAAATCTTAGGGGTGCAAATCGTAACTGGCGTGGATTTTTCCATACCTTTCTTCCTTTGTGCCAGGTTCAATCCCCTGGAGACTCAAACAAGGCCCCATTTTCGTTGGGAATGTCCCCCATTTTTGACTACTACAAACCATCAAGGAATGTTCCATCGCCATGTTGGGGGGAAGGTGCAACTACTCATTCTATCAAGAAGCCCTCCTTGACTAGTGGAACTACCCCAAAAAAGGATGAAAATTGATAATTCTGACAAATGGTTCTAAGAACGGGCCCCAAAACTCAACAAGTTCAACAACCCAGAGATTTATCAAAATCTGAGTTTCAACATCTTTCAACCTTTGCCCTTTGCGCGACTTGCTATGGCCGGCCCCACAGCACGCACGCCACGTTTCGCCCAGGCCCCCCTCGCAACGCCAACCGCCCAGGGACTTGACCAGCAAAGTCATCTTTGTCATCCAATCCTGGCGGCCAAAAATGGCTGATGGCTATTGCTATGGAAAATTTTTTGGTGTAAAAAAATATATATGTAATATATACATATTAATGTATGACTATATATGTATCATTACTAATTACCAATAGTTTCGATGATGATGATGATGATGATGATCATCATCATCATCATCGTCATCGTCATCGTCATCGGCATCATCATTGTCAATATGCCTCCCCAAGGATCTTTAGGACATCTTCAAGGCCATCTGCGGGGATCTTCTGCGGAGCTAGCGTTTTTTTTGCGAGCCAACAGCTCGCATGTATCGCCTATGGATCTCAGTATCAGGTTTTCATGAAATCTGACCATCTGGAATGGACTGGATGAACCTCTGAAAGTTTCCGCTATATTAGCATATATATGCATATATTAGCTATGGTGTTTGTTGAAAAGACTTTGTGGTTGCGGTTTGCCATAATGCCGTAGTCATTCAAAAAATGGATGGTTATCATCTGCTGGCATTCCAGCCTGCACGGGCAGTGTGCTTCTCACCGTTTCACGAGAAAACGCATCACCATGCACCACAGCAAATACCAATTAATTCAATTTCGTCCAAATTAGATCATAGTGAAATCACACTGACATGTCCAAAAAAAGATCTTTTGCCACTTTAAACAGAAAGAACGAACAGAAAGAACTCCTTCGACCCAGCACGACTCCTCCAACAGCTCTTCCATGCGCGCATCGTGCTGTCGCAAGATCTGCTGAAATTCGTCCGCCTCCAGGCCTGCCGCAGAAACGAACCAAAAACGCTGAAACAGCCAAGCATAAAAAGTGCCTATTTAGATTTGATGATACATGTAAATAAATACGCGTATAACATATATATACATATATGTATATATATATATACTTAATGTAATAAATATTATAATATATATATATATGTATATATATATATATCACTGTATATACTGATATACATGTACTGTGTCTAGAACAAAAATATACAAATGCCGGGTATCTCCTTAGCCGCAAACTTGCCGAGCTGATTGGGGTTGCGGTTTTCAAGTCTGCTGAGGATGCAGGGATGCAGCCGCCGGCAGTAGAAATCCACATCATTTCACGTGGGAAAACATCTGAAAATCATTGAACATGGAGATATGATGAGATATGATGAGATATGATGAGATATGATGAGATATGAATATATATATATATATGAATATATATATATATATATGAATATATATATATATATATGAATATATATATGAATATATATATATATGAATAAATATGAATATATATGAATATACATGAACATATATGAATATATATGAATATATATGAATATATATGAATATATATGAATAAATATGAATATATATGAATATATATGAACATATATGAATATATATGAATATATATGAATATATATTCATATATATTCATATATTTGAATATATTTGAATATATATATATATATGAATATATATGAATATATATGAAAATATATGAATATATATGAATATATATGAATATATATGAATATATATGAATATATATGAATATATATGAATATATATGAATATATATGAATATATATGAATATATATGAATATATATATGAATATATATATATATGAATATATATGAATATATATATATGAATATATATGAATATATATATATGAATATATGAATATATATGAATATATATATATGAATATATATATATATATGAATATATATTTGAATATATATGAATATATATGAATTTATATATATATATGAAAATATATATATGAATATATATATATATATATGAATATATATATATATGAATATATATGAATATATATATATATAAATATATATATACACATACATATAGAATTTCCAAAGGGTTCCAAAAACCATCTGAGCCCCTGCCAAGTGACCATGCGGTTTCCCACCACGTGCTGGACTGAACTGGATGTCCTGCAGGTGGAAGAACCAGCGTTCTGCGTGAATGGAAAAAAGTTTGGCCGAAAACCATGTTTTTACACATAAATCTGGGTTTTCCGGTTTCAAATGCCCATAGCGTTTTGGTCAGCAAATAGAGCAGCTATTGCTGGGTGTAAGGTGTCTCTAGATAGGTCTAGATAATATAAGAAAATATCCCCAATGACAGGGCTGCTAGTTGATACTTTTTGCCTCACCCTCTGGATGTTAAATCATATTAAATCCACATCTGGGAAATGGTGATTTGATATGTGATCTCAAAGGTTTGGACCATGCAATCAATTTGCGAATCAAACAAATGATTTCCGGAAACTTCTGATGTATGATTTTTGCCGGAACTCTGATGATGATGATGATGACGACGATGGTGGTGATGGTGATGGTGATGGGTGATGGTGCTGGTGATGATGGTGATGATGGTGATGATGTTCATGACGACCGTGACAATGAAACTAAAGTTTCGTTTTTGGCCCTTTTCAATTCCCCCCTGTACAACTTTTGAAAAATGACAACAGTCGCGAGCCTCTCAGATGCCCGGCACCATGTTTTTGCGTATGATGTGTGGGCACAATCCATCTTTTGATTATCTTTTATGGCCACTGCTTGTATTCAGTGGATTGAATTGGGGGAAGTGCGGACCTTCTTACCTCATTTCGAGGCTTCAATCGCAATTTTCTGTTCCAGGATCTATGGGCCTATGGGTATGGCGATGGCTCAAAATCGACACCCATTTTGGGATCATGACATACCCTCTGGTAAACTAACAGTTTGCTATTGAAAATGGCCCAGTCGAAATAGTGGATTTTCCCATTAAAAATGGTGATTTTCCATAGTTATGTAAACGTTTACCAGAGGGTAACAAAATCCACAGCCATATGTGGGTCCCTTGGGACCCCATGTCGACACCTCCTCTTGGAGCGCGTCGGGCTGCATTGGCCGCACAGCTTCAGGTGAGACCTGTACGGTGAAGCATTGGAGAGTGACAATCATTACATTTTAGTAATTACCTATCATTACTATCTAGTAACTATAGTATAATAATTACTATTTAATATAGTCCATATGATAATTCATTATATATATATAAATATCAATTATAGCAATTACTATAACCATAGTAACTATGGTAATATATAGTGAACCAGTGCAATTATAGTAAATAAATAAGTACTATTGTCACTGTCATTAAAGTCATTACATATCATAATAGTCACTATAGTTACTATAATTACTATAACAACTGTTTGAATTCTGAGAAAATAATAATAGCGATGATATTAATGATGGCAATGATCGTAGTAAAAATAATAGTAATAGTATAATGTAGTAATGACAATGATTACTGTATTCATACTACGATAATGATAGTAATGATTTAATGATAGTAATGATAAGGATGCCTAAAATCTTATGATAGGAAAAGTATAGTCCTATGATTATTAGAATAATGATGATTCTATGTTAAGAATATAGAAATGGATAGTAATTGGGATATGTATCATGTGTATATATATATATATGTATACAATACTTGGATCTTCCAACTCTTCATGTTCATGCCCTTTCCCAAAAAGGCACAAATTTATGGCGGCTTGATGGAAAAACACCTGTTTCATTAAATAATGACTTTTGTGCACAAAAAGAGTCTGCTAAAGAACCATGAAACCAAGGTTGGGTAAAGTCGTCTATTCAGAAATGCATGTGGTCGGGGAAAGTGGCCTTTTGAACCAAAAAGTATATCTCAACCCCGAAAAAGAAGCAGAAATTGGTGCAAAAATGGGTTCAAACATGATGTTGAATAGGATAGATCATGCTTACATCTTTTTGGTGATTACTACAATCATGATGGTGATATGCTATGATGAAAATAATGTTGATAAAGATGATAAACGTGATTGCATTGGTAATATTGATAGCAACACATTAACTATATGAATAATATTGAGAACACTCTACTGGTCATACTAAATATCAAGAATTATATTGATGATATTGATCGTACTATATAGTACTGATGATCATGAGGACAATATGGAGTTTTTAGCCAGAGAAAAACGACGATTAGACAGGCCATATTCTTTAGTGACGCTGGAATATTTGCTGCAGTTGTATTTCTATACGCATTGCTGCTGTCAATAGTGGAACCACCAACCAGCCCTGTCCTCCATTATCAAAGGCTCAGTCGCCCCATTTAAAGTTTGTGAATCTCCTATCTGGCTAAACCTGTCAGTTGCGTAGGTCACACCCAAAATTCAAGCTAATTCCCAGCAATTCAACGTGGCCCTAACAAAACGATAATGTTCAGATCCGGAAAGTCAAAATCCTCTTCGAAACCCATTTTCTATTGGTTTAGATTCTAGATCCGAGGTGCATTGCATTCAACACTGCAATCTTATGCTTGGATTCTCATCCGATGTCATAAATATCTCTATATGTTTGCAATGTATACCTTTGATGGGACACATTCCAAAAAGGAAAACCGCATTTCCAGAATCAATAAGCGCAATGACTGTATTCAATATTGATCAATATTGTAAATGTCAATGATCTGTATACTTTACACCAAGTGATCCAACACTGACTTTTGTCTGAAAATTCCCAGCAGCTTCATCTTCTCTTTCCCATGAACATAATTGAAATACCCTCTGGTAATTTAACATAGCTATTGAAAATGGCCATTTATAGTGATTTTTCCCATTAAACATGGTGATTTTCCATAGTTTTTTTGTAGGTTTACCAGAGAATATACTGAATTTCAGGCACTAGTAGCCTCTGGTAAAGCCACATGGCTTGCCTTTTTATGGTCCCATGAACTTCGATAATTTTCCCAGCCATTTTTGATGACACCGGAGGCTATATCCCCTTGAATATCTTCATTGTATCCCATTATTTATGTATATATATATATATATGATCTTATGTGATTATATATGATTATATATGATTATATATGATTATTTATGATTATATATGATTATATATATATGCATATAAAAGATTGTATATGATTATTTATGATTATATATGATTATTTATGATTATATATGCATATAAATGATTATATATGATTATATATGATTATATATGATTATATATGATTATATATGATTATATATGATTATATATGATTATATATGATTATATATGATTATATATGATTATATATGATTATATATGATTATTTATGATTATATATGATTATATATGATTATATATGATTATATATGATTATATATGATTATATATGATTATATATGATTATTTATGATTATATATGATTATATATGATTATTTATGATTATATATGATTATATATGATTATATATGATTATATATGCATATAAATGGTTATATATGATTATATATGATTATATATGATTATATATGATTATATATGAATATATGTGATTATATATGCTTATATATGATTATATATGATTATATATGATTATTTATGATTGTATATGATTATATATGATTATATATGATTATTTATGATTATATATGATTATATATATATGCATATAAATGATTATTATATGATTATATATGATTATATATGATTTTATATGATTATATAAGATTATACATGATTATATATGATTATATATGATTATATATGATTATATATGATTATTATATCATGTATTATTATGAATATGTATATATATATATTACTATATATGTATGTTGTATAATATCCCTTATATATCCTTATATTATATTCCATGGTATTCCGTTACATTCCCATATCCCATGATATTCCCATGATATCCCACAAATCCAAACAAAGCCGTTTCTCATAAAAGCTGCCGGTTTCCAACTGCTCGCCAGGTTGGGCGCTAGCGCAAGCTGCGCAAGCTGCGCCATCACCGGGACTCCACGGCGCACCCGGACACCGGGGCCGGGAGCGGCGAAATTGGAGTTTTCTAGTTTAGAAACTGGATCACTTGACTGAAATTGAAGGGAAAATTCACAACACCTTGAACGGATGACATCATGAGTGCTGCCTTTTCGCTTTTCTTCTACCTTGTTTATTAAGATTGCAGATGGAAACTCTGGAGGGGGACACCCTGCGATTTTCGAGGCGATGGGACAAGCTCGATGTCTTTTTCCAGAGCCAAGAAAAGGCTGGCGAAGTATCGATGGTCCGAGGGTCAAGTCAGTAGGAGCTCATGACGGTTTGCTATGGAAGATCACCATCTTTTAAATATTAAGAGGTAGATCAGCTACTGTATAACTGACCAAACGGCGCGGCCCAGTAGGCTCCTGGCCTTTGGCTCCTTCAAGCCATTGCTTAAATCCCCATTAAACCTGTTTATCTTGGTAAGCACACCATTTCTCGGGTTGACTCCCGACTTTCGTTGGTTTAATCAAACCCGCATCCAACTGTTTCGTGGTTAAATCCCAACTACCATCTGGTTATGACTAACATAGCCATGGACAATCACCATCTTTAATAGGTAAACCATCTATTTCTATGGGCCATCTATACCATGGCTATGTTAAATAACCAGATGGTAATTCAACTGTCCACATCTCAACGAATTCGGACTGGGATGGTCCCAGCGTGCTACTGCTACCCCACATCCCAATCTTCGACCCCTGCCAGCTGCTGCATCAACTCCGGACCGCTCCGGATGCGCCTCACAGGATACGAATAGCTAAGGGGAAATGGCTGGAAATGCGACCAGCCAAATGGTAGATTTACTGACCAAAATGACCCCGATCTGGCTGGGTTCCTTAAATTGAAAAATCAAAAAATGTTTCTGATATGAAATGGGTTGGTCAAATCATGTCAAAACCGCATACAGTTTGATGATGTTTGCTGCTTAGAGAGCTGCTGTTTTGTTGATCTACTTCAAAAAGTTTACTTCACACATCCAATCCCAAAGAGGCTAAAAATCAAAGTGTATGGCTATAACATGCTACCCATCCAGCACAAACACATTGTTATTTTCTTACTCCAAAAGCTTGCGAAACTGTTTTCAGTCTGAAAACTGGTGAAACCTGGTCCTCCAAAGAAACATGCTCTGACTAACCAAAAAGTAGATTTCCCAAAAGGTTGATTTATCGCCAGCATTGTAGTGAAGGTCGTCCTGAATCTCATGTTTTATTGAGGAGATCGCGGGTGTTGGTAGTCACTTGGACATCGCTAAACATGGGGATTGTTTCGATGATTTCAGTGACAAAATCCGGAGATGCTAGCCAAGAAAAATGGGAATGACATCTTAATATTGAAATACATTAAATGGGTCACGAAAAACGGCCCAACTTTGTGAGTGGTCAGCAAAATTGAGCCCATTCTGGCCCATTCTCGCTTTCTTGGGGACAGTTTCAATGGCTGCAGGTGGATCCACGGGGTGAGCTTCCCATCCGTTCATTGGTTACTTCCACATGGTGAGAACACCATTTTTCACATAAATCCATGTATAATCCATGTAATCCATGTAAATCCATGAAAAAAAAAACGATGTTTCATGTTTCACCCCATTCTTCGCCATGTTTGATGTTTGAATCCCATTTAAATCCCCATGTTTCATTGGGAAACAACCACAGCCAGGACATAACGGCTACACCAAGAGCGCCAAAAAAACGCACACTCGCCTCACATTTTCGTCACGGCCCTGCCATTTGGCTTTGGTCACCTGCAAACTGCCGGAAGTTACCTTCTGGTGGATTGACGGAGATGTGAAAAAACATAGGTTCCACAAGAAATGATCTATGAATGGTAATTCTTCCACATCTACAGTTAGCTAAGTTGGTTTGTAGGTTAACTACCATACATCTTATTGTCTATAGCTGGGTGCATGAATCAACTTATATAACTCAGGCATCGGTTGTGGTACCCCAGAACGAGGACTTGAAAAACAGATGCAGGGGTCCAACCCTTCTTGACAATGAGCCAACAGGTCGGAGGATCTCGATAGCATGTGGAGATTGAGGTCTGACCCAGGCTGCCTTCTTTTCAGTTTTTTTGCGGAAACATTTCTTGGAAATTAGGCCCTGAGTTAACATATTGAAAATGGCCAATTTATAGATGATGCACCTATTTGAAAGGGTGATTTTCAGGGATTCTCCATATGTTAAATTACCCGAGGGTAGATCCGGGTAGATGATGTTCCTATTCTTTTGCGAAAATAAGCGACGTCCAGTTTTTGCCAGGTCCGTTCACTGATGGTACACGAAATCATCTCCACTGATGGGCCCCATAACTTCCAACATCTTCCAACCCCACCTCTCAACAAATTTCAGGAACTGACCTTTTTTTGCACCTCACAATTTTTCTTGTGGTACATCGGTATACCGTTATTATCACATATTATCACATATTATCACATAGTATCACATATTATCGCCATTTGGTTCTTTTAAACACTCCAGGTTGAGGCGTTTCATCTCCCTGCAGTTTGCTGCGCCTGGCAGACTTTGTAGCTGTTGAAGCCTGGCAAGCAACTTTGGGCCTGCACATTGTCGAACATGGAGCTAAACGTCTGCCTCACGCGCAAACAAATTGGCCGTCAGATGTTCTTGGGTTTTGTTGTTGGGCGCCCTGATGAAATGGGGCGAGACGTACAGCCTATCCCAAGACTGGACGATTGTTCAGAACCCCCACCCCAATCATCCCCACACAGGGTGGAACTGTATCTCTAAACATCGTTCAAACCACCAACCAGCGATTGGTGACTCGTAGTTTCACTGCCATTTTCTCATAAATTGTCCTTTTTGTAGTTATATATGTTATCTTCATTTTGTAGTCTCTATTTTTGTTTCATTCACCCATGTCTTTGTTTTTTTTATTTATTTGGTTGGTTGACGATGTCAATGGTCCCATCTTTGCTGGCGAAGTCGGAGCTTCCGGGGGCGACTTTTCCCAATTCCACTTCGCCTGGCTTGCGAGGTGCGAAAGTTGATGAAGCAGTAACCTGCCATCGCCGGGTCGGCAGTGGGGCCTCCTTGGATGCCGTGTTTACCCCCAAAACACGCTAGAAAAACCAAAAATCTCACGAAAGTCGTGGTAGTTCTTCGATTTTTTCGGGGGAATGTGTTTATACATAATGATAGATGCTGATGATCATGAAGGTGAAAGATATCATGTGGTTCAAGGCTTCTGGGACGATCCTGGTGATTTTCTTTTTCACCGAAGAACGGTGTTTTTTCACTCTGTGCCCCTCCGTTCAAAGGGAGGGAGATATAATATATATCCGCCGACCCAAACCATCAGCAGGGGGAGTGCGTCAGAGGAAAGGCAAACAGAGCATGGGCCGGCCACTTTGTTAAGTAGCTGCCGAAGAACTTTGCCCATGCACTGCCACGTCTCTGGCCTTCACTGCCTGGCATGGTGCTTCGGTGTGGCGGACTGCATGTTGGAGGCCTGGGAAGTGCATTTCCGAAGCTTGGTTGTGTGGCGACTTCGGACAGATGTTCTGGAGAGTCAGAAAGTGACGTTAGTGGCAAATCTCCAAGCCCCGCCCAGCAGGGCTTCTTTCTCGGCCACATCTGCACTGATGCGGTCGTGTCGGCACCAAGGAAGCAGTTGCCATCTGATTCGTACTGTACAAGGCGAGCATTCCAGCCCAAGACAACCAACCCAGGGCGATCATAGCGTTCTCCAAGTACAACAAACGCCCAAGCATCACCAACTCCTTCTTCCGCCGCACGTACTGGTTTTAGATGTTTGCCACGACCAGCGCAGGAGCCATCAGCATGAACGAGGAGGCGGTCCATGTCTTGCCACTCAAGGGTTGGGTCACATTCATCAATGGCTTGTTGAACTTCAGCAGGACAGTCATAGCCATTGGGATCCTTGTGCAGAACGTCGCCGTATGAGTTCAAGAACTCGACAAGGTCTTCTGATGTGAAGCCAGTTCTCAAGGTCTGACGAGTTTGATGAGTCTTGGTCAGTGGAACTTGCTGGTCGGTGAAGATGATCCTCTCAAGCCCAGTGCGGACTAGTTCACGTTCAGTCCAGTCACAACTGCTCGAAGATACCCGCATTGACACAAGACTTGTAGAACTTCAACTTCAAACAAGCGAGAATGCGAAGAGTGCAAGAAGGTGCCCTCAACATCGTGGAGGTCGGTGTGGCAGAACATGTAATGGAAATGCATCGCATCCCAATCCCTATGTCATGATGTCCAAAAAGGAATGCGTGACAATTGTGACCCCAATGCTTGAGTTCCTGCACAACTTCATCCTCCTTGCCGAAGACGGGGATCTCGATATAGTTGGGAAGCTGCCCAAAATCCGATCCAGGGATGATTCGAATGGGTCGTGTCAGACCGTTCTCAGATGGCTCTGACTGTTCTTGCGTTGTGAGCAGGGTGTTAAGCTGTAAAAGGACTGGACCCGCAACGTTGTCAGGTTCGAGGATTGGCATCAGCCATTGACGAAGTTGAACAACGATGCCATATCCACTTCGGCCCGGTATAGGTCTGTTCTGGAGGAGCGGAACGGTGTCATACTAAGCTTCGCATTGCTGTGTGGGATTGGGATCAAAACATCTGCCCAGGTATCCGATGCTCCCCAGGAATGGGGACCCTCTACGCTGCAACGCCTGGGCAAAGCCTCAGGTGTTGCGCGTATATATATATATATATCAGATTCTGTTCGGGATTTACATTTGGGATATAGACGAACATAGCTATACTACATAAACCCTTTACGAGTATCAACCACTTGCCCTTCATGGTCCCGAATTTCCATCCACTTCTCCAGCGCACCGACATTGCATCGATTTGCAAAGTCGATGGGCAAATACCTCAGACCCAATGTCTTCAAGGGACAAAATCTAAAAAATCTGGAAAATGAACTTCACTTCATTCCACTTTCCAGAGTTTTCCACCTGCCCGAATGAAACTCTCCTGTAAGGCATTGTTGGGGCCGCAAAATTAAGTGTAACAACGGCCATGGGGTTCCCCGGTTTCCCCGGTTTGCCCCCATCTAATTGGGGCCCATGTTCGACAGGTTGGTTTCAACTTCCACGGAAAATGAAATTTCCTTGCAACATCTTGAAACCACCAACAAGATATGCAGGTACATTTACTGTCTTGTTTCCCTCTTCCCAAATGATGAGATGGGTGCAACTCAAGCTAGCTCGTTGGGTGGACTTCCTTTCATGACCAGGTGATTCCACATCCGGAACAGAACTGTGTGAATAAGATATGCTAAAAAATTGGTGCAATATCTGCACACATAATAATTACAAACCATCCTCACAAGCGTGTAGGTGACATGTTTGACCACAGAATTGCTTGAAAATCACACTTTGCCAGATCAAACTTCATCAGGTGTGTCTCTCCTTGACATGATACCCGACCTGCCGTCTGGATACAAACCAAACTGATTTTGAAGGCTTTTGTGCCTTCTTTGTTTCCAATTCAATCAAGAATCAGGGTACGGGTATGGAATAACAAATTTGGGTGTGGCTCAAAAATCAAAAATTTGGCATATCCTATATTTTGGCATCCCGGAACAGTTGTCACTAAATGAGCCATACCCCCCAACCCTAGAGATTGATTCTCCCCCAAGTCCTCCAAAGCACAGCTGCCGGCCATTTATCACATCTCGCGCTGTGTGACTTCTCAACGAAAATCCGCTGGGAGACCACTTCGGGAGACCCAGCAACCCCGCCGTCGCGGGGGTTGAGGTCCTTGCCAGCCTCCAACGACCAAAAGTCGATGTCTTGACCAAAAGTGCCTTCATTTCTCCACATTGGGATGTGGCCATGAGTCAAAATGCTGAGACCCTTTCTTGTTGACACCCAAAAAGCGAAGATTTATGGATGGTCATCCCCTCATTTCAGACGGTTGAAGAATAGCTTTTGAGCACGGGAACACCTTTGTGCGCAGCGCCTGGAGCCCTGGAAATCTCCCCAGAAATGGTGCTGATCCCGGCACCGGAATTGATGACTTCTGAAAAATATGCAATCCAGCCATGTGCCAAAGTATAAAAACTCTATTTTGAGCCTTTAAATTCGAATAAATCATTTGCGTTGAGGATTTTTTCGTATAAAAAAAAGGCGAATCGGGGGACACAGCCACCCGTAATATCCTTGGAGACTGGCACAGTGCTGTCTACAAAAAACGCTTGGCGACCTAGCAGTTGCAAACATTGCGCCAGCCAACCATCCGGCTCAGTAGACCTACTGTATCTAATTCAGCTTTCAATCCTGGCTCACAAAAGGCGGCTGGTTAGGGCCTGCTGTGTCCTCCCAAAAGTCGGTAGCTGGGATGGTTTTGGGGGACCTAAGCCTTAGATGAGTTGCTGAATGTAGATCTGATATCAAGGTTTTTTCAGTGCACCAAACACCAGGAGAATCTGAAGCGGGCCATGGTGACATGATCCTAACCAAGAAATGTGAGTCTGTCAGTGATCCTCACCTTACGTTGAGCACACTATCACTGAAGAATGGCGCAAAAATTATCAACCTCAACCTCCTGAAACAGTAAACATGGAAATGACCAGTTGGACCCATTTTCCAATTCATCATTAGATGTGGGTGTCCCATTTTTTGGCTAGGCTCGCTTGTGCTTCATATGAGGCCAGGAAAATGCTTGTGGTTCCGCAATGTTCGGCCATTTTCCCTCGCTTGTGCGGACCCCCATCCTTTCCGTCATTTCCCCGGCACGACGGCACGCCTGCATTAGATGTGCATTAGCCTCACCAAAACTGCTGATATCATGACATGTTTACCTCATACATTTAATTATAGATTATGTTCCCATCAAAACTCCATTTAATACTTTTTTTATATATTTTTAATTACCATGGTTGATTGCCAGAGAGTAGCTGGGGTAGCAAACTTCACCAGTCTGAGGATTTGAAGCACTCCGCTGTGAACTTTGCAAGATCCAAGGGATGGGCTCAAAAATCTCTGTCTTCGCAGAGATCTCCGTTGGAGTCGGAGATCTAGACCATGATGTGCTCTGCCTGACTCGAGGGATGATTGTGGCTTTTGGGAACAGCTGAAAAACATCCCACGTGAACCTTCTGTGAACTTTGGAAGTTCAAGTTATGAATAGTTATGATGGGTTTGTAACCTCAGACAAGTGGGATATATTTCTAACTTTATGGATGTCCCAATAGTAGACCTAGCGCAAGAAATCGTGGCACGATTCAGGTGCAAATGGGATGACCACACGACTACCCCAGACTTGCTAACCGTTTTCCGACTACCTGGCAGGCTCAGGCAACATCCAAGTAGATACAGTAAGTGGCTGCTATTCGTGTCTGTTGAACAATTAGAAAAGCAAACTTCCTTCGTTTGGATGAAAGAAAATAAAAGTATCCGTCTGCATTCTGCCTAGCTTCTGGTTACAAAGTTTATACTACCTTCTGGTCCTTTTCTGAAAAAGTTGTCTGAGAAAAAGTCCGAGAAAAAACGAGTGGCACTAAGATGTGCAAGGAGTTCATGAACAATATTTCAAAGGTGATCACGTCATGTCTCTAAGGTTCCCATATGTTACCATCAGAATTTCTGGCCCAAAAATCTGGCGGCCTCGAGGCGTCGGGCACTCACCTTCGGCGGTGAATAGCCCATGGATTTGGTACTAGATCTTCATGGCGCCATGATCGGGAATCAAGGGGGTTATTCTACCAGGTGTTGATGTTTTTTCTGGAAGTTCAAGCCTTAAATCGTCAAACATCAGCCAGAAAAAAACGATTCCATCCATGAACATTGATTATGTTCGCATCCATAATCAATGGACTGTTCTGGAATGTTTTTTTTTCTGGACTATCTCCATTCTGAACATTCCATCCATGAAGATCATCATATATCCATGGTGAGGCCAGGTGAGGCCTAGTTTCCACGTCTATGGAACTCAAGCCATCTCTTTTTAGCCGCTGAATACAACATCAACCCATCAAGTTGTGTTAATTTAAAAGATCATCAGTCTGGGTAAATTAGCATAATTCAAAAACCTCAAAAGTTCGGCTATTTGGGGATAATTACCCTATATCACAATTCCCACCATTTCAGTGAGAACTATACTTCATCCAGATCAATCGCTCCTGAGGCTCAGATATTTGGGTTCCTAAGTCACGGGGGTACCCTTTTTATCATCCATTGATTGTGGGGATTTTCCATGAAACCATCCAGGTGCGAGCATTGGGGTAGCTCCATGGGCCATGGAAAAGCTGAAACACCCGGGGCCTCTTTGGTCGCGGGCTTCTCCTGGCGGCCAGTTCAGGATCTCAAAGCCAGAGCGAACTGGCGAACTGGATTTCATCACCGTTTGTTGAACGGGTAAATCATCGATATTAATAGTTAGGCAATGTTCCATAGCAAACTGTTACTGAAGGGCTGTAAGAACATCCCAGTCATCTTTGGCCAACCAACCTAAAGGATCCTAAAGGGCACTGTTGGTAAAACGAGTTTTTTGTTGCGAAATGCGAAATCGCCACATGTTTACTGGTGAAACACCAGCAAAAATGCTTGCAGGTCAAAATTGCAAGCCTTCAACCTGCAACCACAACCTGCTGAGAAGAACCCAACGTACATCCTCACTCCGTTGGTCATCTTCAGTCTGACAGGATGTTGGGTTCCAAAACTTGACCCAAACCCACATGTTACCCTATGGTAAACTAACAGTTTGCTATTCAAAATGGCCCATAGAAATAGATGGTTTACCTATTAATAGCATGGTGATTTTCCATGGCTATGTTAGTCATAACCAGATGGTAGATCATTTTAGCATCCCTACATGGCCATGGCGAGGGACCCACAAATTTTATCTTTGAACCAACGAATGAGCAACGAATTGGTTGGAAGTCAACCTTGAGCCACAGACACATCTCAAATGCGTCAGAGTAATCAAGAGTTTTTGTGCCCAAATAATATCCAAATCTTATAATAGATTAGATAGATTAGATCAGATGATTGTATAGATTAGCCAAATTATACCCAAAGTATATTGGATATCTAATCTAATGTCAATTTCGGATTGATAAACCATGGTTTATTAATTAGGGGGGTACTCCTCCAATAGTCATTTCATCTAGTACTTAAATGGTACCCTCCCAATTAAACAGCCCAGGGGTTTATTATTCCAGGGTTGACATTAATAACTAATAACCATAGTTATAGATAGTTATAGGTTAATAGGGACCATATCATACCATATCCCAACTTATTGGGATTATTACCATAGTTATACCATAATCATCTATCTTGTGATGTTTTCTTCTGAAGTCAGCCGTCTCGTCTCGGCACCACGCACGCCACGCAGCACCTTCTCCTCAGCCAGCTTCTTGGCGAGGTCTTCTGCTGCCTGAACGGGCCGAGCAACATACCCTAGTGGCCCTACTGCTACGGTGTCATCAAACATCACTGGCAGTGGGAAATACCGAACCAAATGCGCATTTAAAATCACTTGCATGATTTTGCAAATGATTTCAGATGGTAAAATCATCGAACTAAACAAGAGATTTTTCCAGCAAGTCATGTTTGACTACCGGAGGGTAGACGATAACAATCACTGGATCAAATTTTTTTCGCTCCTTGGGGCAATGTGAATTCTTGGAATTCAAAAAAAATCCGCCGACCCCGGCCTTTCCCAAGGCAGGGGCGGCACCTGGGACCACCGCAGGTGTGGAACTTGTTTTTCTTGGCTGGGAAAGCTTCCCTGCTCCGCGGCAGCTTCGATCAGCTTGCCGTTTGCCTGCCGTTTGCCTGCCGTTTGCCTCCATTGCCCTCTGTTGTTAAGGCGTCCATGCCTGCTGCTTGCCAGCCTTCAAACCTTTAAATAGCGTGCCGTTTTCCAGCCTTCAAACCTTTCAAACCTCTAAAACCCTTCACATCCTTCGCGGCCGCTTCCACCTGTCGCTTGCCAGCGTTCAAACCTTTCAAACCTCTAAAGCCCTCCAAATCCTTCGAGGCAGCTTCCACCAAGCCCTGCTGTGAGCCTTTGCTCCAGCGCTGCAGCCTGCCGTTTGCCTGCACATAGCCCTCTGTTCTTAGGGCGTTCAAGCCTGCCGCTTGCCAGGCTCCAAACCCTTAAAACCTCTAAAATGCTCCAAATCCATCACGGCAACTTCCACCAAGCCCTGCTGTGAGCCTTTGCTGTTCCAGCGTTGGAACCTGCTGTTTGCCTGCATAGCCCTCTGTTGTTAGGGCGTCCATACCTAGGGCTCCTCGCGGCAGCTGCCACCAAGCCTTGTGGCCGTAAGCCTCTGCTGTTCCAGCGCTGCAGCCTGTCGTTTGCCTGCACATAGCCCTCTGTTCTTAGGGCGTTCAAGCCTGCCGTTTGCCAGGCTCCAAACCCTTAAAACCCCTAAAATGCTTCAAATCCGTCGCAGCAGCTTCCACCAAGCCCTGCTGTGAGCCTTTGCTGTTCCAGCGTTGGAACCTGCCGTTTGCCTGCATAGCCCTCTGTTGTTAGGGCGCCAAGCCTTGTTGGCCGTAAGCCCGTGCTGTTCCAGCACTGCAGCCTGCCGTTTGCCTGCACATAGCCCTCTGTTCTTAGGGCGTTCAAGCCTGCCGTTTGCCAGGCTCCAAACCCTTAAAACCCCTAAAATGTTTCAAATCCGTCGCGGCAACTTCCACCAAGCCCTGCTGTGAGCCTTTGCTGTTCCAGCGTTGGAACCTGCTGTTTGCCTGCATAGCACTCTGTTGTTAAAGCGTCCATGCCTAGGGCGGCAGCTCGCGGCAGCTGCCACCATAGCCTTGTTGGCCGTTTAGGCCTCTGCTGTTCCAGCGCTGCAGCAGCTGCTGCGTTTGCCTGCACATAGCCCTCTGTTCTTAGGGCGTTCAAGCCTGCCGTTTGCCAGGCTCCAAACCCTTAAAACCCCTAAAATGCTTCAAATCCGTCGCGGCAGCTTCCAGCAAGCCCTGCTGTGAGCCTTTGCTGTTCCAGCGTTGGAACCTGCTGTTTGCCTTCATAGCCCTCTTAGGGCGTCCATGCCTAAGCCTGCCGTTTGCCAGGCTCCAAACCCTTAAAACCCCTAAAATGCTTCAAATCCGTCGCGGCGGCTTCCACCAAGCCCTGCAGCAGCTTCCACCAGGCGCTCTGGCCGCAGGCCTTTTTTGTCGGAACGTTGGGGCCCGCCGTTTGCTTCCATCGCGTCTGTTGTTACCGCGTACATTCCTTCTGTTTGCCAGCTTTCAAACCTCTCAAATGCTTCGCGGCAGCGGTTTTGCCATTGCCATCTGTTCCTACGGCAAGCGCAGCGTCTTTCTATTTCATGTCCTTTTTTTCTTTGCCTTTTTGTCGGGAACGTGCCAATGTTTCATCTGGCATCGTTTTCCCGACGCCGTGACATGCGTCACCGCAATGCGCCCACATGACTGCGATGACCAAACAACAGTTGAGCACACCGGGCAACTGTGTGCATGACACCGTGTTTTCTTGCTGGCCGCACCGTCCTTCACATAAAATTGGTTCCCACAGATTGTTCGATGGTTGACTTGCCCTGTCCTGACATCGCTTCTCACACTTTCCTTGCAAAATGGACACCTGTAAACGATGCCTTTCTCTTTCACAACGCCATCGATCCTGGACAGAAAATTTGTTGCCACAGACTGTTCGATGGTCTATTTGCCCTGTCCTAACATCGCTTCTTACATGTCCCTTGCAAAATGGACACCTGTAAACTACTCCTTTCTCTTTAACAACGCCATCCTGAACAGAAAATTGGTTCCCACAGACTGTTCGATGGTCTATTTGCCCTGTCGCCACGTTACTGGCCACATGCCCATTGCAGGCGGGACAAACGTAGTCATACAGTTTCGCACAGGGGCGTCCTTCCCTGACTCGGAAATAGTTACCGCATGTGCGGCGGTGATGGACTTTGCCTGTTCGTATAGTACTGCTTACAGACTGATTGCAATGCGGACACACGCATTCGAACATTTTGCCTTTGGCAGTGGCTTCTGCTCGCTTCATTGGCCGCACCGCCCTCTGCCTTCCGTTGCTATCTTCCTGTTTGCCACGTACATCTGCAGGCCCTTCTGTGGTCATTTCTGTTCCGTTCTCTTGTCTGCGATGTTTTGCTTTCCGCTCTTCTTCCTTCGTTTGGGGGTTCTCCTGTTCTCTATTCCGTTTTCGTTCTGCGATGGCATCCCAGACATCGGCAATGGCGCGTGCCTTTTTTTCTTCCGCTGCCCTCCTCGCGACTTTCGCCTGCGTTGCAGCTACCCACTGTACCGCTTTGCTGATGCTCCCCCGGGGAATGGAGCAATTCCAGCAGTTTCTACAGACTTGGTCACCATTACAAGAACGATGTTGCGCAGTCTCTATCTATCTATCTATCTATCGATCGATCGATCGATCTATCGATCTATCGATCTATCGATCTATCGATCTATCGATCTATCTATCTATCTATCTATCAGTCTGTCTATCTATCTATCTATCTACCTATCTATCTATCTATCTCTCTATCTCTCTATCTCTCTATCTCTCTATCTCTCTATCTCTCTATCTCTCTATCTCTCTATCTCTATCTCTCTATCTCTCTATCTATTGTCTATCAATCTACCTATCTATCTATCTGTCTGTCTATCTATCTATCTATCTCCATCTCCATCTCCATCTCCATCTCCATCTATCTATCTATCCATCCATCCATCCATCCATCCATCTCTCTCTCTCTCTGTCTATCTCTCCCTCGATCTCTCTCTCTCTATCTATCTATCTATCTATCTGTCTGTCTGTCTGTCTGTCTGTCTGTCTGTCTGTGTGTCTGTGTGTCTGTGTGTCTGTGTGTCTGTGTGTCTGTGTGTCTGTGTGTCTGTGTGTCTGTGTGTCTGTGTGTCTGTGTGTCTGTGTGTCTGTGTGTCTGTGTGTCTGTCTGGCTGTCTGGCTGGCTGGCTGGCTGTGTCTGCTGTGGCTGTCTCTGTCTCTGGCTGTCTGTCTGCCTGTCTGGCTGGCTGGCTGTCTGGCTGTCTGGCTGTCTGGCTGTCTGGCTGTCTGGCTGTCTGGCTGTCTGGCTGTCTGGCTGTCTGGCTGTCTGGCTGTCTGGCTGTCTGTCTGGCTGGCTGTCTGTCTGTTTGTCTGTCTGTCTGTCTGTCTGTCTCTCTCTCCCTCTCTCTACAGGACCCCCAAATAGGAGGGGTCGGCGGCACCAGGGCGCTAGCCCATTTTATATGCCTCCGAAACTAGACGACGGCTGGCCCGAGAGCGAAAAACACGTTTTTCAAGCAGCTCTGAGGATGGTAGTCGTAAAGGATAGTCGGTGAATAGTTGGTGATTTTTATATGAGCTATGGAAGGATATGGTGTGAAAAAATCAGAAAACACAACCACCAAAGAATGAATGCATGAATGCAACACCATGTCCACAGAGACAGAACACAGACACTTTTACGCACAAAGCATGTTACACACAGAAGCTTTTACACACAGACGCTTTTACACACAGACGCTTTTGCACACAGAAGCTTTAACACACAGAAGCTTTTACACAGCTTTTACGCACGGACCCTTTAACACACAGAAGCTTTTACACACAAGAGCTTTTACACACAGACGCTTTTACACACAGACGCTTTCACACACAGAGATTTTTACACACAGACGCTTTCACACACAGAGGCTTTTACACACAGAAACTCCTGTACATACAGACGCTTTTACACAGACACTTTTTCACACAGACGCTTTTACACACAGACGCTTTTACACACAGACGCTTTTACACACAGACGCTTTCACACACAGAGGCTTTTACACACAGAAACTCCTGTACACACAGACGTTTTTACACAGACACTTTTTCACACAGACGCTTTTACACACAGACGCTTTTATATACTGACGATTTACACACAGACGCTATTACAGAAAGACGATTTTACACACAGACGCTTTTACACACAGACGCTTTTACACACAGACGCTTTCACACACAGAGGCTTTTACACACAGAAACTCCTGTACATACAGATGCTTTTACACAGACACTTTTTCACACAGACGCTTTTACACACAGACGCTTTCACACACAGACGCTTTTACGCACAGACCCTTTTACACACAGAAGCTTTTACACACAAGAGCTTTTACACACAGACGCTTTTACACACAGACGCTTTTACACACAGAGATTTTTACACAGAGACGCTTTCACACACAGAGGCTTTTACACACAAGAGCTTTTACACACAGACGCTTTTACACAAACACAGACGCTTTTACACACGGACGCGTGCGCGACACCTCAAACTCGCAATTTTTCCTCAGTTTTTGACGTCCAACGTCCATTTCGTGCGAAAGGGTCGCGATGGACGGGTTAAACTCGCAATTTTTCTCAGTTTTTCACGTCCAACGTCCATTTCGTGCGAAAGGGTCGCGATGGACGGGATAAACTCGCAATTTTTCCTCAGTTTTTGACATCCAACGTCCATTTCGTGCGAAAGGGTCGCGATGGACGATAAACTCGCATTTTTCCTCAGTTTTTGACGTCCAACGTCCATTTGCGAAAGGGTCGCGATGGACGGGTTAAACTCGCAATTTTTCCTCAGTTTTTGACGTTCAACGTCCATTTCGTGCGAAAGGGTCGCGACGGACGGTGTAAACTCGCAATTTTTCCTCAGTTTTTGACGTCCAACGTCCATTTCGTGCGAAAGGGTCGCGACGGACGGTGTAAACTCGCAATTTTTCCTCAGTTTTTGACGTCCAACGTCCATTTCGTGCGAAAGGGTTGCGTTTCGTGGCGCTCCGGCGGCACCGCCCCCGCCTTAAGAGAGAATAGAAAGAAGAGCGAGAGGAGATCTGCAGATGTGAAGGTGTGAAGATGTAGATCAGCAGGTGTGAGGGTGTGAAGATTTAGATCTGCAGATGTGAAGGTGTGAAGATCTAGATCTGCAGGTGTGAGGGTGTGAAGATGTAGTATGACGGCTGCTTTTTTTTTGCGAAGAACCCTTCGCAGGCGCTCTCGGGAATGAAGCAACCAATGGCGAGTATAACCAGTTCAAATCGATATCTTTTCATGCGAACAATGTGTGAAATGTGGTGAAATCATGCCTGCTGAAATCGACGGACGAGCAACGAAAAAAGGCGATCGTCGAAGTGCAGCTTCGCTTCATGTCGTAGGTTGTTGCTTAGAAAGGTAGACAGATAGGATAGGATAGGACAAGAATGGAATAAGATTAGAATAAAACTAGATAAGAATTAGATTAGATTTGGCTAGATTAGATTAGATTAGATCAGCTTGGCTTTGATCAGCTTGGCGTAGCGTTGCCCTAGATTAGACTAGATTAGATTAGATTAAAATAAGAATTAGAATTACTGTAGGATTTAGGATTTGGGGTTTAGGATTGGATTGGATTGGATAGTTGGATTAGATTACAGTAGATAGATTAAGATAGATTAAATCAGATGATTGTATAGATTAGATAGATTAGATAAGATTATGTTAGGTTAAGTTAGATCAGTTAGATAAGATTCAGATTTAGATTCCGATTCGGGATTTAGATTTAACTAGATTACATTAGATAGATTAGGTAGATCAGGTCAGACTAGAATAGAATAGAATGGAATAGAACGGAATAGAGCGAAATAGACCGAGAGACTTATATACAATATAGAGAGAGAGAGATAGATAAGATAAGATAAGATGAGATAAGATAAGATCAGATAAGATAAGATAAGATAAGATATACAGACAGACAGACAGACAGACAGACAGGCAGGCAGACAGGCAGGCAGGCAGGCAGACAGACAGACAGGCAGGCAGACAGACAGACAGACAGCTAGATAGCTATATAGATAGCTATAAAGATAGCTATATAGATAATATAGATAATATAGATAATATAGATAGCTAGATAGATAGCTAGATAGCTAGATAGCTAGATAGCCCGATAGATCGATAGATCGATAGATCGGTAGATCGGTAGATCGGTAGATAGACAAAAAGACAGATAGCTGACATCCCCATTAATCAGTTCTTAGCTTGGTATCCTTGTTCTACATCTAAGGTGACGTCGTTTCGGGGTTGCTTCAATCCAATTGGGTGAAAATCATCCAGGCCTTCTTGGCTTTTTCGTGCACTGTCTCCACCTTTGGGACCTCTGGGGCCTTTGGTGCTTCTGGGGCCTCTGATGCTTCCACCTGTAGTGAATCACAGCGAAAAACCTGAAGACCAAGAGATTGGAGACCACCAAACACTGATGGTTTTTTTTCTCAGCACTCCTGTCGACTCATTTTGTTCACACTTTAGCGAACTCATTCTTTTTGCGTGCAGAAAACGGTGTACGGTGTACGTTTCCACTAGCCAACCATCCGAGTGGAGGATCAGAAAAAAAAAATCCAGATAAAAAAAAAATAAAACACTAGGATCTTTAAAAAATTATTGCCTATTTCATCTAAATTTAGTGGTAGGTTAGGTTTAATTTTTTTTTGATCTGGAAATATTTTTTCTTGATCCCCCGAGGCTAGGGGAGATCAAGCTGCTCGAAAGCATCAAAAAAAAATTATTCAGTTTTTTTTTTCCCTTTTCCCTTTTTCTTTCCTTCGTTCCTCCCTCCCTCCCTCCTTCCTTCCTTCTTTCCTTTGTTCCTTCCTTCCTTCTTTTCGGGCGCGAAATTAAGTTGGCAATTTTTTATTTTTTTTGGCAATTTTTTTTTTGGTCGTCCAAGCTCCCTTCCTTGCTTTTTGCACCTAAAATCTCTCATTTGCTGCATTTTGTAGCTAAAATCTCTCATTCGCACTGTTCATCAATTTTTCCAGTGGTTTCATGAATTTTTCCATGGTGTTTATCGAGTTTTCCATTGTTTTCATTGATTTTTCCATGATTTTCATGGAATTTCCAAGATGTTCATGGATTTTCCATGGTTTTCGTCAATTTTGCCATAGTATTCTTCAATTTTTCCATGGTTTTCTTCAATTGCTCTATGGTCTTCTTCGATTGTTCCGTGGTTTCTTCCATTTGTCAATGGAATTTTCTATGTTTTTCTTCAATTTTTGTATGGTGTTCATTCATGTTTTACTGGTTTTCATTCATTGTTCCAAAGTTTTCATTGATTTTTACATTGTTTTCATTGTTTTTTTTTCCGAAGTGTTCATTGATTTTTGGAGATACATGATGTGCAAACTATAAACTGTAGATGTATAGAGGCATACATGCATAACTAATCATGACTATATGCATATGTATATCAATGTATTTACAAGTGTAATTAATATATCTGCAGGGTTTGGTTTTAGGGTTTATTTAGGGTTGCTTTATGGTTTATTCTAGATTTGTTTAAGGTCTATTTAGGGTTGGTTTTAAGGTTTCTTTCGGGCTGGTTTAGGGTCTGTTTAGGGTTTGTTTAGGGTTGGATTAGGGGTTATTTAGGGATACAACATGTACATACAAATAACTATACTTATGTGGACGCATATGCATGCACATGATTATTTACAGTTTATTTTGGGATGAAAGCTGTGCATATAAACAACCATATGTATATATATATATATATATAAATATATATACAATATATATATATATATACATTGATAGATATAGATAGATTTAGATAGAAATAGATAGATACAGATAGATCTTCCTTCCTTCCTTCCTTCATTCCTTCCTTGCTTCCCTCCCTCCCTTCCTTCCTTCCTTCCTTCCGTCCTTCCTTCCTTCCTTCCTTCCTTCGTTCCTTCCTTCCTTCCTTCCTTCCTCCCCTTTCCTTCCTTTCCTTTTCTTTCCTTTTCCTTCTCTCCTACTAGTTGCTATTGTTTTTAGACCGATTTTTTTTTTGATCCGGATTTTTTTTCTTGATCCGGAAAATTGTTTTCTTGATCCGGAAAAAAAAATTAACCCCTCCCCCCAACCATCCTTCCACAGGCAAATACCACAATGTTCACGCTTTCATTGCCTTTGCGTACACTGGTGTTTGACTACATTTGGGCACCCAAAAGACTGCACAGGAACCCAAAAAATCGAATCTATCGTCTTGACCTAACATTCGCCAGATCAAACCTATATAAATTAAGAAACCCGTTCTTTTAAAGGGTTCAAACAGTTATTACAAAGGTCCACCATGGTCCACCCGTTCCCCGCCCTAATTCCCTTCTGTGCCTTTGGGACCTCTGGGGCCTTTGGTGGTTCTGGCGCTTCCACCTGTACACAGCCAATCACAGCGATGGCTCTGGTGCTGCCAGCAGGGTGCAAATGAGAAAGAAATGAAAAGAATTGCAAGAATCAAAAGGGTGCACAAATCATCACAAATCATCCAGCATGAAAAAACCATGAAAAAACCCAGAAATCCGAATAAAATCCGGTTCATGCCATTTGAAGCCTTGGGGTCCACAAAGAAACAGTCCTGATGAACAGTCTCTGTACTCTTGTCTTAGGGAACTGATTCTACGTGCAAGCTTGTATCAGCTTGCCATTCGGACACATTCGGATCCATGTTTGTTCAGTGCGGAACACCCAACAACTCAAAAAGCAAATACCAGGACTTCATGCTTTCGCTGCCTTTGTGTGGACATGTGTGTGACCACATTTGGACACCCGAAAGACCACACAGGAACCTCAAAAAAATAAATCTGATCGCGTGCAGAATTCACCTCCAATGCACTAGACCTTACGTTCTTTCAAAAGGGTCAAAAAAGCTACAAAGGACCATCATGATTCCCGTGCCTTTGGGACCTCTGGGGCCTTTGGTGGTTCTGGCACTTTCACCTGTACACAGCCAATCACAGCGATGGCTCTAGTGCTGCCAGCAGGGTGCAAATGAGAAAGAAATGAAAAGAATTGCAAGAATCAAAAGGGTGCACAAATCATCACAAATCATCCAGCATGAAAAAAACATGGAAAAACATAGAAATCCGAATAAAATCCGGTTCATGCCATTTGAAGCCACTTGGGGTCCACAAAGAAACAGTCCTGATGAATCGTCTCTGTACTCTTGTCTTAGGGAACTTATTCTACGTGCAAGCTTGTATCAGCTTGCCATTCGGACACATTCGGATCCATGTTTGTTCAGTGCGGAACACCCAACAACTCAAAAAGCAAATACCAGGACTTCATGCTTTCGCTGCCTTTGTGTGGACATGTGTGTGTGACCACATTTGGACACCCGAAAGACCGCACAGGAACCTCAAACAAATAAATCTGATCGCATGCAGAATTCACCTCCAATGCACTAGACCTTACGTTCTTTCAAAAGGGTCAAAAAGCTACAAAGGTCCATCATGATTCCCGTGCCTTTGAGACCTCTGGGGCCTTTGGTGGTTCTGGCACTTCCACCTGTACACAGCCAATCACAGCGATGGCTCTGGTGCTGCCAGCAGGGTGCAAATGAGAAAGAAATGAAAAGACTTGCAAAAGGGTGCACAAATCATCACAAATCATCCAGCATGAAAAAAACATGAAAAACACATAGAAATCCGAATAAAATCTGGTTCATGCCATTTGAAGCCACTTGGGGTCCACAAAGAAACAGTCCTGATGAATAGTCTCTGTACTCTTGTCTTAGGGAACTTATTCTACGTGCAAGCTTGTATCAGCTTGCCATTCGGACACATTCGGATCCATGTTTGTTCAGTGCGGAACACCCAACAACTCAAAAAGCAAATACCAGGACTTCATGCTTTCGCTGCCTTTGTGTGGACATGTGTGTGACCACATTTGGACACCCAAAGGACTGCACACGAACCAGGACAATCGAATCTATCCACATTCAGCTAACATTCGCCAGACCTTCAAACCTATAAAGCCCCTTCCTTCAAAGGGGCCAACAAGCTACAAAGATCCATCATGGTCCACCACCCCTTTCCCGCCCTGATTCCCTTCTGTGCCTTAGGAAGTTCTGGAACCTTTGGGACCTCTGGGGCCTTTGGTGGTTCTGGCACTTCCACCTGTACACAGCCAATCACAGAAATGGTTCTGGTGCTGCCAAAAGGGTGCAATTGGGAAATGTTAAGAGTTGCAAGAATCAAAATGGTGCACAAAAAAGAACCTCACAAATCATCCAGCATGAAAATAACGTGGAACAAAAGAATGAAAAATCAAATGAAATCCGTTTTGTGCCATTTGAAGCCACTTGGGGGCCCGAAAGAAACAGTCCTCATGAATATTATTTGTACTCTTGTCTTGGCAAACCCTTTTGACGCTATAGAATAGTGATATAACCAGAAGAAATTGGCACCCTGTTGCAGTCGGGGGTACGTTATCAAAATGTGCTTCATGTTGGCAGGGCAAACCGGTTTTATTGGTTCCTTCCCTTTCAAGACATCAGAGCCTCTTCAACAGTTCACAAAAACACGCGTCTCTTGTTCCAAAATGAAGGTTTCCTAAAATGGGGGCACACCAAAACCATAGATTTCAATACTAAACTGAAACTGGTCTACTTTAGATGATTTGGGGGTACCCACATCTAAGAAACCCCCAAATGGCTTCAACGATCAAGGGCGATCGCGTATCAGCTTGCCATGCGGATCCATTTTTGTTCAGTGCGGAACCCCAACAAGCCCCCCCTCAATGAGCACGTTGCCAAGGGCACCCAAGGACTGCACTACAACCAGGCAATCGAATCCATCCACTTCAGCTAACATGCGCCATTGACCTTCAAACCTATAAAGCCCCTTCCTTCAAAGGGGCCAACAAGCTCAAAGATCCATCATGGTCACCACCCCCTTTCCGCCCCCCTGATTCCTTCTGTGCCTTAAGGAAGTTCTGGAACCTTTGGGACCTCTGGGGCCTTTGGTGGTTCTGGCACTTCCACCTGTACACAGCCAATCACAGAAATGGTTCTGGTGCTGCCAAAAGGGTGCAATTGGGAAATGTTAAGAGTTGCAAGAATCAAAATGGTGCACAAAAAAGAACCTCACAAATCATCCAGCATGAAAATAACGTGGAAAAAAAGAATGAAAAATCAAATGAAATCCGCTTTGTGCCATTTGAAGCCACTTGGGGGCCCGAAAGAAACAGTCCTCATGAATACTGTATTATCTGTACTCTTGTCTTGGCAAACCCTTTTGACGCTATAGAATAGTGATATAACCAGAAGAAATTGGCACCCTGTTGCAGTCGGGGGTACGTTATCAAAATGTGCTTCATGTTGGCAGGGCAAACCGGTTTTATTGGTTCCTTCCCTTTCAAGACATCAGAGCCTCTTCAACAGTTCACAAAAACACGCGTCTCTTGTTCCAAAATGAAGGTTTCCTAAAATGGGGGCACACCAAAACCATAGATTTCAATACTAAACTGAAACTGGTCTACTTTAGATGATTTGGGGGTACCCACATCTAAGAAACCCCCAAATGGCTTCAACGATCAAGGGCGATCGCGTATCAGCTTGCCATGCGGATCCATTTTTGTTCAGTGCGGAACACCCAACAACCCTTCAAGGAGCACCTGCAATGGCACCCGAAGGACTGCACATGAACCAAGCCAATCGAATCTATCCACATTCAGCTAACATTCGCCAGACCTTCAAACCTATAAAGCCCCTTCCTTCAAAGGGGCCAACAAGCTACAAAGATCCATCATGGTCCACCACCCCTTTCCCGCCCTGATTCCCTTCTGTGCCTTAGGAAGTTCTGGAACCTTTGGGACCTCTGGGGCCTTTGGTGGTTCTAGCACTTCCACCTGTACACAGCCAATCACAGAAATGGTTCTGGTGCTGCCAAAAGGGTGCAACTGAGAAATGCTAAGAGTTGCAAGAATCAAAATTGTGCACAAAAAAAAACATCACAAATCATCGAGCATGAAAATAACGTGGAACAAAAGGATGAAAAATCAAATGAAATCCGTTTTGTGCCATTTGAAGCCACTTGGGAGCCCGAAAGAAACAGTCCTCATGAATATTATCTGTACTCTTGTCTTGGCAAACCCTTTTGACGCTATAGAATAATGATATAACCAGAAGAAATTGGCACCCTGTTGCAGTCGGGGGTACGTTATCAAAATGAGCTTCATGTTGGCAGGGCAAACCGGTTTTATTGGTTCCTTCCCTTTCAAGACATCAGAGCCTCTTCAACAGTTCACAAAAACACGCGTCTCTTGTTCCAAAATGAAGGTTTCCTAAAATGGTGGCACACCAAAACCATAGATTTCAATACTAAACTGAAACTGGTCTACTTTAGATGATTTGGGGGTACCCACATCTAAGAAACCCCCAAATGGCTTCAACGATCAAGGGCGATCGCGTATCAGCTTGCCATGCGGATCCATTTCTGTTCAGTGCGGAACACCCAACAACCCTTCAAGGAGCACGTGCAATGGCACCCAAAGGACTGCACACGAACCAGGACAATCGAATCTATCCACATTCAGCTAACATTCGCCAGACCTTCAAACCTATAAAGCCCCTTCCTTCAAAGGGGCCAACAAGCTACAAAGATCCATCATGGTCCACCACCCCTTTCCCGCCCTGATTCCCTTCTGTGCCTTAGGAAGTTCTGGAACCTTTGGGACCTCTGGGGCCTTTGGTGGTTCTGGCACTTCCACCTGTACACAGCCAATCACAGAAATGGTTCTGGTGCTGCCAAAAGGGTGCAATTGGGAAATGTTAAGAGTTGCAAGAATCAAAATGGTGCACAAAAAAAAACATCACAAATCATCCAGCATGAAAATAACGTGGAACAAAAGAATGAAAAATCAAATGAAATCCGTTTTGTGCCATTTGAAGCCACTTGGGAGCCCGAAAGAAACAGTCCTCATGAATATTATCTGTACTCTTGTCTTGGCAAACCCTTTTGACGCTATAGAATAATGATATAACCAGAAGAAATTGGCACCCTGGGGGTACGTTATCAAAATGTGCTTCATGTTGGCAGGGCAAACCGGTTTTATTGGTTCCTTCCCTTTCAAGACATCAGAGCCTCTTCAACAGTTCACAAAAACACGCGTCTCTTGTTCCAAAATGAAGGTTTCCTAAAATGGGGGCACACCAAAACCATAGATTTCAATACTAAACTGAAACTGGTCTACTTTAGATGATTTGGGGGTACCCACATCTAAGAAACCCCCAAATGGCTTCAACGATCAAGGGCGATCGCGTATCAGCTTGCCATGCGGATCCATGTTTGTTCAGTGCGGAACACCCAACAACTCAAAAAGCAAATGCCAGGACTTCATGCTTTCGCTGCCTTTGTGTGGACATGTGTGTGTGTGACCACATTTGGACACCCAAAGGACTGCACACGAACCAGGACAATCGAATCTATCCACATTCAGCTAACATTCGCCAGACCTTCAAACCTATAAAGCCCCTTCCTTCAAAGGGGCCAACAAGCTACAAAGATCCATCATGGTCCACCACCCCTTTCCCGCCCTGATTCCCTTCTGTGCCTTAGGAAGTTCTGGAACCTTTGGGACCTCTGGGGCCTTTGGTGGTTCTGGCACTTCCACCTGTACACAGCCAATCACAGAAATGGTTCTGGTGCTGCCAAAAGGGTGCAACTGAGAAATGCTAAGAGTTGCAAGAATCAAAATTGTGCACAAAAAAAAACATCACAAATCATCGAGCATGAAAATAACGTGGAACAAAAGGATGAAAAATCAAATGAAATCCGCTTTGTGCCATTTGAAGCCACTTGGGGGCCCGAAAGAAACAGTCCTCATGAATATTATCTGTACTCTTGTCTTGGCAAACCCTTTTGACGCTATAGAATAGTGATATAACCAGAAGAAATTGGCACCCTGTTGCAGTCGGGGGTACGTTATCAAAATGTGCTTCATGTTGGCAGGGCAAACCGGTTTTATTGGTTCCTTCCCTTTCAAGACATCAGAGCCTCTTCAACAGTTCACAAAAACACGCGTCTCTTGTTCCAAAATGAAGGTTTCCTAAAATGGGGGCACACCAAAACCATAGATTTCAATACTAAACTGAAACTGGTCTACTTTAGATGATTTGGGGGTACCCACATCTAAGAAACCCCCAAATGGCTTCAACGATCAAGGGCGATCGCGTATCAGCTTGCCATGCGGATCCATTTTTGTTCAGTGCGGAACACCCAACAACCCTTCAAGGAGCACGTGCAATGGCACCCAAAGGACTGCACATGAACCAGGACAATCGAATCTATCCACAGTCAGCTAACATTCGCCAGACCTTCAAACCTATAAAGCCCCTTCCTTCAAAGGGGCCAACAAGCTACAAAGATCCATCATGGTCCACCACCCCTTTCCCGCCCTGATTCCCTTCTGTGCCTTAGGAAGTTCTGGAACCTTTGGGACCTCTGGGGCCTTTGGTGGTTCTGGCACTTCCACCTGTACACAGCCAATCACAGAAATGGTTCTGGTGCTGCCAAAAGGGTGCAACTGAGAAATGCTAAGAGTTGCAAGAATCAAAATTGTGCACAAAAAAAAAGAACATCACAAATCATCCAGCATGAAAATAACGTGGAACAAAAGAATGAAAAATCAAATGAAATCCGTTTTGTGCCATTTGAAGCCACTTGGGGGCCCGAAAGAAACAGTCCTCATGAATATTATTTGTACTCTTGTCTTGGCAAACCCTTTTGACGCTATAGAATAGTGATATAACCAGAAGAAATTGGCACCCTGTTGCAGTCGGGGGTACGTTATCAAAATGTGCTTCATGTTGGCAGGGCAAACCGGTTTTATTGGTTCCTTCCCTTTCAAGACATCAGAGCCTCTTCAACAGCTCACAAAAACGCGCGTCTCTTGTTCCAAAATGAAGGTTTCCTAAAATGGGGGCGCACCAAAACCATAGATTTCAATACTAAACTGGTGTAATTTATATAGATGATTTTGAGGGTACCCACATTTGAAGAAACCGCCAAGTGGTTTCAACGATCAAGGGCGAGCGTGTATCAGCTTGCCATTCGGACACATTCGGAACCATTTTTGTTCAGTGCGGAACGCCCAACAACTCCAAAAGCAAATACCAGGACTTCACGCTTTCGCTGCCTTTGTGTGGACATGTGTGTGTGTGACCACATTTGGACACCCAAAGGACTGCACATGAACCAGGACAATCGAATCTATCCACATTCAGCTAACATTAACCTGTAAAGCCCCTTCCTTCAAAGGGGCCAACAAGCTACAAAGATCCATCATGGTCCATCACCCCTTTCCCGCCCTTATTCCCTTCTGTGCCTTAGGAAGTTCTGGAACCTTTGGGACCTCCGGAGCCTTTGGTGGTTCTGGTGCCAAATATGGGCGATGATCGGATATGAGGAAGCTGTCACATAGACCCTGGCCAAATATGGAGTTGTCCTAAAATGGGGTACCCCATCCAATCATGCATTTTTCTTTGGGATTTTCTATGAAATAAACCAACCAGCGAGCTTGGGAATCCCCCATGACTGTGGAAACCTCATGGGGGATGCTGCTTCAGACAGGTGAAAGACCTGGAACCGATGCTTCCCAGAGATGTGATTTTTTACAGAAATCTAGGCAAAGTTGAATAGTTAGCCGCTATTTCATATGATGTCTGTAATATCGGCTAACTATTTCATATGGTTACCATAGTCATTAGTTACCATATCATTAGTTAACTATGATGGTTAGGTAGAGTTGAATAGTTACCATATCATAAAGAAGGCGCTAACCATCATCTATGGTGAGATTGGTTACATTACATTACATTACATTACATTAAATTACATTAAATTACATTAAATTACATTAATACATTCATACATCTATCAACATATATACATATCTACATATATACATATATACATATATACATATATACATATATACATATATACAGATATACACATATACACATATACACATATACACATATACACATATACACATATACACATATACACATATACACATATACACATATACACATATACATATATACATATATACATATATACATATATACATATATACATATATACATATATACATATATACATATATACATATATACATATATACATATATCATATATACATATATACATATATACATATATACATATATACATATATACATATATACATATATACATATATACATATATACATATATACATATATATATATATATCTTATGTTAAATCCCAACTCTATCTGGCTAAATTATACCATCTTTGGCTCAACCAATTTTCGGGTTTAGTCCACCCGAAACCACCTCAGTTTGCTTCTTCGCTTCTTCCTTGGCCTTCTTGGCGTGCTCTAGCGCCTCCTCTAGGACCTTCTTCTTTTGCTTTTCCTGACGGTGAAGGGGTTGGACGGAAATGCAAAAGAAGAAATGGGAAATGCAATGAAGTGCTTGAAAATATCTTTTGTTTATGGAGATTGATTAGCCGTCCTCCCAGAAAAAAGTTTGTGGATCAGAAAAGAAAATGAAATATACTAACCCACCCAAAAAAGATCTAGAATTTTTGTGTGTATATATATATATTCAAAAAAATACTACATAGAATCATATTTTGCCAGAGTCCATCTCTGTAGGGGCGCAGTAAATGGGATGAGACCTTAGGTTATCCAGTTGTTTAATGGATATGGTATAATATGATATCGTGAGGATGACACTGGGGATGTAAGATCACCATAGAAAATCGGAGGTAGATTCCCAGAATCTACCTGGGGACAATGTTGTAGGAAAAACCTGCATTTTTCTACGAAAAAAATCCGCCGACCCCGGCCTTCGCCAAGGCCGGGGCGGCGCCTGGGACCACCGCAGGTGTGGACCTTGTCCTCTTCCAAACCCTCCAAACCTTTACCCTTAAACAGCTTCCCCAACAGGCACCCCAGGGCCAAGGCCACAGCAATGACTTTCTATGGGCTTTCAAAGCTGCCGTTTGCCAGCCCGCAAAGGCTCCAAACCCCTCCAAAATTCCAAACCGCAGGGCCAGGGCCACAGCAATGAAACTTTTTATGGGCTTTCAAAGCTGCCGTTTGCCAGCCTGCAAAGGATCCAAACTTCCAAAATTCCAAACACCTTCCCCAACATGCACCCTAGGGCCAAGGCCACTTCCCCAACAGGCACCCCAGGGCCACGCCACAGCAATGGCTTTCTATGGGCTTTCAAAGCTGCCGTTTGCCAGCCCGCAAACCCTCCAAAACTCTCCAAACGCTCCAAACCCTCCAAAACCCGCCAAACCCTCCAAACACCGTCCCCAGCAGGCACCTCAGATCCACAGCAATGACTTTCTTGATGCTTTCAAAGCTGCCGTTTGCCAGCCCGCAAAGGCTGCAACCCCTCTAAAATTCCAAACACCTTCCTTAACCGGGGGCCAGGGCCACCTTCCCCAACATGCACCCTAGGGCCAAGGCCACTTCCCCAACAGGCACCCCAGGGCCAGGCCACAGCAATGGCTTTCTATGGGCTTTCAAAGCTGGCTTTCTTAGGCTTTCAAAGCTGCCGTTTGCCAGCCTGCAAAGGATCCAAACTTCCAAAATTCCAAACACCTTCCCCAACATGCACCCTAGGGCCAAGGCCACTTCCCCAACAGGCACCCCAGGGCCAGGCCACAGCAATGGCTTTCTTAGGCTTTCAAAGCTGCCGTTTGCCAGCCCGCAAACCCTCCAAAACTCTCCAAACCCTCCAAACCCTCCAAAACCCGCCAAACCCTCCGAACACCGTCCCCAGCAGGCACCTCAGATCCACCGCAGGTGTGGACCTTGTCCTCTTCCAAACCCTCCAAACCTTTACCCTTAAGCAGCTTCCCCAACAGGCACCCCAGGGCCAGGGCCACAGCAATGACTTTCTATGAGCTTTCAAAGCTGCCGTTTGCCAGCCCGCAAAGGCTCCAAACGCCTCCAAAATTCCAAACCCCCAGGGCCAAGGCCACAGCAATGAGACTTTTTATGAATTTCAAAGCTGCCGTTTGCTAGCCCGCAAAGGCTCCAAACTTTCCAAAACAAAATTCCAAACACCTTCCCCAACAGGCACCCCTTTACCCTTAAGCAGCTTCCCCAACAGGCACCCCAGGGCCAGGGCCACAGCAATGACTTTCTATGAGCTTTCAAAGCTGCCGTTTGCCAGCCCGCAAAGGCTCCAAACGCCTCCAAAATTCCAAACCCCCAGGGCCAGGGCCACAGCAATGAGACTTTTTATGAATTTCAAAGCTGCCGTTTGCTAGCTCGCAAAGGCTCCAAACTTTCCAAAACAAAATTCCAAACACCTTCCCCAACAGGCACCCCAAGGCCAAGGCCACTTCCCCAACAGGCACCCCAGGGCCAGGCCACAGCAATGGCTTTCTTAGGCTTTCAAAGCTGCGGTTTGCCAGCCCGCAAACCCTCCAAAACTCTCCAAACCCTCCAAACCCTCCAAACCCTCCAAAACCCGCCAAACCCTCCAAACACCGTCCCCAGCAGGCACCTCAGATCCACCGCAGGTGTGGACCTTGTCCTCTTCCAAACCCTCCAAACCTTTACCCTTAAGCAGCTTCCCCAACAGGCACCCCAGGGCCAGGGCCACAGCAATGACTTTCTATGAGCTTTCAAAGCTGCCGTTTGCCAGCCCGCAACGGCTCCAAACGCCTCCAAAATTCCAAACCCCCAGGGCCAGGGCCACAGCAATGAGACTTTTTATGAATTTCAAAGCTGCCGTTTGCTAGCCCGCAAAGGCTCCAAACTTTCCAAAACAAAATTCCAAACACCTTCCCCAACAGGCACCTCAGGGCCAAGGCCACTTCCCCAACAGGCACCCCACGGCCAGGGCCAAGGCCACTTCCCCAACAGGCACCCCAGGGCCAGGCCACAGCAATGGCTTTCTTAAGCTTTCAAAGCTGCCGTTTGCCAGCCCGCAAACCCTCCAAAACTCTCCAAACGCTCCAAACGCTCCAAACCCTCCAAAACCGGCCAAACCCTCCAAACACCGTCCCCAGCAGGCACCTCAGATCCACAGCAATGACTTTCTTGAGACTTTCAAAGCTGCCGTTTGCCAGCCCGCAAAGGCTGCAACCCCCCCAAAATTCCAAACACCTTCCTTAAAACAGGGCAAGGCCACTTCCCCAACAGGCACCCCAGGGCCAGGGCCAAGGCCACTTCCCCAACAGGCACCCCAGGGCCAGGCCACAGCAATGGCTTTCTATGGGCTTTCAAAGCTGCCGTTTGCCAGCCCGCAAACCCTCCAAAACTCTCCAAACGCTCCAACCCCTCCAAAACCCGCCAAACCCTCCAAACACCGTCCCCAACAGGCACCCAGATCCACAGCAATGACTTTCTTGACGCTTTCAAAGCTGCAAAGGATCCAAACTTCCAAAATTCCAAACACCTTCCCCAACATGCACCCTAGGGCCAAGGCAACTTCCCCAACAGGCACCCCAGGGCCAGGGCCCAGGGCCAGGGCCAAGGCCACTTCCCCAACAGGCACCCCAGAGCCAGGGCCACAGCAATGACTTTCTATGGGCTTTCAAAGCTGCCGTTTGCCAGCCCGCAAAGGCTCCAAACCCTTCCAAAATTCCAAACCCCCAGGGCCAGGGCCACAGCAATGAGACTTTTTATGAATTTCAAAGCTGCCGTTTGCTAGCCCGCAAAGGCTCCAAACTTTCCAAAACAAATTCCAAACACCTTCCCCAACAGGCACCCCAGGGCCAAGGCCACTTCCCCAACAGGCACCCCAGGGCCAGGGCCAAGGCCACTTCCCCAACAGGCACCCCAGGGCCAGGCCACAGCAATGGCTTTCTATGCGCTTTCAAAGCTGCCGTTTGCCAGCCCGCAAACCCTCCAAAACTCTCCAAACCCTCCAAACGCTCCAAACCCTCCAAAACCCGCCAAACCCTCCAAACACCGTCCCCAGCAGGCACCTCAGATCCACAGCAATGACTTTCTTGATGCTTTCAAAGCTGCCGTTTGCCAGCCCGCAAAGGCTGCAACCCCCCCAAAATTCCAAACACCTTCCTTAAAACAGGGCAAGGCCACTTCCCCAACAGGCACCCCAGGGCCAGGGCCAAGGCCACTTCCCCAACAGGCACCCCAGGGCCAGGCCACAGCAATGGCTTTCTATGGGCTTTCAAAGCTGCCGTTTGCCAGCCCGCAAACCCTCCAAAACTCTCCAAACGCTCCAAACCCTCCAAACCCTCCAAAACCCGCCAAACCCTCCAAACACCGTCCCCAGCAGGCACCCCAGATCCACAGCAATGACTTTCTTGACGCTTTCAAAGCTGCAAAGGATCCAAACTTCCAAAATTCCAAACACCTTCCCCAACATGCACCCTAGGGCCAAGGCAACTTCCCCAACAGGCACCCCAGGGCCAGGGCCCAGGGCCAGGGCCAAGGCCACTTCCCCAACAGGCACCCCAGAGCCAGGGCCACAGCAATGACTTTCTATGGGCTTTCAAAGCTGCCGTTTGCCAGCCCGCAAAGGCTCCAAACCCTTCCAAAATTCCAAACCCCCAGGGCCAGGGCCACAGCAATGAGACTTTTTATGAATTTCAAAGCTGCCGTTTGCTAGCCCGCAAAGGCTCCAAACTTTCCAAAACAAAATTCCAAACCCCTTCCCCAACAGGCACCCCAGGGCCAAGGCCACTTCCCCAACAGGCACCCCAGGGCCAGGGCCAAGGCCACTTCCCCAACAGGCACCCCAGGGCCAGGCCACAGCAATGGCTTTCTATGCGCTTTCAACGCTGCCATTTGCCAGCCCGCAAACCCTCCAAAACTCTCCAAACGCTCCAAAATGTATGATTATGTACCGCCTAAGTGCAAAACCCTTTTTTTCATTACGTTACCCCACAAACTCACAAAAGGACTAAAAACATGAGGTTACAATGACAGTCCTAAGAACGGAGGGTCCTTGACACTCAAAGTATATATAAATCCATCTGTCTTTCTTCCTATGCCACTATCTATCTATCCAACAATCGATCTATCCATCTGTTTATCCAACTGTCTATCTACCTATCTGTCATCTATCTCTCTCTCTCTCTTTCTCTCTCTCTCCCTCTCTCTCTCTCTCTCTCCCTCTATCTATACATCTGTCCAACAATATCTATCCACCTGTTTATCAAACTGTCTATCTACCTATCTATCAATCTATCTCTCTCTCTCTCTCTATCCCTCTATCTATCCATCAATCTATCATCTATTCACATGTCTACCTGTCTGTCTGTCTGTCTGTCTATCTATCTATCCATCCATCCATCCATCCATCCGTCCATCCGTCCATCCATCCATCCATCCCCATCCATCCATCCATCCATCCATCCATCCATCCATCTCTCCCTCTCCTCTCTCTCTCTCTCTCTCTCTCTCTCTCTCTCCCTCTCCTCTCTCTCTCTCTCTCTCTCTCCCCACAGTCCCCCCCAAATAGAGGGGGGTCGGCGGCACCTGGGCGCTAGCCCATTCTATTGTTCTTCTTGGCCTCTGCAACAACATCGTCGTATTCACGAACCATTGTAAAGTCAAATACCTCTTGATCACGAAGGCCTTTCCACTCCTTGAGCATTGCCTCTTTGGCCTTTGGGTTAGACTCAATCTCGGCTCTGCCCACAGGTCGTGAAACCATTGCATTGAAAAGTTTGCTTCCAAGACCTTCTGATGATATCTTGGTTCGGTGACTTCGATTTGATGCAGAAGTACACGGCATAGTTGGGAATGGAATGTATTCATCATCATCAGTGGCTATGTTCTTCACGTTCTTGACGTTCACACATTTGCCATTTTTGATCATTGTCGACTCTCCTGGCGTAGCCATGGAAAACCTCGAAATCTCACCTGACAATGTGCTCCAAACTTCACCACTCCACGATGCTTTTGGGCCACGTCCTTTCTCGACCTCCGACCATTCATCCCATTCAGTGAGATATTCCTCGTCATCCGGGACGTCAGTAGAAGCATCGGAACATGGACTTGCATCAGCATTCCTCTTCACTTTTCGACAATCAATATATCGTCTTCCATGTACATCGTCATCATCGACTATGTCGTATAAATCAAGATAAGTACTTGTACATGTGATAGGTAAGGTAATTTTGTTCTTCACCACTTCACCAACACCTGCATCGGATTTCTTTGACTTTGAATGAGAGTCATCCTTCTTACTTTCATCACCACCTTCATCGTCCTTGGACTTTGGCTCGTCCTTGTCTTTCTTTGAATCTTTCTTCCCCTTCTTCGTTGCCTTCTTCTTCTTTTCTTCGACCAATCTTTTGGCTTTGTCATCGGCCTCTTTCTTCTCCAACTTCTTCTTCTCGGCTTTGAGGATGGTATTCCGGTCAGATTGAGAGAGTTTGCGCCATTCTTCAGGAGAATAGGTTCCTTTGGGACGCAATGACGTCCTGAACATTCGTCTACCATCATCTCCAATCTTGTATGGGTAACCCTTGACGTTCAACTTGACCTTCTCACCATCGTCATTGAGGTATACCTTCCCATCTCCAGCTTTGCCCTTCTTCCAATGGTCTGGTTGGGCGTCGATCAATTCCTGGAGGGTCATTTCTTCTGGATCTTTGTCTTTGTCGAAGATATCCTCAGGGTCATCAAGAGGCTTCTTTAAGACTTTTCCACCACTTGGTCCAGGTCCACCGTCGTCTCCGTCATCAAGCTCATCATCATCTTCCTCATGGTCATGTTCTTCGTCATCTCCATGAGGCACTTTGGAGGGATCGCCATCGAGGATTTCTCTTTCTTTCATCCCTTCCAATGTGGTGTTCACCCTCTCATATTCCTGCTTGCATGGAAATGTCAATGGAGTGACCATCTCGACCTTTTCAGTCAAATGAGGTTTGAGAAGACGGTGTTCAGGTTTGCTAGCATCATCACCAAGATTTTGATGTACGAATTCACTCAGAGGCCATACTTTGTATTGTCTTGACCAATGCATCCCTGGACCAATGTGATACCCTGCAAACACTCCTGGAATAGAATCAGGCCCAAACTTGTGAAGTTGTCCTGCTTCTCTGGTCTTCGGAGGCTTGTAGTTCACACGAGCACCATAGGGAATGAGTTTGCCAGCAAATTCAGATCCATGGAGTTTGCACCAAGCGCTCAAATCATCACCGTTGGGTTCTACGTTGAGTAGATGACATACGCAAAGGATTGCTGTTCTCCAGAAACATGGTGGTAATCCAGCTTCCAAAAGGCATGTAGAAGTAGCTGTGATAATAAATTGGTTCGTCCTTTCGGCAATCGAGTTGGTTTGAGGTCTTCCAGGCAACGAATGATCAATTGGTATCTTCATCTCATTCATGGCTTCAATGAATTGAGGAGCATGATCAGAGTAGGCCTGTCTAACCTTCTTGGCACCGATGAACTGTTTCACTGCTCTAACTACATCGTCTTTGGTCATTCGATCAGATGGATAAGCACCAATGATTCCTGTATAACAGTCTCTGACAACCAACACTTCCTTTTCGAGGACCAACACGTCATCATGGACTTTGGATGTGTCCACCGCATCAAAGGTAATGAGGTCGCCAAACTTCTTGAGTTCCCTCTTGTATGCACCACGACGAGTCTTGAAATGCTTCATCTTTGCTCGAATGCATGAGTCGCAATATGGATTCTTGTATCTGTGGGTCAACTTGTGATTCAGGCTATTAGCTTCTCTCTTGAGTGTTCCTCTTTTGGCAACCCTAGATTCACCTTCAACAACATCGATCTCGATGTCATCTTCATCACCTTCAGCGGCATCTTCAGGAGCACAATGACCATCATCTTCAAAGTCAGTCTCGTCTCCAGGAGGCTCGTCAATCGGAGTTCCTGGTTCGTACTCTCCGCCCTCAGGTGGTTCTTCTTCTTCTTCTCCTGGGGTTGCTGAATGTTTCTGCCGGTTCATTGCTCTTTTCTTCTTCTTCACCTTGAGCTTCTTGACATATCGGGAACAGCTGTGACCCTCAGTTGATGTCTCAAGACCACTTTCTCCATCGAGATGTACTCTTCGTGAGGGTTGACCAACATCATCAATGTCGTTGAAATCATTGACTCCGATTTGAGGATGTATCAATAGGTCATGGATCTTTGATGCATGATGACATTCATGAGGAGTGCATTCGTAAGTTCCAAGATCAACGTAGGGGATGTTGTCATGGATTGTCAAATCGATGCGTTCTCCATTCTTCGTAATCATGAAAGGCATTTGACCAGATGGCCATACAAAGGAATATCCTTCTTCCATGCATCGTTTCCCAAGAGACATCACGGACGGAGTGTCGTCCAGTACATAGGCATGAGAGGTCACATCAAAGGTTCCCAGGTCAATCTCTGCTCCTGTCTGAGTAGCAGTTGAACCGTTGGCTGTGTGGAACATGATAGGATCACAAGTTCGCTGCTTCAAGTTCATCCTTTCGGCTTTCCTTGCAGAAATCAGATCATGCCCGCTGCCAGAATCCAGGATGAATCTACGATCTTTGGCTTGCACTGGTAGTGAAATGCACATTATGTTCTTGGACTTCATGAGGGAGTTTCCAACTTCGTGTTCAACAAGCTCTTCAATAAAAGTCAAGTCATCACGATCATTGTCCAGTTTGATCAACATGTCGAACTTGGGGCCAATAATGATTCTAACTTCATCAACAAAACGATGGAGTCCACATCTGTCCATGATGATAGCCTTGGCCCGTGCTCGGACTGAACCGAGGGTGTTGTCGGACTTGGACTGATCGTCGGTCAAATCATCGACTTTCCAGAAAACATATTGCTTGTTGGGGTCACGATACATACGTTTGGGTAGTCCCTCCTGGTAGTCCTCAATAGCGATCTCGTGCACCTCAGGTTCCAGATCAAATGAGATCCTGCGATCATCAGAAGACTTCTTTGCACTGACTATCCTCGGTGAGGTATAATCCATGGAATCTTCATTGTCGCTATCAAAGAAGGAATCAATGGGAGTCGCCTTCTTCTTTGGTGTCTTCTTGCTGGTTCTCTCTGAGGATGCTGAAGGCGATTTATCTGCATGCAGGAATTTACATTTGCTTCCGAACTTGCAGGTACCCTCTTGCCAATTCCAACATACCTTCTTTTTGGGTCCAGCTGAAGATGAACTTCCTCTACCTTTCCCTCTTGATGAATCTCGACTTCCGCTTCTGCCTTTCTTACCTTTCATCTTGGCATCATAGACCTTCTGAGAATGACTGTAAAGACATTTGTCACCTTTGTTGCATCCTCCTTTATTGAAGAAGTAGTTACAGAAAATCTTCTTCTTGTCAACAGGTGAAGATGATCTTCCCTTCCCACCTTTGCCCTTCTTGTTGTTCTTGTCGGCATGGGATTTCGGAGAAGGTGTAGGAAGTACCGATGCAGCTTCACTCTTCGCTTTCGCCTTAGGACGTTTGGGAGGATCACCTGTAGACGATGCAGCCGCTTCATTCTCCTTCTTGGTCTTGACGGGAGCGGCAGGCTTGTCTGCATCTTCTAAGGCAGGTGTCGTCTTGTTAGAGGACAATGACAGTTTCACTGCACGTTCTCTATCTTTCAACAGTCGTTCTTGCTTCCCTCGTGCTATGTATCCTTTGATCATACCAGTTAGGTAAGCATAGGTCTTCTCATGATGCCCTTCATCAAAGGTTTTGTATCGGTTGATATCGAAGGCCATAAGCTTTGAATGTTCAATCTTCCGGAACAACGTGTCACGCAGGGAATTGTTGGAAGGCAGATCATCATGTTTCATATTGTATACGATGTCCAGCCACTTGTTGTAGAAGGCCTCAAGTTGGTCATCTCCATAGTAGTTGAACATATACAAATGATGGGCATTGTAGAGAACTTCAGTGTGGTCAGGTGACTTGAAGCTAATCAATATCATTGCAAATAGTTCTCGTCCCTTGATGAAGTCCCCGCTTCTCCCATACAATTGGTTCTTCATGGACATGTCATACTTCACTTGCATGGACTTGTCCCCAGCATTGTCAATGACTTTCCTCAAGGCATTGGAGAGCTTGGCATCAATGGATTGGAATCTCACATCAGGAGCTTTGGCCAGCGCCTCCAAGTCAGGTTGATCTGCAAGACACGGAGCTAACCACGCCTTCCAATCTTCATAGTTTCGATCTCCACTTGCAACGCAAACTTCATGAACGACACTTCCCTTCCAGGATGAAAGTTCAGTGGTCTTAGGCCAGGGTTGGAGGCTGATCTTTTCGGCTTCTCTTAGAGATACAGATGACTTGGATCTATCCCTTTCAAGGTTCTCCAACTCCTTGACATTTGTGTTGTACTCGTTCCTGAGCTTCTCGAAGGCTTCAGCTTCTGCTCGGTATTCCTGCTCTTCATCATTGGCACGATCTTCAGCTTGAGAGAAATTGTTCTTATAATAATCTTTACGATCTTCCATCTTCTTCAACTCATCTTGAAGATTTCGAACTTCAGCGTTCCTCTCTTGCTTCATCTCGTCCAACTCTGCTTTCAGTTTGGCACACTTCTCTTCACATTCATTCCGAGGCATGGCATTACTGGGGTACCCATGTAATGTAGTCGGTCTATTCATTGATGAAGAAGAATGAGCTTGGTTTTCCAACTTCAGGGCAGCAATGGTGCTCGACATTTCTTCTACCTCAGCGTAACGCTCATTGGCCAATTGATGCATCTCGGTCAAATGGCTTTCAGGAATGGAATAGTCAGTCGCACCTTTGATCACGAGTCTTCTGTCGTTCAACATCTTGATGGACTTACCTGCATCCCTGTGAGCACGCTCAAGAGAGTCCTTTTGGGCTTCAAGTTCAGTATGAAGGCGAGCAATAGCTGTATCCCTGTCATTGAGTTCATTGTGCAAACTGTCAAACAAGGTACTCGTCACATTCGGATTGTTGCTCATGTGATCGATCTTGTTCAGAGCATCTTGATATTTCTTACCAGTTTCATCAAAGTTTCGCTGGAAGACTTTGAGCAGGTCCTCAGTGTCAATGAGTTCAGATCTATTCTGCAAGTACAACTTGTCAACTTCGGCCTTGGATTCTTTCAAGCTGTCACGTTCACGCACGGCTTGCATGTACATCTCGTATAGAGGTCCTCCATGCGGTGATCTGCTTGGTGAAGATCTTCTGGCTTGTTGACAGGAAAGTTCATGATACTGATTCTTCGATTCAGTCAGTTGCTGTTGCATTCGATCTAAAAGACTTTGTTTCATGTGTAGTTCAGAACGTAGTCCCATTATCCTCATGTCCCGCATGCCACCTGATTCAGCTAGAGATTCCTCAGAAACCCTGTTCTCAGAAATCGCTAGTCGAGATTGTAAGTTCTCACTGTGGATCACCTGTAATCGAAGCTGTGATTCTTCCAAAGCTAAGTGATGTTCACATTCTGCATAACGGTCATGTTCAGATCTTATGTTACTACGGAACTCCTTCATGATCTCGTCCCTCTTCATGTCAGCAGCATCTAACTCAGTTTCCAGTCGCCTGACATTCATGGCCATGGTGTGCTTCATCGTCTGGTTCTGATTGGCAACCTCGAGCATCTCGATCTGCAAAGCACATGTTTGGTCATTAGCATAGCCGACTGCTAGAGCTTCTTGCTTGGCATTCATCTCTGCGTTTTCCAGTTCCAGTCTGAGTTGATTGATGTGAGCATTCGCGTCAGTTCCCACATGTACCAGAATTGCGTTTGCTTGTCCCATTTGTTCATCGAATTCCGAACGTAGTCGTGAATATTTGAATTCCAAATGAGATGCAGCTTCATTCGACATAGTCTGATACCTTTCCAACTCTTCGATCCTGTAGGTCGCACCTTCATCTTCCTGTTGTGCAGCCTGTAACTCGAAGTTCAGCATCTGGAGTTGTTCGGTCATCGACATCATCTCTTGATGAGTGGTGCTTTCCAGGAAATTAAATTGTTGATAGGCATATGCTGTCGTCTCACTCAATCTTGCCTGAAGTACAGATTCTTCTTCAGTGGCCCTTTCCATTGACGTTTTGTACTCAGTTAATTCACTCTGATAGGCAGTGAAGATGTCGCTACCACTTGACGGGGCATTCACTTGCTGATAAGATCCTGTCCCTGATGGAGTAGCGTCCTGAATCGGTGAAGGCGGATTCGACGACGTAGTCTTTGCCTTGGTCCTTGGAGTCATCGGAGGCGACAATTGTCGTGCAGATGATCTTCTCTTTCCAGGTGTGCTGTCCCTATCTTCAATTGCTTGCATTGTCGAAATTTGTCTCCCTCTAGGAGCAAACAGAGGTCGCCTGGGTAGGCTTGTTCTCAATTCTGAGGCATCGCTTCCACCAGTGTCGATACTCTGTGAAGAATTTGACTGCGTGCCGGCAGCTGGTGCAACGGCATGTCCAGAGAAAGAAAATGCATTATCGCTGCTATCCTGTTCAGTCATCTGTAAGGCCCGCGGCTCCCCGCTCGTAGGCTCCGTAGGAGTCCTACGGCTGATAACCTGCGAATCGGAGGTTGTCACTCCGACTATGTATTGATGTTGGTTCTTGAAGGAGTCGTCTTCAATGGCGATGACAAGTGAATAGCGGCTTCCGCATGGCTTTGATCTTTTCCGGTACTGCAGCGGGTCTTGAGCCAAAGGGGCGATTTGATGTACCCCCTTGGCAATGGATCCTAGAGTGTCAAATTATATGTGTATATACAATTCGATACGTAGGTATATATATATAGTTATATATACATATAGTTATATATATATACATATAATTATATATATACATATAGTTATATATAGATATATAAATATAATTATGTATACCTATGTATACATATAATTATATATATATATGCTGTTATGCTTTTGTTTGTGATCAAACATGGCCTTGCGATTTGCAAGCGTTATAAGGGTCTTCGAAAAAGTTTCCGAATTCCCTTTTTCACCCGTTTTAATGAGTGTACTAGTTCCACGAGGGTGAAGGATTTGGTCCCTTATTGAAGATCTTCAATGAGCGTAATAGTTCCACAGGGGTGAAGGATTTGGTCCCTTATTGAAGATCTTCAATGAGCCTAATAGTTCCAAGGGGGTGAAGGATTTGGTCCCTTTTTGAAGATCTTCAATGAGCGTAATAGTTCCATGGGGGTGAAGGATTTGGTCCCTTATTGAAGATCTTCAATGAGCGTAATAGTTCCACGGGGGTATTCATAATGATTCAAATATATATATATATTATATATTCCATGATACCACCATTAAATATCCCATGAAATCCCAATCGTTGTGGTTACGTCCAACTCTTGACATCATGAAAGCCGAAAGCGCCTTCCTGCGTTCGATGAAGTCCGACAAATAACCAGATGAAGACCTGGGAGGGGGCACGGACATAGCTGGGATTTGTGGATGTTCATCACCCTAAAGCTATGAACATCTATTTATAAAAATGGATGGGATTTATAAAGATGGCTTTTAAATATTTAAGAGCTATTGATACAGTATCCTATTTTTTTCCATGGCATTCCATCGATCCATTTTTCAGCCATGGATTTCCCAGGAACCATTGGGCCCAACACATCAGATTGAACCATTGGGGTCATCTCTCTACACAACTCGTCAAGCCAATTTAAATTGGGAACCTTCCTTTCCCTTAAGGTATGAAAAGAGAGGACGGTCCTGGCTAAATCCGAAGCTGCTTCCTTCCAAAAGAAGCTAGCTCACAAACAAAGCAGCCTGTGGTCGGGCCAAATGCATGCATTGCGTTTACCATCGTGGTCATGTTGTGAAGTCCTACACAATCAGGTCAACAAAAATAACATGTACAATTTACAGTGTATATATATATATATAAAGTGTCTGTGTGTAAATAATATACGATTATACAGAGTTACATATTTTCAACTAAGTTAATTAAACATATTGCAAACATGTCAAACACCTTGAGAGAATTTTTGTACCACCAATCCACACCTTGCGGCAAGCGGTTGGGATGCAAGGAACTGTCGCTGTTGCGTGCCGGTCAGTTCATTCACCATTCCCTGGGGCGCGTAGCACCAGCGCTGCAACTTGATGAGGTAAAGGGTTTGGGGAAAACCCAGGTGTTTTTTGATGTTTTTTGCGGGAAACCCCTGTGTTTTCTCATTGAAAATCATTGAACATGGGGATAGTGGATGATAATGGGGTATTCCTGGAAATGTGCCATCCAAGTCACGGAGCAAAACAAATAGGAAAGCTGCGAAAAGCTCATGGTAAATCCTATGAACCGAGTAGCCTTGCGTAGCCTTGCCGAATTATTGGGGCTAGAACAACCTCCCAATATCCAGTACCAAGTGTGGCGAACAACCTTCAATATCCTTCACATTATATAATCTTGAACATTCCTCTGGTAAAAAGAAAGGTCAAACAGCCCTGGCCAATGACATGCACCTGTGCGACGATTCCCAATGATACAAATAAAATCATTACTCAGCATCACTTATGGGGAGGGGTTTAATGCAGTTGCAGTGCTATGGGACAATATCTAGGAATACATCAACATCAAGCCCAATTCGAGATGGTTACTATTAAAACAAGGTAAAACGCTTACCAAAACCATCCCAAATGCGAGTTTCTCTAGGCCAGCTTGCAAGCGGGTCCAAGGTGAGTTCCAATTCTAGTTGGGCATGAGTCAAACCAACAAACAAATTGTGTGGATGCGTTTTGCTAAACATAACTAATTTGGTTTGATTTTTAATGGACTCTCCATTCCCATACTACTCCAAGAACGTATGGGAAGCTTCCGTGAGAATAAGGGACTGATATCAGCCAAGGGGTCCCTAAAATGTTCCTGGAAATTGTGCGGGTGCAAAAATTGTGATAAATTGTGCCACTGTTGACCCGCTCACCACTGCAGTGCCTGCAACTCGTCACCAGCTAGCCTGGCAGGGAACGTTCGATTGTGGGAAAGATCTACCATGAAACCAAGTGAAACCCTAGGGATCTATACTTGTACCTAGGAGAACGAGATCAACAATGGAAAAACAAATGTGTTTTGAGTTTGAGCACATCAACCACCTCGCATCACCTGGTTTCACTCCCTAATCCCCAAAAAATGATGTGATCTAGGGAAACGGGTGGAAAAAGGAACTTCCAAGATAGGGGATATTCCTAGGTTGCATCCTTTCGCTTTTGGGATTTCTTCAAAACTAGCTTTGGATGCTCATTGCATAGCAAAACATACTTCAAGCTGTTTTTTTGACCCAAACGGCCAAACGAGAACAGGTTTCCGCCTGGTAGTGCTGCGTATGGAACCTGGGCGAACCCTTAAGGTTACCCCCGCGGAAAATAAGCCCTTTATAAACCCTCTCAATCCTGGCCCTGCAAACTTGAAATCTGAAGGGAAAAACATGTCGAACAAGTGGTGGAATCATATTCAGTTCACAGTCAAACATGATCTCCAGACAATTGGACTATGCTAATGATCGAAACATGTAGAAAAACATCAGCACACTAGATATACACACATATAAATCATTAAAAAATCAAATCCATGCATGTGTTTAATTGCAATTCTGTGTATATAAAAATAGATGGTTTCATTAAACGATAATTATACATATATATATATATTATACATGCATACATATCCACATATTACACACTAATTTCAGCCTGAAAGTTTAGACTGTGGATTCGATCGTTAACGTAGAGTGTTTGATTTTCGCAGCGTCTTCCTGCAGTGGTCTCAGACTGGGTTTCCCTCCTTGGGAAACCAACTGTAAATGAGGATTCAAGAAATGGAGATAATATAAATAGATATATATATATAATATAATAGTTACATATAGTTACATTGTATAATACATGGTTTTAATATATGACTTAATTGTAAGAAACTGAACTTTAAACGGAATTTCAGCAACAAAAAAAAGGGAATTGCATGGAATTGCCCGGCAATAGGCAATAAACACAATTTACCTTAGGTGGGTATGTCCCAACCATGAGACAAGATTGGTACAGTACAGTTTAAAGTTGAGATTGACATCTGCCTACCAATACTTCTTGATGTGTCTGCCACATCGCAAACGTTTGGCAAAAAATATGACACAGTGCCGCGCGCAATGAAACATCAGGCATCATACAATGCATATGTATTCATAAACCCACACAGAAGTAACTAGTTACCAAAGTTCTTGTGTCCATTCCTGATCATCTACAAATAAATAAATGAATGAATGAATAAACAAACAAATAAATACATAAATAAATATATATATATACATATCATTACAATTTGTATATATGTATGTACTGTAACATGTACAATATTGCAATTGCCCCATGCCACCTGGCTGAACCCCAGTGCTCTTGGTGCTTGCCTATCCCCTCGGCTCGTGGTCATTTGCGCAGCCGTTGCAGCGATCTGGGAGGTCATTCTCTCGGGCAGTTTGGGTGCAATGAAGTCCGGCACTTCCCCCGCGTTGGTGTTGAAGACGCTGGAGGCTTGGGAAGATCCTCGTCATGAAATTCTGGTGTACCCTGAGGGGCCCTTGATGCCTTGTGCATCTGTCAATATATATATATATATATGTGTGTGTGTATTGTATTATTAATTATATTATATCATATTATATTATATGTTTGTGTGTGTGTGCAGAATAAATCATACATACATGTGTAATATACAGGTGGCTGGTGCAGGAACAAATGGCGGGGACGCATGTTTGTTTCTCTGTGTGTGTACGGGTGTGGGCATGATCGGGACAAATAGCATGAACATCCAGTAATATCAGCGCCAGCCAATCATACATAGATTGCTGCAATCTTACCTGTTTATTAGAGGATCACAACCAACCTCGTTCTTCTCAGACTTGAATACCAGGACATATTAGAAAACATGATTTCATGCAAACTAGGAAATGTCATACAATGTCAACAACGAACACAATAAAAACACACCATTTATATACTAAAAATCGTTCGCTTGCTGCATGAAAACCCAATGAAAATGGTTGTTTTTTGGTAGGTTCGCCATGTTTCATCCCATTCTGGGCATTCTGGGTGACTCTACAGTTGTATACCCCGACCACCGGCTTGGAGTTGAGCCGCCACTCTCAGCAGCATCGCCTGCAGCGTACCGAAAATTGCCCATTTACAGATCTACCTATTAAATATTATTAAGTCATGGTGATTTTCCATAGCTATAGGTTGACTTACAAGCAGGGTAATCTTCGATATCCTGCATTCATCTGCATTCTGTATAGGTTATTTCGATTTATTTCGCACATTTTATTGCTCCATTTACACTGACACGCAAGGCCAGATCCGACGTAAAACCGTAAAACCAAAGTATTAGTAAGTATTGAAATGCCTTTTGAAGGTTTACCGCAATTTGAAAGGTCAAACATATCCTCCGGTCCAAGATAGGCTTCACTAGCGCCTTTGTTCTCCTTTTGCTCCTCCTTCTCAGATGTCTGGGACATGCCGGCAGATGCCGGCAGCACAGCTGGCTACCGAAAGCCTCTGCTTGCGAAAGGGTAATGGGGACAAGCAAAGGATACGTTCTTTTGTCACAGATTCTTCCGGGATGTAAATGGATGTAACTAACAAATTGCTTGGGATCATGGTGATAAATTGGATTCATTTAATTTAAACGAACATCTTCAGGAAACAATGGTGTTTCTCGTGACATCTGGCAGTTTCCTGCAAGATTTCCCTTAAACCAAGCCAATGAATGTGAAACTGGACCGGCCCAGAGTGGCACAAAAGCATCTGTTTGGGGTCAGAGGGGCTTGAAGTATGTGTCTACTGTAGATATGTCTTACAAAAACTATGAAGATACATCCATACAAATACATATTATCTGTATGTTCGTCAATATATATATATATATACATATGTGCGTATGTGTATGCATGTGTGTGTATGCATGTGTGTATGCATGTGTGTGTGTATGCATGTGTCTGTATGCATGTGTGTAGCAAATGATGTTAAACACAATATGTATCAAAATATATGTGTATATATTGAACAAATATACGTGCATATATATAATTATATAATTATATATATATATATTACAGACAGTAAATGTATGTGTATGTGTATTATATATGTCATCAACATAAGCGAACCAACGGGTAAATAACCAGCAGGCCCGGATGACAGCTGGTCGATGACCCTCCCCCAAATCGCTGAGTTGGTTCATGACTCATATAGCTAGGCTTTAAAGCAAATACCTATAGTATCTATAGTTGATGGGGTTTACAAACCAACGTGTAACTGGGGGTGCCCGCCTTGTATTGCTATGTATTACTGTCAAGATCTATCAGAATCTCTCAAGTATTGTGAATGGGGGTGTGACCATCCCCTGATAAGGGGATGGTTGATTCTGCAGAGGAGGCGCTTGTTTCAGCCAAGCTCAAATGTTGCTGCCATGGCTGGATGGACTTAAATGCATACATTATGCATATGTGTGCTTCGAGTTCTGAAGGGGACAGATTCAGATCTCGACTCTTCGCATTGGCTGCAGTTGCTGTAATTCTCTCTCTCTCTCTCTCTCTTTCTCTATCTTTCTGCACTTTCCCAGAAGCTAGCTCAAAAGTCAAAAGGCTGATCAATTGGTCAAATTGGGATCTTCCTAATCTAGATGAAACAATATGTCTGCATAAATTGGAATAGTTCTCCAACCTGAAAATATGGCTTGTTTGAGCTAGTTAGCATGACCCTACTAACCATCATTCCAGTGACATGGGAGTGAGGTGTGTCTAACTTATCCAGATATATTGGTTTTCAATCATCCCAAAGATTCAGAGCACTGCAGACTGGGCCTCTGGTGAGGTGTTCTTGCAACTCATGTGAAACCTGAGCCTAATCCTGAGGGTTTGTGTAGTTGCCCAAACTTGACAACGACACACATGAATCTATGTCCATGGCCAAAGAGCAGGCCCAAACTCCAAAACACAATGCATTTGAATCGGAAGTGTAACTGTGCAGGAAACAAGCAATGTCAGGACGTTGAAACCATTAAGTCAACACCCATGGCTGAAACTGAGCTAGCTTTGGCTCTTTCAGGCTGATGCCTTCAAATTCAGCTTATGGAAATAGATGAATTGAGAATTAGATGTATTGCAAATCATTGACACAAAATCTTTTTCTACGAGGCAAACTGCGGATGTTCCAGCCAGCTGATGCGTTTTTTTTCCCCCTATTGGGCAGCTCGCTCAAACAATCGGATTCCAATCAACTGGAATTGATTGGTGTCTTGTAAGGCCTAGGGATCTCAAGGGCAAGCGTGTTTTGACAAAAGGGCGGTTGGGCGCGGAGTGTGTGTATCTTGTCGAGGCACGTCTAGCTTCAATATCACGGTTACAAGGATGTCTTTGGTTTGGGTGTACTTATATATTTATGTTTGCCATGCATATGATTACTGGATGCCATGAGCTTTTGGGCATCTGTTTATGATCGTTTTGATTTAAGGCATCCTCAGCTATCCAGTTGTATTCGGGTGGCCAGTTCAGGTGACTAAGTTGACGAATTATGTGGATATAATTACTGGTTATTACTGGTTGGTGGTTGACCTACCCCTCTGAAAAATATGAGTTCGTCAATGGGAAGGATGACATCCCATATATTATGGAAAATAATCCAAATGTTCCAAACCACCACTCTTTCACTCTTTCGAATGCGCGCAGCATTGTCGAGGAATGCTACCCGTCTTGGGTATCTCAAGAGCAAATGGTTGAAACGTAGGTGGGTGGAAACGAATCTTGCTGGGAGGCATACGGAAGGGAGTCAATCGCCTTGGTTTGACGCTTAAAAGCCGCCCCAGAGCATTGAAACATCCAGCGATCCACCAAATCCAGTCTTTCCTGAGGCCAAGGTAAAGCCAAACATCCCGTGAACATTTGGATGATGTGCGATCTGGGTCTTCCATAAGCAACTTCGGGTGAAACGCCAAGATGCTTCAGCGACTGCTTAAGGACTTTGGCAAACCATCTGGAACGTTGGCGAAAAGCGAAACCTCGGAGCTGGAAAAACGGCAGTTTTGAGCCATCACACCATTTGGTCAAGTGAATGGGACCCGGATGCCCAGTTGAGCACATAAAATCAACATAGAGTTGAAAATGGGAAATCCAACAGAGCGCTGAGTTCTTTGAATCCACCCCTTGCCAAAACCAGCTAAGGATAAGCCGGACCAAACTGTCACCATACCACCGTATTGCAGCCTGAGGAATATCCAAACTTGGTAAATCATGCCAGGTGAAATTGGGGGCTACAAGTTCAATCGGGATGGAAGCAAGGTCAACAAATGCAGGTTCAGCCACACGCACAACTTCCTTACTCACCTCCAGCAAAAAACTTTGTACATTTCGGTTGTACCACCCAACACTGTCAACTGCAAGGGCATGTCGTTGAAAAAGTTGCCAGAAATAAGCCGACCGAGTGAGGTTAGCTCGGACTGCTTGTCGATCAGCCAAATCATTGTCTGAAACACCATTCAGCAAAGACACTTCCCTGGCCTTCGTCTGTCTGATGCGCTGCGACTCTGGTGATTTGGGTGATACCAACACGAGCGGAGAGGCATTGTTGCACTTCATACCACAAATCAGAGTGAGATGCGTTAGGCTTAACGGCGTGGCCAGCAAGGAGCTTCCGCACTCTACGCACCACAGCATCGCAATCCGACCAAAGCATGACAGGCCCCTCATGGGTCACTGCAAGCTGCAAAGCTTTCAACACGGCATAGATTTCAGCCCGAACTGCACTTTGGAGCAACCCAGGAAGAGCTCCCGCGGCAAGGATACGGCTGCCCTCACAGTCATGAACCGCACCAACATCAGCCTGAACAACCGCCCAGCCAGCAAAACGAAGCTTAGCATTATGTTGGCCATGACAACTACCATCAGTGAAAAGATGGAGAACCCCAGAAAAGACCCCCGGGGACAATGGCAAATCAGGCAACTGGGTAAAATACTGGTTCCATTCATGCATCGTAGAGGGCATCAACGACCAGCCTGAACAGGTTAATGCCTCAGGCAGGTCAGCAGCAGCTTGTTGGATTTCAGGCGGCAACTGCTCCCTAAGAAAGGCAAAATGGTCACAAACCCAAAACCTGTGAAATCGACTATCGCTGCATGGGCAGTAGGCACAAAGATCCGTTTCTGCCTCCTGGCAATAGTGCTTGCCGTCCTGGGTGATATGAGTTCCATTCAACAACTTCCGGAACAAAGCTCTGTCAGAAATGCTGAGCTTCGCAAGCCAAGTGCGAGTATCCGCAGGGTCGGTCTCGGCAAGGCCTCCAAAGCACTTACGATGTGCAGTAGCATCGCTCACCACCCATGGCCATTGCTGCTCAACCCTATATTGCAATTCAGCAGTGGAGATAGCAAAAAGGGAAAAAGACCCAAACATGTCCACCAAACAGCCAGAAGGATCAACGCTCCATCCAAGCACCTGAATACGGGTCAAGAGGGTATTGGTGATACTGTTAGATGGCAATGCGATAGTATCACTTACTAAAGCGGCAAGCACTTGCTCAACCCTGCTTCGGTCACCGCAATCACGCACCAGCCGCAAAGTTTGCATAATTGACCAGACTTGCGGATCATGAGTGGGAGATTCTATCAAACCAAGGTGAACCATTGGATTGGCTCCCGAACTGTCCGCTCGAATGCCTTTCATGGCACTTGCACGAAGACTGGTAAATGTAGCATTACTCACGGTTGTGGCGGCTACTGCATGCAAGCATCTTGGCCACGCTGAACATTTCAACGCACGGATCTTTTGCGCATACGCGCAGGCAGAAAGGCGTAGCTTTTGCCAAAGGGCACCGGCACTGGCAACCCGTTGAAGCAAATGGCAATTGGTGTGTTGTTTAGAGAACTGGACATGGGCACCGAGGTTGCGATCAAACGGAACCACAGGCATTCCAAGGTCACGAATGCATTTTCGGCCAACCGAACTCACTGACCACATATGCGTCTTTTTGCTGTCAATGAACAGGTCTAAGGCCTGGGTGAACTTCTCCAAACAAGCATAAACAGGCTGAAGGCGCAACGGATCAGTCACCAACACTTGCCAATCATCAACATAGGACAACGGCTGGCAAAGTGGAAAATAATGAGTCATCCATTTGTGAAACAAGATATCCACAACCATCATCCCCACACAACTCAAGGCGCATCCCTCTGGAAGACCACATGTGCTATAGGCAGGGGCACTAAGACTACCATTGATTTGAAACCGCCGAGGCATGGAGGCAAGCGCCCAAGACCAACCACGGAGAATCTCAAATGGAAAACCTAAGAGGGCGCATGACTCCATGATGACAATGCGAGGCAAGAAATTAAATGCTTTCTGAATGTCAGCAGTGATGCCACTCAAAGCAGTGCCTTGCTCGTATGCCAGCTCTATGGTCCATAACAATTGACTCCAAACCTGCCCTGCATAGCAATGGGGTCTACTACCAAAAAGACCAACAGGCAAAACATCTTCCAACGCACGGATGGCATGCCTTGCATGAATTGTGCCCCAGCACCTGTACAATAACCCAAGTACAGTGATGGGTCGAAAGTCCAGCACCTCCACAGGATGTTCCTTCTTGGGCAAGCATGTGACCCTTCCAGCAATCACTTGCTGGGGCCAACCACCAGTATGTTCAGCGTGCAAGAAAAGGGCCACAAAATTGGACAGTGCTGCGTCAGGCATAGCACGAAGGTCTCTAAGGGTGACACCATCTAAGCCAGCAGAAGTGGCACTATGCTTATGGGCAATACAATCCCGCAGGTTACGGACATCGATCGCAGGCCAACTCATTCGCTTGAAGGGCAAGTTGTCACGGGCAAACTGAAGGATGGTGTGCCAACGTGAATATGGGACTTGCTGATGTCGACCCCACATCTGTTTCCAGGCATCCAGAAATAATTGAAACAATTCCGAATCAGTGCCCTTGGAGTGAAGTTGTGAAACGACCGTTCCCACAGGGACAAGCTCAGGCGATTCAACCCAAATAGCATCTGTGTCGGCATGGATAAGGGGTAGAGGGGCCCCATTTGCACAAACCGGCTGGGTACAGTCAAAACTAACCGACCGATCAAGCACGGCCATCCCTTCTTCCGGCCTGATCTCCATGACTGTTGCAGAAACAGGTTGGATCAAGGCTTCAACCCCTTTGGATTGACCTGCCCGCAAATCATGAAAAATGGCATTTGGGTTCTGTTCTCTACGTTGTCTCGCATACTGCCGAGAAGCCTGTTGCAGATCTTTCTCAAAAGCCCGAAACGCCAGAGTGACAGACTCAAAAATCAACTTGGCCAGGGCAGCGGCAGGTGGAATGACTGGTATTATGTCAGGAGAACCATGCGTCCTAAACAAGCATTCTTTCCACCAATCTGTGAAGCTGGGGAAAAAACCCGGCGCTCTCAAAATGGAACCCCAAAGCTTACAGGCATGTGCTGTGTGTGGCGGATGCACTCCCACATAACGATCATAGGCCTGGAGGCGCCTAATCTGTCGCAACCACTGGGCATGTCGAAAGGTGGCACACACATATTGTGGTTTAACATCCATAGCACGACCCTTCTTGGGGGGGGAAACTTTGCCATCAGTCACTTTTCGTACCTCCATTGTGGCAGCACGGCCTTGGGCCTTGGGGCCAACTTTGAAAGGAAGAGCCTGGCAGGCTCCTTGTTCAATATGTTGCCACAACTGGCGGTAGCGATCTTCACAAGTGCCACTGGTCTGCGACCAGAAATCAGGATTAACATTCCAGGCAAGCGGCCAAGGGAAGTCAACAGGCGAAGACCAGACATGTCGCGGCAACATATGAGAAGGTGAGCGAAACTCCCCCCAGATGACCGCATGGTCAGGGAAAACATCCTGCTGAATCACAACTTTGCGGAGTAAATGTTGCAACTCCCGAGACACAAAGCAAAAGTCCTTTCTGGTGGCATTTTTGCAAGTGTTGGAAACCTGCTGGCCCCAAAAATCCTGTGCAAGATCCTGCAGATCGCGAAATCCGGCAGCTGCCATCAGGTCAAACGCAGGGGTGGAATTCATGAGCATGTTCCAATCACCCGCTAGGTACCGAGGTCCTTTGGCCAGATGGCAGACATGACCAGCAGCATGATGCAACAAAGATTCATTATTTTGCTTTGCCTGTGGGTATGAGCTACTCTCTGGTTCGCCATAGATAGTTCCACCAGTAACCCAGCAATCATGGATCAAGGTAGTGGTGATCACCAGCCGAGAGGAGGTCAAAATGCCCTCAGGAATCTGGGTCGGAACTTCCCGGGTTGGAAACTTGGACATAACACCGACACCACGCCAAGCAGCATGAAACATACGATTGTGTTGGGCAGGAACAGGGTGCCCACCTACGAAATACCGAAAATGGCTCTTGGCAAAATGCAGGCTCGAGCGGAAAGAGGAAAGAGACTGGCTGCACAAATGAGTCTCTGTGATGGCCCAAATATCCCCATGGGCTAAATGTGAAACAATGTAAGGAGCCTTCCCCTTCAGGCCAGAAGGGTTAAATGCGCCTAAAACAAAACTGGATTCCCTGAGCATCGGATATTGATCCTAATCAATAAGCTTTGGGGCTTATTGATTTGTAGGAAAAATCAATATAATTTATTGATTTTGATGTGAGAAAAATCAAATAGAATATTGATTTCAAAATCAATATTTCTGATAGGAAAAAGAAAGAAAAAAATCAATATCAAAATCAATATGAAAATCAATATGAAAATCAATATTTTCAGTGGGCACTAGTGGTCTGCAGCACTTTTTGCACCCGCATTTTGTGATGCCACTGCTGGGCTCAAACCTATATAGCCTTTTGTCAAGGAGCTTTCTTTTGGCAAGAAAGCTTGTCTTTGGACAAAGCCCCTTCCTTTTGTCAAGGCTAGGGGTCTGGCTCCAAATCCACTGGGTCAAAGCCAAGCCTTTCCAGCTGCAATTGCAATAGCACATAATACTTTGCATTGATTTTCTGGCACAGTCTGGTAGTCTTGACACCATGAACCACACTGGCCCCCAAGGTGCTGATTTTGCCAACAAAGTCTTCTGATCGAAAATTCCATGTGCACCTGGGGTTGATGTCACATGAAGACTTGACCAGATGGTCAAATGTGTGGAATTTGACAGTGATGTGGAACAGGTACCTGTCAGCTTCCTCAGCCCACTCACTTAGCCATGCATAGCTGTAGAAAAACTCTTTGGCCAGCTTTCTTGCCCTTGCATATGTCCTTTTGTCAAGGAACATGCCAGCTTCATCAAAAAGTTCGACCAAAGACACCATGCTCTGCAAGGCATGCACCATCTTGGCATGCATTTCATTCGATGTATCAAACATTGCTTTGAGGACTGGCAAGAATGCAGGCATGAAATGTTTGCACTCTGCTGCCTTGCAGTCAAGCTTTGGCCAGGATTGGTGTGGCTTCTGTGGGTCTGTCACCATTGAGAGCCTGAGGTTGGTGAGCCTTGTGGGTGCCTTCTGCTTTTTGTACTCCTGCTGGATTTGAGAGAAGATCAAGGCAAGCCTGTCACTTGGCTTCACAGCTTGCCTCCCCTTCCCATCATTGTAACACAGGAAGTGCAAGATACTGCCACATAAATGTGAGCAGACCCCTCTGCAAAACATCACATGAAGCCCATCATGTCTCACCATTTTGGTGCTCAAGCCTGCTATGGTGAACAAGGCATGGGCACTGCCTTTTGCCAAGGCTTGTGCATGTGTTATGCAAGAAAACTTTTGCTGATCCTCTCTCAGAATATTGAATGCTTTGCCTTTTGGGCATGGTTTCCCTTTTGTCAAGGGCTGCTGGGCATCGCATTCCCAACAACAAAACTGGCTGTTCCAGTGGTTCAGCCCCAAATGGTTGCTGTACATTTCATGGTCCCCTTGAATTGACCATATGACAGCCCTGTGGCCTTGACATGTCAAAGGCTGTCCAGCAAGCTTCTCAAACACAGACCCTTTTGGCAAGGGCTCACCTTCTGGCCCAAAACAAGGGTGGTAGCCTTCTTGCAAGCATTCGAAGCTCCACTTAATGTAGCTCATGATAGGCTTCCAAGTGGATTCAGTGGTGCATGACTTGGGCATTGCACACAGGAGTAGGTGGGAAGAAAGGCTATTGGCAAAGGAAAGGAACCCACCAAAATTCCATACCATGATGGTGTCTCTTGATTGGAACTCTACTCCATCAGCATGTGTAAACAGTGGGATTGTGTATTCTGCATTGACCACATGCCTTTTGACAAGGCCTGTCCTTTTGTCAAGGCAAATAGGGTGGCCTGGCAGCCTTTCATCCTTGACTGCTTCGACATTCTTCCAAAATTGTGCCACATCACTTGCTTTTCCAAACATCTTTTCAAACTGGAGTGGGTAAGATGAGTGGAGATTGGAAAACAAAAGATGTGGCAGAAAAATTGTGGCTATGTCTTTTCCCACTTTGGAAGTCTTGGGGTCCCTGACTGGGACTTCTACTTCATATGGTGGGGATAAAGGGTTCCCTTTACACCAGTTGGCCATGAAGTCTCTGTGGCAATTGCCACCCACTTGGCCCCAATTCCCACATGAAGCCATGTGAGCAAGTTCTTGGCCTTGGGCTCCATCAAGCACAGCTAGATGTGCCAATTCTTGGCACATCTTGGCTGATAGCTGGCCATGGGCCCACAAAGACAAGAGCTTCTCACAGAGACCACTTTTTCTTTTGCTTTGACCTTTTGTCAAGGTGCAAGCTTTCCTCTTTTGCAGCTCTAGGTCATGGCCTCTGAGTCTTTTAGCTTTGGGTCCATCCTCCATGTCTGTTTAGTCAGCACTTTTGTCAAGGCTTGGATCTTTTGACACAATCTTCTTTTGTCAAGATCCCTTACCACTTCAAAGAAGTTCCACTTCCTTTTGTCAAGGTGAGCTACTCAAAATTCCTAGTTAAACACTTTGAGCCAAAAAATAACAACATGAACAGTGCTGCTAGTACCTGTTACCTCATGAAAAGCCTTGGGTTAAAACCATGGAGAAACATTACCTTCACAAACCTTAAGTGCTATGGACCCAGACCCACCCCACAACAATTGTCAAGAACCAAGTCAAAAAACAACATGTCAAAAAAACAAACAACCTGTGGTTAATGCAACCAGCTGCAGCACCATCCCCCCCAATTTTTTTGCTTTGCTCAAAGCAGATCTGCTGCCTTTGCTAGCCCTCTAGGGTGAGGACCCATTAAATACAAAACCCAAGAAATTGCTCAGTCCCTTTTGGCAAGGGTTTTCTGCACTAATTTCTTGAAACTTCGATCCTTTGGTCAAGGAACCTTTTGATATCACTGAAGAACAGGACCTTTTGTCAAGGTCAGTGTTGTTTTCTTCCAACCTTGGTCCCTCTACTTTTTGGTGGAGGCTTTGGAAACTTTGGAAGTTTTGGAGAATGTCTTGTTGGCCAACACACTGAGCTCCCTCTTTTCATCTTTCAACTGCCTGCGCTTGGCAGTAGCTTCTGCAATCAGTCCCTTAGCTTTTGTCAAGCTCATTGCCTTGTCCTTCTTCAATAGAATCTCTTTGAACTTCCCTTCAAACTCATGAGCCTCATGCACCAAGGCCTCAGCATCCTTTTTGCTAGCCTTGCTCAGCCTGCCAGTTTTGTTTGCCTTGGCAATTTCTTCTTCCAGGTTGGAAGCTGCTTGCACACACTGGTCCCTGGCCTTCCTTGTTTTTTTCAAGCATTCCTTCCATTCCTCTTCCTCTGTCTTTGGGTCTTCTTCTTTATCTGATCCTTCTTCCTCACCCACTGTGCCATCTTCAATTGCCAATTGTGCAGGCTTGCCTTTCTTCCCTTTACCTTTGCCTTTTGTCAAGGCACCCTTGCTGCCTTTGCCTTTTCCTTTGCCCTCCAGCTGCAGCATCTGAGTTTGCAAGTCCCTTGAGAAGTGCTTTTGCCAAGCTTCTTCATCTTCACCTTCAGCAGCATATTCCTGACCCCAAGCCCATGTGTCTTTGTGCTTCACTGTCGGCACTTTCTTAATATCTCCTTGGTCCAGGTATTGGAAGATCCCTGGTGTCCAAGGATCATTTCTCCATAGCACTCTCCCTGAATTAAGGTGTGCTTCAAATTCTTCTTGGGAAAATCTCTGTGACATTTGAAGCTCAGACTCCCAAGCTTCTCCTTTTGTCAAGGAGGTTCCCTGGGACATTTCTTGCTTTGCCTGCATGAACTTGGGGGCTTTGTCTTTCAGCAGGCACAAAGTGGCAAACAAACCCACTTCCTTCTTGGACATGTTGTCCACCTTCTTGGCTTCTTCTGGGTTGTTTTTCAAGTGGGTTTTCATTTTTCCCCATGCACTTTGCTGCTCTGCTTGTGTGAGTGTTTTTTTAAGCTCTGCAGCAGCTTCTTCTTGGGTGTCAGCATTTTCTGTCACCATTTGGATTCTTTCCTTCAGGCTGAGTTCACCCATCTTGCCTAGATTTTTTTATTCAGTGCATTCTTCTTGTCTTTGGTTGCCACTTTCTTGCTGCTCCCTTTTGGCAAGGGATGTTTTCCTTTTGGCAAGGTATGCTTCCCTTTTGGCAAGGTTTTTTTCTTTTTGTCAGTGCTTGAGCCTGGTTTCACCTGCTTTGCTTTCCCTTTGGCCAAGGGATTTTTGTTCTTCAGTATGCCTTTTGGCAAGGGCTTGCCCATGCCTACAATCCTAAAACTATTTCTAACCTAATGAAAACAGCTGCAGCTTGACAAAAGCATGCATGCTACTCATGGAAGGTGACAAGTGGGGACCCTTCAGGATTACTTTCCAATTTCTTTAACCAAACAAATCAAACCATGTAGTGGTAAACCAACCTAAAGGTAGTATTTGGAAGCAAATCATGTAGATCAACCTGGTGAAAACTTTTGAACCACATTGCAATCAAATTGATAAGGGTTGGAGTTGAACAAGTTCACTTGGTGAAAATTTCTGAATCCTTCTGAAATCAAAATGATTGGGATTGAAACTGGAAAATTGCAACCTGATGAAAACTGATGAAAACTGATGAAATCTGATGAAATTTTGGTTTTCATCAGGTTTCATCAGATTTCATATCAAAATGATTGGGATTGAAACTGGAAAATTGCAACCTGATGAAAACTGATGAAATCTGATGAAATCTTGGTGTTCATCAGATTTCATCAGATTTCATCAGGTTTCATCAGTTTTCATCAGGTTCCATTTTTTTATTTCTTTGGTAAATATTATCAATTCACATCAAAACTAAATATAAATTCTTCAGGAATCACCAGTGTTCATCCCCTATAATCTCAAATGTGGATGGTGCCATGTTCAATTCCAAACCTTTCAGGGTAGTAAATCCAAAGACTAATGCACTAATCCCAAACTTTGTTTGTAGATCTTTGCGTGCCTTTTGTCAAGGCCACAAACCACCAGAACCTCATGAATGACTGCAAATAATTACAATAAATCTATATATAAATGAATAATCTGTAAATATATATATATATATATTCATGTGAAAATATCTATGTGTATATATTTGCCAAACATAAGTGTGGAATCAAATGGAATGAACATGATACACTACAGATTTCAACCCAGATCCATGCCAGTACCAACCACCCCACTGTCCACCCAGGGCCACCACCATTTTTTGCTGAAGCCTCTGTGTTTTGAACCTTTTGCCAAGGTTCCCAGAGTTTCTTGAGAGCTGGAGCCTGCAAAGGACTACTATACCAAAAATATTATGGGCATGACTCATGACCTTGGCAAAAGGTTGGCCTAATGATTATTAATACTGATGTTTAAGGATTGGGTGATTGAAAATGAATATAATGATAATGATTTGGTATTTAATTTTTTGTACTTGGTCCAATGCAGGCTCCAGTATTTTAAAAACTAAAGACACTACCCTTTTTGAGCTGTGTCTAAACAAAATCTGTACAAGGTGAAACATTGAATTCTACTGGTGGTGATTGCCTTTTGTCAAGGTAACCCCACTCCTTTGCAGCTCTGCCTTTTGTCAAGGCCTGGGAGGGGGAAGTTGTTCAAAACATCCCCCATTTTTTCCATGGTTTGGTTCAGATCTTTTGTCAAGATGTGTATATCTTTTGTCAAGATATGTATATCTTTTGTCAAGATCTTCAGGTTTTTTGTCAAAGCCTTTGGTCTTTTGTCAAGACCTTTGATCTATTGTCAAGATCTTTCACTCATCCTCCCTGCTCAAGATCTCTTGGACAGCAGCTTTGAAGTTGGAGTAGCAGGAGATTGACTTCCTGCCATTCCTGTCAAATTTTGAGCCAGGGAGTGATATTGGAAATGATTCGATGCCATGGTCAAGACATTCCCAACAGATGTCCATGTTGTCATCGATCATTTTGCTGATGTCATAATTTTGACACCAGACTGCCTTCCCCTTTGGGCCACACCTTTTCCAAGTGAAGTTCACTGAGGTCCAGCCATCCCATTCATGCCAGGCCCAGTTCCACACTTCCTGGGACCTCTTGAAGCCACAGAAGCTGAGGAGGTGCACTTCATAGCCAGCTTTTTTCAAGCTTTCCAGGCATTCAGTATTCTCTTTGTTGTACTGGTCATTTACCACCAGCACACCATGCCAGTCCACAGCAATCCTTTTGTTTGGCTTCATTGTGAGCACAGTAGGCCCTTTTGACAAGGGCTCTTTGCTGCTGCTTTCACTGCTGCTGGAAGAGCTGCTGGTGGATCCACTGCTTCTGCCCCAGTCTGCTTGTGACTTGGCTGGGGATGGACTGGGCAGCAGCCTTTCTTTCTTTTTCCACTCAGCTGTACCTTTTGACAAGGTTTCCTGTTCCTGTTTTTTTCCTTTTTCCAAGGATTCATTTGTTTGCTTTGGCTTGCTTTTTGGCAAGGGCTTTCCATCCAGGCTCCTCTTCAGCATCTCCTTCTCAGAGGGCCCAAACTTTTTTCAGAATCCTTTTGGCAAGGATTTGAAGCTTGGCTTGTGCCAGCAGAAGGGTCTTTTGCAGGAACCTTTTGGCAAGGTTCTGCAGGGCTTTCTTTGCTTGAAACCGTTTGGCAAGGTTCTGCAGAGCTTCCTTTGCTTGAAACCTTTTGGCAAGGTTCTGCAGGGCTTCCTTTGCTTGAAACCTTTTGGCAAGGTTCTGCAGGGCTTCCTTTGCTTGAAACCTTTTGGCAAGGTTTTGCAGGGCTTCCTTTGCTGGAAACCTTTTGGCAAGGTTTTGCAAGGCCTTCTTTGCCCCCTTTTCTTTTGCTGCCCTTTTCCTTTTGGCAAGGAATGGGTATTTTTCTTTTTTTTCTGGAGGCTTCCAAGGCCTCAGCAATTCTGGCAGCTTCCTCTTGGGCCTCCTCTGCCTGCTTCTTCATGGAAGCTGCCTTGCTTGCTGCTGCCTTGGCCTGGGCCCCCAAGGCATCAGCATGCCCTGCTGCAGCCAGTCTATCCCTCTCCTGAGCTGCAGCTTGGACCCTTTGCCTCCTTGCCCAGGAGGTGGTTCCACTTCCACTGGGCCTGGCCTTGTTGTTGGTGCCTTGTGCCCAGCACCCCTCTTCATAGTCCCAATCAGGCCACTTCTCACTTTGGGACTCCTTGCACCACCCCCAAGACATTGTTTCCCTTTTTGCCAAAGGTTAGAGTTTTTGTTTGCAATATGCCTTTTTGTCAAAGGCTTTTTTTTCCACAAGTTTGGTTTGCAAAAAAGTTGAACCTTTGGCCAAGGTCTTGTAAAAACCTGGGCTTATAAGTCCAACCTTTTGGCGAAGATTGAAAAAAAAGCAAAAAGCAAAAAGCAAAAAGCTGATTGGTTTGAGCCACTTTGGCTACCATGCAGTGAAGTCTGTGACATGTGACATGCATGCCCCACCCTATGACATGTGACATGTGACATGCATGGTCAACCCTATGACATGTGATATGTGACATGCATGGTCAACCCTATGACATGTGACATGTGACATGCATGGTCAACCCTATGACATGTGACATGTGACATGTGACATGCATGGTCAACCCTATGACATGTGATATGTGACATGCATGGCCAACCCTATGACATGTGACATGTGACATGCATGCTCAGCCCTGTGACATGTGAACCAGTGAAACATTTAAAGACCAAACCAGCAAACATGTTCTACAACAAAAACAGACACAACACCTGGACACCTCACCAACTATAGCTGTCCCAAACAGAACCCTGGCCCTTCAGCCACAGCCCACCCCAGCAGCATTTGTTTTGCCACCCACCCCTCTTGTCAAGGGGCATGTCAATTTTGCAATAGGCTATCCTCCTGTTGGGATGCCTGTTTAAAAACCCAAAAAAGCAGAAACATAACCTTTTGTCAAGGGTATGCCTCCTGAAATGCAAGTAGCTTTTGTCAAGCTCCTTTTGGTCAGCACAGTGTCTCTCTGAGCTCTAGGCATTGTGCTTTTGTCAAGCCATTTGCCTCCACCTTCTTGTAGATGCTTTCTATCACATGTTGGTAGTGGATTGTCCTCTTCTTGGACACCTCCACAAGAAGCTTGAACTTGGTACCAGGTGCACCTTGAGCAGTAATATAAGCCCTCTCAGGCTTCTTGGCATATGTTACCTTCAGCTTGTGCCACTGCTTACCATTTGGCTTCACTTCTGTTTTTTTGGCAGGTGCACCTTTCCCTTTTGTCAAGGTTGTTTTCTTTTTACCTGCTGAGCTTGCAGCTGGTTTTTTGCCAGCTGGTTTTTTGCAAGCTGCTTTCCCCACAGCTTTTGTCAAACCCATTGCTTTTGCCAAGCCTGCATCATGATCTTCTGCTTTCCATTCTTTGTCAGAGCCCATTGCCATTTTGCCAACCCTTCTTCTCAAAAAAGTAGGAACAGGAGATTGGCCAGAGCTGCTGGCAGCTTCCTGGCCTTTTGCCAAGGTCTCAGCATCATTTGGCACAGCACCTTTTGTCAAGGTGTTCTTGGTGGGTGTTTGCAGTTCTTTGGGGTAACCCTGGCTGTCCAAAGACACTGCATCCATATCCACTTTCCTCTTCTTTGGCAATGGGCTCTCTTCTTCAGCACTCTTGTCTTTGATTGCCATGATGCCCACAGCTTTTTGCAGCTTCTTGTAGTCTGAAGACTTCAGCTTGGCTGCAGCTTTCCTCATCTCTTTGTCAATCTTGAGCCGTCTAAAGTGAGCAAAGATTGTGGTCAACCTTTCATTCCTCAGGTTGGACCAAACCTCACCATTGAAATCAGTTTGGTTCAAGCTTGGCTGATCCATCACCAATCTCATCAGAGTGGACCTCACTGGTCCAGAAGCAATTTCACAGGTGGGAGAGACTTTTGTCAAGTCTGTGATGAGGTCAAGGATGTCCACAAGGCCTTGGAAGTTAGTAGCCTGATTTTTTGAAACTGTCTCATAGGCACCTAGATCACTTATGGTGTCCTGATGGCTTTTCATGACCTTGAATAAAATGCCCAGGTCTACCACAGGTTTGCTGAAGTGCCTGGCACCACCCTTGCCACTCATCCTCCCCTTTTGTCAGGGGCCACTCAAGGGCCCCTTTTCTTGAGAAAAACCTTTTGCCAAGGTCTCTATAAGTTTGAAATGGAAAATGGCTGCAGATGGAAATGCATGTCAAAAATGCCAAAAAAAAACACCAAAAAAAATCAATATAAAAATCAATATTTTTAGAAAAAAATCAATATTTTATTGATTTTAAAATCAATAAGAGGTGTATTGAAAAAATCAATAAAAACCATCAAAATCAATATCAATAAAAAAACAGCTAAGTTTATTGATTAGGATCAATATCCGATGCTCAGGGTTGGCCTGGACCAGGATTGGCAGCTTCTCCAATACGGAACATGGAAGTCACAGCAAGCAAATACGGCCAGGGCAAGACAAAACGGCATCCAAGGGATGGCTTGCGGCAAAATGCCAGACCCAGTGAGACAAACATGAAAAGGCCCAGGATTCGCACAATGAGCCTACCCCAACAGAGTGAAACCAATAGGCTCAGCAAAAGAGCGACGAACCCCTGGCCCGTTTGTCATTCAAGGCCCTCTTCACGCGGCCTCTTAGCCAGAAGTCCTCTGATCTGCTGCATCTGCTGTTCGAAAAGGGATTGCATGGTTTGGTTCTGGTTTTCCAAATGTCCGTGCAATTGCTGAGCTTGTGCAGTCACTTGGCCCTGAAGGGCATTGATTTGTTGTGAATGATGCCCACTGAACTCCTGGAACTGATTCTCCAACCCATGCTGTTTGGACAAAAGCTGGTGAACCTGGTCCTCCAGCGCATGCACACGGTCAGGCAAATCATGCTCCATTGGGGGTTGGATCTTTGCAAGCACAGCGGACTGAATCCTTTCTTCGATTTGCAAAATGCCTTCATTTGGGCTTGTGGCAGGCACAGCTCCTTGGACCGGTTGATATTTGCGCCAAGGGTCCTGATGAGTCCAGGGATCGGGCTCAGATGAGGCAGCCCCCACGTCAGTACCACACAAGGCCAAGGTGGCCGCAGACCCTACCGGAGTCGGTTGGATGGTGGGTGCGTTCACATCTTGCTTCTGCCGGGTGACAACAATTTCCCCATTGGTTGTGGATATGATCGTGTGCTCAGGATCTTCAATCGCCTGAATCAGCCACATGGAACCCCTCCCAGGGCAGGGCACCGAAGGTTGGAGAGGCCGACACTCCCACCCAGCCTTATGGAGAATCTTCCCGACTGCCTGGCGATCAGCTCCATATGGGAAAGGACCTGCAAGGAAGTTCGTCTTTGGGCCATTTGGCAAGAAGACAGCATCAGGTCTCACAAGCTTGTGAATTGCCTTGGCTTGGCTAGTCTGGACACGAAGTCCCTTTCTTTCTCCCATTCTGGCTAGCCCAGCCACAGCCGGGTTTGTCTGCATAAGGTGCTGAAGTTCTTGCAACGTATGCTTGGCAGACCAAACAACAGTGTACTCAGTCAACAGGTCTTTTGCATCTGCGGAAAGTGGCTCACAGTAAACTCCGGATGTTCCACTGGCTGCAAGCATGGCATCAAGGATAGAAATGGGCACCCTAATGCAGACGGAAAAGATGTCCGCCTGGTTGGCGGGGCAAGGCTTAAAGCCCATTCGCAAAAATTGGCGACGCCAAACATCCAGGATAGGGTCCTGCAGCGGCAACTGTTCAGGATTGTGCCAGGCTTGGCAACGGCAATCTTCATTGAAACAGCGCTTGAGTTTGGGCAAAAGGGAAACAAGGCATCTGATGGGAGCCCCAATGAAGTCATTCCATTCAAGTTTCAATTCATCTTTGTAAACCATGACTTTGAGGGTGACCACTTCAGGTGTGTCGACTGAAACCAAAGTACTGCCAAGGGACTTCTCAACCAGTCCAGTACCAACTTGAACTAGCACCGCATCAACCAGAATCGGTTCATTATTGAGGGTGCATCTGCAAGGAATGGTAATCTGAACATGAGGCAATGACGTCTGGACGTCAACTCCCGGTTTGTGCAACACCAGCAGGGCTAAAGGCTCGCGTGAAACAACTGTTCCGGCTCGCAAATATGGCTCAGCATCATGCATGGAGATCAGGATGAAACCACTACTAACCGGGCCAATTTGCTGCATAGAAATTTGGGCCAAAGGGTGACCTTGTGACTGAAATGTGCCATCGAGCACTTGCAATTTGGCTGGATCAAGTTCCGCAGGTAATGGGGCAGTTTTGGACCCTTTACCTTTAGCTTTGCCTCCAACTGGTTTACCTTTATTCTCGGCAACAGCCTTTGAAAGCTCACTTGGCATGACCCATTGGAACTTAGAATTGTTCCCCAACATTTTCAATTGTTTCCATGGATGTCGGTGAGCCAAGGCTGCAATCAATTGCTCACTACCCAGTGTCTTAATGGCAGCAAGGGCACGGTCTTCAACCACGTTTTCGGGAATGCCATGTTTCAGGAGCTCTGCAACCAAATTCTTGGTAAGTTGACCATGTGATCCAAAACCCCATTGAGGAAAGAGATTGTCAAGCTGTGGGGAGTCATTGGCTTGAAACCATCTGCGAAGCATACAATGTAAGTCCTGGTCAGGCCAAAGATCAACATTCAATCCAAGGACCTTGGCAAGAATCATGAATGTGCGAGCACCACAAAAGGCTTCGGCCGGGGGAAGGTACCTGACCAATGCATCAGAGCAAAGGTGACCAATCTCAGCCAAAAGAACCTTCTCGCCAAAACAAACAACTTGCTGCGGCAACTTGAAGAAAAGCAGGGGTGACCAATGGCCCTCGTGCAAAACTGCAAAGCCGGTGACCTGGGAACCATTCAGCGACTGGAGCTCACTGGCAAGCTTGGCAAGGCCTACAACGACTTGTAATCTCACACACCAAGGCACCAAGGCACTCATCTGGGAAACGCAAAATTGCATCTCATGGTGAGACATGCCGGCACAAGATTGGGGAAAATGTACCGGGTCAATTGCAATCAGGTCCGACAGCCCCTGCTCGCATGGGAAGGAGGAACAGCATCGAATGGCACGGCTTTCACACACCATGGCCTCAAATGGACCAACATCAGGCATTAATGGGAGTGGCCTGGATTCCCCTAGCAATCCCCAACCCCAAAGAGCAGGAAGCGTAGGTCCACCACGCTGGATTGCTTCGGCAAACAGGTTTTTCATATCCCAACACCTGGAACGTAATTCATGGATGTCACTGGGCAACCTGGTACGAAGCAAAATGTGAGCAAGAAAGCTAATGGACATGGTTCCACACAAGCGACTAACATCAATGCCATGGGGGACACGGTGAACAACAAGGTCACTAAAACCAAGCTCAAGGGCAAAGGCATGAAGGACTTGTTCAAGCTCCGCATCATCCTGGGCAAAGTCTGCAAGTGTGTGGCATTGCAATGCGTGTTCAGTCTGCACGACCCAAACAGGTACCCAGTGTTGGGATAGAAGGATCACCAACGCAAGCTGCATATCAGGTGTGCCAGTGGCCCATACAGACCTTTTCCATTCGACAAACTCTTCAGTGTTCCCTTGCATCCACTGGTGAAGCACATTTGGGCTAATCGTGGTAAAATACCTGTTAGGGCCAACATCTCGCGGTCCAGACCGATGGCAGTCAAGGAGGTGAGACACATGGAAGGCAATCTCGTCATCCCCCATTGCATAGCTATGTGAAACAAGCATCTGCAGGCGTTGTACTCTGATCCGTTCAGTGTCATCAGCAGCTTGCTCTTCATCGGGCATTCTAGGGAGTCGCCCGGATTCCCTTGGTGTGCCATTACCCCAAATCACAGGCTTGGGAGTATACTCGATGGAATACAGGTGGGCAACAAAAGACGCCCGCATGTTCGTGTGAATGGTCCTCAGCTCAAGCAAATCATGGGGCAGTGGCATATTCATGATGACATGGGCCAAGAAGGCCATTGCATGGGCACCACACATGGAATGCTCTGGCAGTCCCGTGGGGACACGGTGAAACGTAAGCTGGGCAAAACCAAGTTTGTCGGCAATGGAATGGCAAACACTCTCAACTGTGCTAAAATCAACCTCCGACTGAAAGGTATGTACCTGTAACATGTCTCCCGAAGGAACCATCCACAGTGGCAGCCAGTGATTTTCTGAAGCGACAGCAGTGATAATGTTCTGTCCCTGCGATCGAATCTGAGGATTGCGTTGACACCATTGCGAAGCGATCACTTGACCAATGGAGTCACAACAATTGAAAATCAAGGGCTCCATGGCAATGTAAGGCTGTTCCACCAGAGGCAAGTGAGCATTGGGTTGATGTGACACCAATTGCATGACATGAAAACGCACTTCATCATCGGCCATTGCAAACCCATTGGAATTAATCAAGTCGATACGCTGATCTCTTGTGACATTGACAGCAAGCTGCAAATCAGAATTGACATTGATCGGGGCAGGTTTATCCCCCGCACCCCAAATCCAAGGTCTTCTGGCAATTTGGCACCTCTGAACTTCCTGGAAATACATGTTTTTGAGTCTGGCATGTATGGCCGTTGCTTCAGTACAATCGGTAGGCAGCTGTGTTCCAATCAAAGCATGTCTCAGGAATGCGATAGCAAGGGCACCACACAATTCAGAGGTGAAAAAGAGTCGATGCTCACGGAGGATCAGGGCACTACCAAAGCCCAAGGCCAATGCCAGATTATGCACCAGCGGATCAAGTCCCTCATGAGAGGCATTCATACCATCCCAAGTATGGACGTGCAAGACATTTTGCACAGGGGTGAGAAACAGCGGGACCCAATGGCCACCAATCAAAACAACAGTGGCAATGGGCACATTCTTCAGCTTGATTTCTGGGTGGTCCTTCGCCCACAGCTTGCAATCAAACCCTTTACCTTGGATCCAAGCAGTGAAAACCAAAGGGTCAAGAATACAAACCTCAGTCAGTGTATGGCCCAATTTAATCTGGTGTTCACGGCACGATTGGGTCAGGGCATGCAGGTGGAAACGAATTTCATCATCAGCCCATATCGCCCCTTGCTGATCCAGAAGGTGCAGCCGATCCTGAGAGCGGAGGAACTGGTGTCTCAAAGACCACAGTTGCTGAGCATTCTGGACACATGGCATGCTAAGTTTCAGGAATTGGTGACCTGACAACCCTTGCAATGGCGAGGCATCAAGCCAGGTCTGATCATCAGGCATGACTTCAACAGGTATGCGGCACTCACCAACATCAAATTTTGACACTTGGCGAGGGGGGGTGACGTCTTGAATGGGGTCAACGACAGGTTGGGTCCATGGAACGGTCGGTGTGACCTCAACTGGATCAGAAGCGACCAAGCCAGCTTCGACAAACTGACGAATTTTCACCACAATCACCTGGCCAACTTCAAGGACATGCGACAGGGGAATGACTCTGCCATTTGAAGAAGCTTCTTCAACACCAAAATTCCCAACCAATTTGGCATGAGCAACAATGAAATGTTCCAGGGTCGCACCACACTTCGGCTCAAATCGGAGTGGAAATTCAGAAAACCCCTCAAAAACCACAGTACAGGAATCAGCACAAAGGCATGCGGCAGTTGTCATGTCATCAACAATCCCTGGTGAATCAAAAACAGGGGTATCCTCAATTTCAGGCATCTGGCAATCGGCAATTTCAGGTGGAATCTTGTTTTCATGAATGCGAATAAGAAAATCCAGAATGGACGCAACAGAGGCAATGCCATCAATTTTTCCTTCCCATCGCAAAGGAAACACAAGTTCGGCCATGGATAAGTCCTTGAGTTCCTGCCAAAAACCCATCATGGACAAAAGTTTTGGGTCCTGAATTGGGTCAATTGCAACATTCCAGACCTGGCGGCAACGCATCAAGATCCAAGAGCGGTAAGCCTGAATCTGAGCATCTGGTGAGAATGACCGGGCATTCAACATGGAATCGATCTTGGGCCCAACCGCACCGAGGATCCACAGAGCTTGAATTGGACATGCTAACTGACCTGCAGCAGACAAGGTGAGTCTGACTTCTTTCCCAAAATCAATAATGGGATCAAACGTGTTAAGACCCATAATGCCATAACTTCATTGGGATGCAAATGTCGAATGATTGTGGTACCATCTGGAAGCGTGGCACTCCTCACAAGGCACCCATGGAGGCCTTTGGCTTCCAGACGTGCAGCAGAAAAACCAAACTTGCGGCAACCACACGGGCATGCTCTCGTCTGGGAGCCCCATGCATGAAGTGCACAAGGGGCTTTGGCTTTCATGTTCAACAAATGCTTCGCGTGCAAGTCATCATTCACCCCAAAAGCTTGCAATTCGATGAAATCTAAAGCAAGTTGCAATTCATCTTCAACATGCCAAGGTCGGATTTCAGGGATCACATGCTGAACCATGTTCACACTGCACAAAGGAGACCATTCATGTAAATTGATGGGGCCCACTTCCGGTGACGAGAGCACCCACCAAGATCGGTGACGTCTTGTTGCCCAAACTTGGTCCAATTTAAGGTCCGTCTGAGCACAATGGTATCCAGTATGGCGGATGAAATGGTCCAACTCTCCTTTAACAAAACTGTCATTTGCTGCGGGTGAAACGCATTCCGGCACAATCACATGGGCATGCAAATAAAAGGCAGTTTTGAGAGTCTTGGTGAGACAATTGGAACGCTCATCTGCTTTGCTTCGACCGTCACCTAATTGCGAAAACGGCTGGCAACTGAAGCCGGATGTGACTGTGGAGGCACCACCTGAACAGCGCCAAATTTCGCTGATGACATCCAAGCTCCCAATGTCACCACAGATGTGGTGGGCATCCGATGCTTTGGCATGGAGATTGATCATTTTCGGATTATGATCCACTGAAACCTGGGCTGAAAAACCCGCAGCATGAGCACCCTGGGACAGGCCTCCAAAACCTGCACAAAGGTCAACCACCGATCGCAACGAATCCCATGTAGGCTTTTTGTGGCCAAGCACATTGGTATCTTTTGTGGGTGAAACAACAGGAATGGGGAACTGCTGCTTCCAACTGACCAGAAAAGATTGTGTAGGAGGTGAAACCATCGTCCAAATACCCAGTGTAGAGAAAAGAGACTCCATCTGAACCCGTCATAAGATGAGCACAATGTTCAATGTCAAACACCTTAAGTGAACACACCAAATGAAGGATAGCACCATTGTCAGTCTTACCAATCTCCATGGGGTAGTGGTCCAAGGCCATGGCAAAAGGGGGAAACGAAAAGCCCACGTTTGGCACAGATCAGCCGAACTACTGGAAAGCTTGGGCACCACGGCTGTTCCAAACCACCAACCAGATTATATCAGATGTGGTCAAAATCTCAATGGGATTGTCGGTTTGCATTTGAAGTCAAACTTCAAAATGAATCTAAATAAATCTAAATCAGTCTTCCCCCCCGAAGCCAAGACTTTTTGACAGCAACTTGTGACTTGAGCACACAACTAGTGAAACTGTTTGCAATACTAAATGTTTGAGTTGGAATTGCAATGTCAATGCCTTGGCCGCCCAGCGAAATGAATGGGGCTGTCAAGGCCGGCATGCGCGGAACCTGAAGAAGACGACACAGGTAGGCATGCACAAAAATTCCCATGGCTGCCAAACTATGCTCAAGTCATGATTGCATAGTTATAAACTATTAAGAACTGGGATTATCATTTCATAAATAGCCTTATAACTCACTTATAACTCACTGATAAGGATCCATGAGGTCAAGGTGTCTGTGCTCCGGGCGGTGCACCAAACGACCACGAAGGCCTGAAGACCTGGGCTTTGCGCGTGTAATCGCCCACCGGGGCGACTTTCCAACCAGCAAACAAGCTATGGGATCTATACCTGATATTGAGATAATTTGAAGTATAATAGAGTATCGTATATATATATATATGTTATTACTTACTATAATGATGTACCTTGACCCTGCGAACCTACACAAAAAAATCTGGTGTGACTTCAAACCCCCAGGGTTTGCAATCAAAACTTTGGTCTGTTTTGGGGAATTCCAAGCCCCCAAAAAGGCTTTCAGAACCAGTTGAAAATCAATAGTTTCTAAACCAGTTCTGGAGCTCCGCAGCCATGATTTAAATCACAGGTTGCACACGGATTGCTGGAGGTCCGAAATCCTGACCCGAACTTATCGAAGTTGAATGCCTCCAAATTCAAGAAAATTGCAAACACTAGTCACTAGTCATTTGAAACCAACATTTCTTGGAATCTTGGATACGTTGAACTGAAGAAGGGCGGGAATTAGAGGATATATACAGGAGAAACATGGAAAAACCAGGGTTTCACCCGTCTTTTTGTTAAAGGGAAGTTCTGAAGCTGAGGGTAGGGTAGATATAGCTATACGTACAAATATGCGTGCATGTATATATATATATATACATAAAGAAAGATACAAATATAAAAAATAAAAAAATAGAAGGATATAAAGATAGAAAGACAGCAAGATAGAAAGACAGAATTCAGAAAAAATAAATTTAGACATATAGAAAGGATAGGATGGGATAGGATAGGATAGGATAGGATAGGAAAAAATAGATAGATAGATAGATAGATAGATAGATAGATAGATAGATAGATAGATAGATTGGATAGATTAGATAGATTAGAAAGATTAGAAAGATTAGAAAGATTAGAAAGATAGATAGATAGATAGATAGATTAGATTAGATTAGATTAGATCAGATTAGATTCATTAGATTAGATTCGATTAGATAGATAGATAGATATAAAACTAGATAAATAGATAAATAGATAAATAGATAGATAGATAGATAGATTAGGTAGATAGATGATATATAAATATAAATTTAAAAATATAAATATATAGGTAAACAAAATCATAGATAAATACATAGATGAACCAATAGATAGATACATAGATAGATCAATCGATAGATAGATAAATCAATAGATAAATAGATAAGTAGATAGATAGATAAAAAAAGAAAGATAGATATAGATAGATAAATAGATAGATAAATATATATATAGACAAATATATATATAGACAAATATATATATATATATGTATATATAGATAGATAGATAGATAGATAGGTAGATAAATAGATAGATATAGATATATATATATATATAGATAGATAGATCGATCGATAGATAGGTTGATAGATAGAGATCGATAGATAGAGATAGAAATAGATAGATATAGATAAATATAGATAGATACAGATAGATATAGATAGATACAAATAGATATAAATAGATATAGATAGATACATTGATAGACATAGATAGATATAGATAGATATAGATAGATATAGATAGATATATAATATAGATATTTATAGATAGATATAGATAGATATAGGTAGAGATAGATATAGATAGGAACAAATAGATATAGATAGATATAGATAGATATAGATGGATATGGATGGATATAGATAGATATAGATATAGATAGATATAGATAGATATAGATAGAAATAGATAGATATAGATAGAGATAGATAGATTAGATTAGATTAAGATTAAGATTAGGATTAAGATTAGATTAGATTAAGATTAGATTTGGTTAGATTTAGATTAGATTAGATTACATAGATTAGATAGATAGATTAGATGAGATAGATTAGATTACATCGATTAGATTAGACAGATTAGATTAGATTAGATTAGATTAGATCAGATTAGATTAGATTAGATTCGATTGGATTAGATTAGATTAGATTAGATTACATTAGATTAGATTAGATGTAGATCGATAGACACATAGATAAATAGATCAATCGAAAACATAGCTAAATAGATAAATAACAAAATAGATCAAAATAGATAGACAAATAGATAGATAGATAAATAGATAAATAGACAGACAAATAGATAGACAAATAGATAGATTGAGGATAAGCTTGGGTAAGTCACCCAAATTTCGCTGTTCTGAAAATGGGGACGTTTTTTTTTCCTCCGACGCCCAACCAAGGCCCGGGACCAAATCCCCAAGTTGATGCAGCGCAACAGCCTTAGTTGCCACCGCAACGGTTGTGAAAACCACTTAAGGTGAGAAAGACTGGAAACAATACAACAATCGAGGATTTAAGATGATGATATTATTTTATATTATTTTCCTGCATGCTCCGGCGATGCAAAAAAAGGCCCATCCGACGTCGGACGGTTTTGATCAAGCTGGATGATCATCCGGAACGGGGCCTATGTTTGCTGGAGAACCCTCTCTTTTTTTTTGTCGGTGCACTTCTTAAAAGACGTAAATAAAGAAAGCCGGGGTTGGAATTCACTCTTTAATATTTTAAATTGTATGCATTATATATGATATGATATACATAATTGTACATAGTCATGTGTCCGAAAAATCCATACCTTCGAAGACGTGTCACGTCTCTAAGTCAAAAAAACATTGATTATCATATTTAGGATCTATTTTTTCAATTTTTCTCTTGGCCTAAGATAAACTTGACACAACAACAACAACAACATCAACAACAACAACAACAACAACAACAACCAACAAAAAATAAATAAATAAATAAACAAACAAATAACCGAAAGCCTCGGCTGAAAAAATCCAGTCGTGAAACAGAGGCTGTTTTTTTAATAGTTCTCGCGTGTCAACCAGAAACAGCATCCGAATGAGCTCTGCACCGCACAGGGGACATGGTTCGGCTACGACAGGCAACCAACAGCAGGCCTGGGGGTATAGCGCCATTGGGGTGGTGTTTCTGCCATGAAATAAGGTGGGGATGGGTTGGGGGTTGGTTTCACATTTTCACTGCACCCGTAACTCTTCGTGAAAGAATGCAAGGTTTCGTCAGGTGGTTGTGGACATAATTTCCCCACGAAAATTACAAGTTCGGAGGCCCATCAACCATCTTTGGACAAAACCAAATAACTGGGCTTTTGACGTTTACAGCTGGGTTGCCTATGGTTGCCTTCTATGTGCAGTTGACTGATCTTGCGACTTGATCCCAGGTTAAACTTAACTTGGCAATATCAAATCCTACATTCTTATAGTGTGTCATCTACAAATCGAAGGTTTGCCAATGGCCAAAGGGTAGAAACACGCGGAAACCACGTAGGGAAAGTGTGCCCCCAAAATGATTCCATCCAATCACTCGAGAAAGGTGGAACCCCTTCGCGATCCTGTTGGGAACGGGCCATTGATTCGACTGTGGGATATCTGTGACATGTATTTGCTGTACTCTCATCACATATCATGACATATCACAATATATCACTGTATCATACCACTATAAACAAAATGAATCAAAATGACGTGCATGGTGACAGGTTGGCAGTTCTCACCACCCTCCCCCGTTGCAGCGCAAGCCCTGAGGTGGCCCCAGCCTCCTGGTCGGCACGCCGTTGCAGCCAGGGCGCTCCAAGCGGTATACCTCAATCGGTCGACAACGAAACTGGCCGCTTGCAGCTCAGTGACTGATGGGCTCCCCCACAGCCGTGCACCCTCCTCCAGCTTACCATATGTGGGCGCCTCAGGAAGAGATTTGCTTGGCATGAAATGACCTGGGAGTATTAATGTGGAAAGGCCACATGTTATGATGATGATGATGATGATGATGATGATGATGTGAAAACGGATAAGGAGTCTGATTACTACCATGTCAGGAAAAAATGTATTTGATGGAAACCCGTCTGCATATGAATAATAATAATATATATATATAATTATATATATATAAACACGTAATTATATATAATATGTGTATACAGAAAATATAATTGTATATATATAATATGTATATACATACATATATATAGATATGTAATATATATATATATATAATCATAGGGTAACAAAGAATGATAAAGGCTTGGATATCACAAGCAACTCATCCAATGACACGTGCATGTTGCCAGATGTTTCTTCCATTTCTCCGGGATGCCAAAGCTGGAGGTTCTAGGGTGACCTGGCGTTGATGTTCATCCCCACTGCAGGTATGGTGCCATAGGTTTTGCTCAACGAACATGGGAACCTTCAGGTCTTGCTGGACAAAGATATAAAAATAGGGATTGCACCAGCAATTGAAGGGGATGTCACCAGCAATTAACGGTGACTAAACCAGCAACAAATGAGCAATTACTGTAACACTACATGGGGTTTTCACCAACAATAACCAGCAATTAATTGCGATTGAACCAGCAATAACCAGCAACAAATGAGCAATAACGGGAGACAACATTGGGGAACAAAGCAATTAAAGATAGAACCTTAATTAATCAGCATTCTATGAGACTTTACGATGCAGATCGAACCAGAAACAGAAACAGCAAAAAAAACGGATTGAACCAATACATGAAGGACGCAAAGCGCAAAACATGTGTTTCTTCACCATTCCATCAGACAAATCAGAAAATAGCGACGCATCACCTGGGGACTACGTATGTCATATGCACAACAGAAGGGGGGGTGGAGCGTACAACAACAATGGTGCTAGTGCAATCACAAATATGCGTATTCAAAATTCAAAATTCAAACATACAATAAACATGCATAAAATAATGCAGCTATTAAAAACACAACGGCATGGATGTGCATAATGCCCATACCTGCTTGTTGACATCATACTGTATTATACTTATACTCCTCTATTACTTGCCTGTATGAAGTTTATGCCTTCTACAGACTGATCATCCTTGATGAAATCCTAAATGGAAGGCATGTCGGCAACCCCGGGAAAGGCTAGCCTTTCAACTGAATGCCTTGAAGCGTGGCATGCTGATCATTCAAGCTTCAGGGCTCATCCCAGAACCCAGACTCCTACTCTGACTCCATGCCAGGCTTGCAATATCAAAGTGGCTCTTGTACCTGTCCGCGATGCCACAAGCACTCCCATTCTACACCAGAATACAAATAGAAACAGTGGATTCCCCAGTCCTAGGTCACATGGCAACTGGTAAACATATTTGATCACCAACAGGTGCTGCCGATTCTCCGTTGCCGGGTGACATTCTCACAGGGTAACCAATCTAGACCCCCAAAAACAGGGAATGGGAAACCCATCAGTTGCAAAAAAAAACAACTGAGGGTGCTGCTGGCTTCCGAGCTCATCAAATCGTGGCTCCTGTGAAATTGTCGCAGAGAAGAACATATCAAGCTTTCATGGGTCCCATGAAATGGGTAGGGAACTCTCAGTCTGACCAGCTTTCAGTGAATTGATCCAATGGGTCCAATGGCAACAAAGGAGTGTTTTTAAACTTTGGAACCGTGAAACGCATTTTTTCACAGTGTACCAAGCAGGGGTTTCCAATCCTCGCTGAGGGTGACGTAGGCGATGTCATCTTTGTGACATTGGTTCCTGGTACAGTCTCACTGAGCTCAAAAACACAGCAGTGGAAAATCCCCCGGGCGTAGACGGGGATTTCACCAGCACATAAGTTCAAAAAAATATATAATGCAATTTTACCAGCAACAAATGCAAGAAATGGATGAATCAGCAACACTGTTCGGGGGGTTAAACAGCAACAGACTATTGAACTAGTGATTTTTTTGTTTACGATCGCCATGTCAGATTGCCACAAAGCGTGTCATCTGGCTTCTACAGGTGAGATCTGTGCAACAAGCGTTGCGGTGGTCTGTTGGGTTGGGTTTCTTACGAGGATTGTGCATTTGGTTGTTCAATGTCCTCCATCTAAATAAATCTATATAAGGTGAATCTCCTGATGCTAAACTTACTAAACCCCCCATTGTTTTATTTTGTTTAAGTTTTATTCTTAAATATATTCTGGTTGACATTAAAAGCACCACGGAGAGCGTGCGCCTCGCTGCTAGCAACTCCAGAGCTGAAGCAGACTCTTTGGCTTCGCCTTGGCTTCGCTTTGGCTTCGCTTGTGGCAACCTGTTAATAATGGAGGAGTTCAACAACGAAACTTGGGATTGGAACCTAAGAACAAGTGGAGAAAAGGGAAGTCATCCAGCAAAGTGGCGATTTGAGGAACCAACATCTCAATAAATATTCAAAATGACTCCTCAAAAGCGAGCAAAACCAGGATTTTACAAAAAAAACTGCAAAAGGTGGAGCAACAGGCTATGCAGTAATAAAGCGGATGGTAGGCACGCCTTTGTGGCATCAGGGTTTTCTCGGCATCCCACTCTCCAGCAAGGCGCAAGTAACTTTGGCGCCTTTCCTGGCAAGGCTCTGGTGCGGTGTGTCCTGACCCCAAAGCTGGACATCTCGACTCTACATTCCAACATGTTCCAACGGACAAGTCATGGCTTTTGCGTAAATCATCTCAAATCAAAGTCCCAAGGTTCGTTCAAACTCCACTAATTAGCCTTTGCAAATTGCAACAGGTGCAAAACAACAAATACGTCATGAATACGCCATGGATTGTTGGGGATAATTCCCCTACCAACCATCATTTAGATCATTTAGTCAGGCACGCCACTGGCGTTTGAAAGAACATGGCAGCCGCACCAAGCTGCATAGATTCCGGAGCTCTCACCAAACAGGCTCAACACCTGGCTCAATCATCCCAGGGACCAACAAAGTACCCTGACACAAAGTGGCTGTGAGATATTGTTCCCTAAGGAGAGCATCTGCCTGGCAAAGGGTACCATAGAAATGTTGCTGGTTAGAATCACCAGAATTCAGACCTTTTATGTCGTCCCCATTTCTGTTTTGTTGGCCATTGGTATGTTTACAGGTTCAATCTCATGCTCAAAGCAACATCAATTCAATGGGAGGTTTCCTAAAATGGGGGTACCCCCAAATAATCCATATATATATATATATAGGTTATTTTCCCTTGTAAACCATCCATTTTAGGGTACCACCATGTATGGAAAGCTCCAATCAATTCCAATCTTTGCACCTGCAAGGGGCCCTTTTCGGGCACCTGCTTGGGCGCAGCCGGGCCTGGCATTTCTGAAATAGGGTCAACCGATGGATTCATCTAACATGCCAGCCACAGAGTGACAATGCCATATCGCATGCACATGTTGGCAACTAGCAGGTGTAAAATGGTGTCAATATGGATTGCACGGTCAGGCATGGATGCAAATAGCACTACAAAAAAAAACGCGCAAAGGATTCCCCGTGCTATCAGAATCCCTCATCAAGCCAGCATACAAAATATGGACAAAAAAGGCAATGGCAAATCATTGCCAAATTCACAATTGAAATCATGTGGGATTCGCCGGTCATTGCCGGGATTTGCCGGGTAAGATTGCCAAAAGCTACACCCATGAGAAATGAAGAAAACAAAGACGGAACATCATTCAAGCTAGCCGATCGCTCAAATCAGAACCACAGGATGATGCTGTTGTTATTCCGTCTGATGATTAATGTCTCTAAAAGGTCGTTGGTGACACAACCCAAAGATGTGCTGGCCAGTTGAATATAGCTAGTAAGCTAGTATCAACCAGTATCGCGGCAGCTTGTCCCCATTGATGATCGTTAAACATAACAGGGCCTTAACAGGGCTCAAGTGATCTATGGGCACAGGTCGACATGCAAAAGACATTGTCACTTTGAGATTGAGTCGATGCAACCCATGTTGCAATTGCTGAATGTACAATACTGTGGACATCCCAGCGCCAATAAACATCCTAGCACCTACTCTTGGTGAGTCTCTGATTGGTAAATCCCTGCCCTGTAATTGGTGTCATCACCCCAGGGGAAAACACAAAAAAAAACACCAACCTGTTTTTGCTGGTGAAATATCCACATATGTCATGTCCATCGATTGTATCCACATAAATCCATATAAATCCCATAATGATTTTAGGATGGTTACAAGGTGGGCCCCCCTTTATAGCCAAGTTGGTTGATAACTCATGTAGTTTTTATAACTAGGGTGTATGGCAAATATGTCTGTAGCTGATGGAATTATAAACCAAACTCATAACTGTTTAACGGGGGGGGAACCTTGGCACCTTGTACCCAGCCATGTGGTCTTCCGATTCAGCGCCTCTTTTGCTTTCCCTAGATGGACTAAAGGTGATTGATGACGCTCCTGGACCAGACACGCCCTGGTGGCACCATGTTGTGGAGAATACACATGATATAACCCATGCACCTAGAAGGATTATTAAAAATTACTTTACTTCGTGTGATCCCCAACCATGACATTTATACATTTTCTTACTGGCAAATCTTCTGGCATTCTATCTGGCATATCTTCTGACATTCTATTTGCCAATCTATCTGGCATATGTTCTGGCATATCTTCTGGCAAATCTTCTGGCATTCTATCTGGCATATCTTCTGGCATTCTATCTGACATATCTTCTGGCATTTTATCTGGCATTCTATCTGGCATATCTTCTGGCATATATTCTGACATATCTTCTGGCATTCTATCTGGCATTCTATCTGCCATTCTATCTGGCATATCTTCTGGCATATCTTCTGGCATATCTATCTGGCATATATTCTGGCATATTTTCTGGCATTCTATCTGGCAAATCTTCTGGAATTCTATCTGGCATTCTATCTGGCATATCTTCTGGCATATTATCTTGCAAATCTTCTGGGATTCTATCTGGCATATTTTGTGGCATTCTATCTGACATTTTATCTGGCATTCTATTTACCTTCTGGCATTCTATCTGGCATATCTTCTGGCATTCTATCTGGCATATCTTCTGACATTCTGTCTGGCATATCTTCTGACATTCTATCTGGCATATCTTCTGACATTCTGTCTGGCATATCTTCTGACATTCTTTCTGACATTCTTTCTGGCATTCTATCTGGCATATCTTCTGACATTCTATCTGACATATTTTATGACATTCTTCCCGTTGAGGTCCGGCAGTGCCCACTGCGATCTGGAAGTCGCGGTTGAGGTCCGGCAGTGCCCACTGCGATCTGGAAGTCGCGGTTGAGGTCCGGCAGTGCCCACTGGGATCTGGAGCTCGCGGTTGAGGTCCGGCAGTGCCCACTGGGATCTGGAGCTCGCGGTTGAGGTCCGGCAGTGCCCACTGCGACCTGGAAGTCGCAGTTGAGGTCCGGCAGTGCCCACTGCGATCTGCAACTCGCGGTTGAGGTCCGGCGGCCCACTGGGATCTGGAGCTGCGAGGAGGAGGCGGCGGGTGAGGAGGCGGAGGAGGCGGAGGTGGAGGCGGAGGAGGCGGAGGCGGAGGAGGAGGAGGAGAACAGCTCTGATAAAATCTAACAACCCTCACTGGCAGTTGGGGAAAAAACAATCTCAAGTAAGCCAGTTTTGAGATACTTCCCCTGTAGAATGTTGCAGGTCGTTGCATTGCCCCCACCACCCGGTGTCAGGCTAGTTTTACGGCAGTGTATACATAGAAAAGTGGGTACATGTCGATGACAGTTGAAGGGTACAGCTTGACATAGCCAAGAAAACAGGCACCCAATCATCCGCAATCATTGTGGTTTTCTGTGCCCTTTGAAATCCTTCAGACAATCTCGAACTCGGGAAGCACAGCTGCATACAGGTTTGCTTCTAGCATCATGTTTGTGCGATTTGGTGAGAGCTTGGACGCAGCTACGCAGCTAAGAAACAACCCCCAGGATCATGACCATTTGCTTATGTGATTCTAAAGTCCTCAAAGCTTGGCTGTTGACTATTGTCATAGTCAGTGGTTTCTGGATGGGGGCCATATCCAAATCATCCTGCCTCTGGCAAACATCTATTCATCGATATGTATATATATATATAATATACATATATATATATATTTATATATTGTGGATTTGCACAACCCTCGTGGGGAAATAGTAAAAAATATATTTTAATTTTTGAGCAACCTGGGTAACTACTTAAAGCATTGGAAAACTCGTATGAACCATTGGAATCAAATCGCTGCACTTTGGAATTATCATGCCGCGCACGGTTTTGAACAACATGTCAAAATGTAGAGCCCTGATGGACAAAACAAAGGCCAACAGGTTTTTGCATATCAGCCCTTGCTTGTGTGCTGCTGGCACAACTCTTCCACGTGGCCGGTCACAAAAAGGTAACCAAAAATTAAAAACACAACTGATACATATTTGGCTCGTTTCTCTTTGGCGGCGAGATTTATCAACACCAGTTCTTTGAAATAGGAATTCTACATACTATAGATACTTACATACATTACATTGCATTGCGTTGCATTGCATGACATTACATTACATACATGCATGCATACATACATATGTTCGTTTCTTTTTGTTTTTGCGGGGAGGTTCAAAAAAATATAACGCACAATCTATATAGGTTTGTGTATACTTACCTATGTGCCGTTTCGCGAAAATTGCATGCATTTTTCTGGTTGGGCTCAGGAACTCATAATGTTGTTGTCGAGCGTGTGTGCGATAGAAATCAAAGCAAAACAAAATAACATTATTTGAACAGTTTTGTTAGCTGTTTCTTGGTGCACACTCCGGACAAAATCCACTACATTTTAAAACTTTCAAAAACGTTTTCTTTTTGGATGTTTCCAGGGCCAGCTCAAAGAAAACAAATAGACAAAATAGGACATATTTTCAGCGGCTTTTTAAGCACTTGTTTTCTGGGCCCAAATCCAAGCAACATATGAATGTTTGAAAAATGAAAGCAACATTGCTGCCAGGTTTTTTTGCGTGCCTTTTTCTGGTGAGATCTCCGCAAAACAAACCAAAACAGCTGTATTATGTCGCCCAATTTCCCATGACCAGCCCTCCAAAAAAAAACTATATATATATATTATATAAATTATATTATATTATATTATATTATATCATATTATATTATATTATATCATATTATATTATGTATATATACATTATATTATATTATGTTACATCTATATATATATTATATTATGTTACATCTATATATATATATATATTTGTTCAATTTTTTTGCCGCAGATTTTCCCGCGACCAGCCGTCCAAAAAAATAAACATATTTGTTCCATTTTTCCGCAGCCAGCCCTCCCCTCCCAACCGAAAAAAACAGAAACATACATTTTGTTCATTTTTTTGTCACCGATTTGCCCGCGGCCAGCCCTCCAAAAAATATAAGTTTGAAAAAAATACAACGTATATATATATATATATATGTTTCAGTTTTTTTTCCGCTGATTTTCCCGCCACCAGACCTCAAAAAAATATAAGTTTTAAAAAAATAAGACTTATATTTTTTGAGTTTTTTTGCCGCTGATTTTCCCGCGACCAGCCTTCCAAAAAATATAAGTTTTAACAAAATTAAATTTATATTTTTCAGTTTTTTCGCCGCCGATTTTCCCGCGACCAGCCCTCCAAAAAATATATGTTTTTAAAAAATAAAACTTTTATGTTTTTCACATTTTTTTGCCGCCGATTTTCCAGCAACCAGCCCTCCAAAAAATATAAGTTTAAACCAAAAAACTTATATTTTTTCAGTTTTTTTGCCGCTGTTTTTCCCGCGACCAGCCCTCCCAAAAATATAAATTTAAAAAAAATAAAACATATATTTTTTCAGCTTTTTTGCCGATGATTTTCCCGCGACCAGCCCTCCAAAAAATCGAAGTTTTTTTTAAAAATAAAACTTATATTTTTTTCAGTTTTTTTGCCGCCGATTTTCCAGCAACCAGCCCTCAAAAAAAATATAAGTTTTAAAAAAATAAAACTTATAGTTTTTTCAGTTTTTTTTGCCGCCAATTTTCCCGCGACCAGCCCTCCAAAAAATATAAGTTTAAAAAAAATAAAACTTATATTTTTTTTCTGATTCTTTGCCGCCAATTTTCCCGCGGCCAGCCCTCCAAAAAATATAAGTTTAAAAAAAATAAAACATATATTTTTTTCAGATTTTTTTGCCGCCGATTTTCCAGCAACCATCCCTCCAAAAAATATAAGTTTTAAAAAAATAAAACTTATATTTTTTTCAGTTTTTTTTGCCGCCGATTTTCCCGCAACCAGCCCTCCAAAAAATATAAGTTTAAACAAAAATGAAACTTATATTTTGTTCAGTTTTTTTTGCCGCAGATTTTCCCGCGACCAGCCCTCCTAAAAATATAAGGTTTGAAAAAATAAAACTTATATGTTCAGTTTTTTTTGCCGCCGATTTTCCCGCGACCAGCCCTCCAAAAAATATAAGTTTTAAAAAAATAAAACTTATATGTTGTTCAGTTTTTTTGCCGCCGATCTTCCCGCGACCAGCCCTCCCAAAGATATAAGTTTTAAAAATAAAACATATATTTTTTTCATTTTTTTTGCCGCCGATTTTCCCGCGACCAGCCCTCCAAAAAATATAAGTTTAAAAAAAATAAAACTTATATTTATTTTCAGATTTTTTTGCCGCCGATTTTCCCGCGACCAGCCCTTCAAAAAATATAAGTTTTAAAAAAATAAAACTTATATTTTTTTCAGTTTTTTTTGCCGCCGATTTTCCCGCGACCAGCCCTCCAAAAAATATAAGTTTTAAAAAAATAAAACTTATATTTATGTTCAGTTTTTTTTTGCCGCCGATTTTCCAGCGACCAGCCCTCCAAAAAATATAAGTTTAAAAAAAATAAAACTCATATTTTTTCAGTTTTTTTTGCCGCCGATTTTCCCGCGACCAGCCCTCAAAAAAAATATAAGTTTTTCAAAAAAACACATTTTTTGCAGTTTTTTTGCCGCAGATTTTCCTGCGAGCAGCCTTCCAGGCAAACAATAGTCGGAAAGTTTTAAGTCCTCGGTCGAAAAAATATAATCCCGAAAAAAAATATAAGTTTTTTTTTAAAAAAACACTTATAATTTATAATATTTTTTTTGGAGAAACTCATTCACATGAATCAGTTTTTTCGAAGGGAAACCCTACCAAAAACCTAGGTTCAGATGAATGGACATTTTCATAAAGCACAAAATGTGCATTCATCTGAACCTAGGTTTTTGGTAGGGTTTCCCTTCGAAAAAACACTGATTCATGTGAATGAGTTTTTCTCCAAAAAATATTATAAATTTTAAAAAAACTTATATTTTTTTTCGGGATTATATTTTTTCGACCGAGGACTTAAAACTTTCCGACTATTGTTTGCCTGGAAGGCTGCTCGCAGGAAAATCTGCGGCAAAAAAACTGCAAAAAAAGTGTTTTTTTGAAAAACTTATATTTTTTTTGAGGGCTGGTTGCTGGAAAATCGGCGGCAAAAAAACTGAAAAAAATATAAGTTTTATTTTTTAATAAAACTTATATTTTTTGGAGGGCTGGTCGCTGGAGAATCGGCGGCAAAAAATCTGACAAAAATATAAGTTTTTTTTTTTTTTAAACTTATATTTTTGGGAGGGCTGGTCGCGGGAAAATCGGCGGCAACAAAACTGAAAAAAATATAAGTTTAATTTTTTTAAAACTTATATTTTTTGGAGGGCTGGTCGCTGGAGAATCGGCGGCAAAAAATCTGACAAAAATATAAGTTTTTTTTTTTTTTAAACTTATATTTTTGGGAGGGCTGGTCGCGGGAAAATCGGCGGCAAAAAAAATTTAAAAAAATATAAGTTTTATTTTTTTAAAACTTATATTTTTGGGATGGCTGGTCGCGGGAAAATTGGCGGCAAAACACACTGAAAAAATATAAGTTTTATTTTTTTAAAACTTATATTTTTTGGAGGGCTGGTCGCGGGAGAATCGGCGGCAAAAAAATCTAAAAAACATATAAGTTTTATTTTTTTAAAACTTATATTTTTGGGAGGGCTGGCCGCGGGAAAATTGGCGGCAAAAAAATCTGAAAAAAATATAAGTTTTTTTTTTTTAAACTTATATTTTTTGGAGGGCTGGTCGCGGGAAAACCGGCGGCAAAAAAAAACTGAAAAAAAAATAAGTTTCATTTTTGTTTAAACTTATATTTTTTGGAGGGCTGGTTGCGGGAAAATCGGCGGCAAAAAAAACTGAAAAAAATATAAGTTTTATTTTTTTAAAACTTATATTTTTTGGAGGGATGGTTGCTGGAAAATCGGCGGCAAAAAAATCTGAAAAAAATATATGTTTTATTTTTTTTAAACTTATATTTTTTGGAGGGCTGGCCGCGGGAAAATTGGCGGCAAAGAATCAGAAAAAAAATATAAGTTTTATTTTTTTTAAACTTATATTTTTTGGAGGGCTGGTCGCGGGAAAATTGGCGGCAAAAAAAACTGAAAAAACTATAAGTTTTATTTTTTTAAAACTTATATTTTTTTTGAGGGCTGGTTGCTGGAAAATCGGCGGCAAAAAAACTGAAAAAAATATAAGTTTTATTTTTAAAAAAAACTTCGATTTTTTGGAGGGCTGGTCGCGGGAAAATCATCGGCAAAAAAGCTGAAAAAATATATGTTTTATTTTTTTAAAACTTATATTTTTTGGAGAGCTGGTCGCGGGAAAATCGGCGGCAAAAAAATGTGAAAAAATATAAGTTCTATTCGTAAAATTTATTTTTTGGAGGGCTGGTCGCGGGAAAATCGGCGGCAAAAAATGGAAAGACTTGAGTTGCTGTGATGCTTTTTTGGAGCTGGCTCTGGGAAGAGACATGTTGAAAATGTACTGTTGTCTTAATTGCCAAAAATAAAGATTTCTTTTGTTTTCATGTTTTCTTTGAGAAACAAATGGCCAAGAACATTGGGGAGCATTTATGTTTTATTAAAACTATAGTTACTGAAAAGTTTGCTGAAAAAACTACGAAACATGTACTGTAAGCTCTTTTTTAAACAAACTATTGTTTTGGAGCTGGCCGCAGGAAAAGATGCCCCAAACACCTGCCAAAAACCTGCCAAAAAATGTGGAGACTCGCCCAAGAAAACACCAAACATTGCCCAAACATTTTTTTGGAGCTGCCCCCCAAGAACGATTGCCGAAAAAGTGCCATATTGAAAGCCATATATATATATATATATTCATATATTTCTATAATTATCTCTTATATGTAATATATATATTATATTAATTATTCACGAGCACGCCTAACTCTTATATTGAGTTCCTTTTCAAACCTTTACACTGCCAATTCCTTACCATTACGATCATACTTCTCTAACCCACAATATTGAGGTTAAAAAATTATAAGGGTCAAGAAAAAAAATGAGGTTAGCAAAATCCGCCCTTGTTGGGGTTAGGCAAGGATTCCTTGAGGTTAGCATAATAGCTTGTAAGGGTTAGAAGCGGGTCTCTTAGTTATGTTGTCCGGCAGTGGTCAGTTTTTGTCACACAACTGCTGGAGCTTCGCCCAGTTCTTTTGGAATCAACCCCCAAAAAAAATTATCCAACACAAATTCGGAAAATAACAATAATTCGTTATTGATGTGTTTTCAGAGCTCGCCTTGGCAGAAACCTATGGGCGATATGTTTGGGGTTTGTTTATTGTATTTTTCGCTGGTTCCGTCAGGAAACATGTACACATATGTACACATAGATTCATATGCACATGCACATTTCAATTCGGTTTTGTCGAATTCACGAAAAACAACGCACGTTTTTTTTTTTGAAAGTGTCAAAAAACAACAAACAAATTAGCATTTTTGGCTGTCTGGTTGATTTGAGCTTATGGAATTATTCACAAAGGTTTGGATCCTTGAAAAACAGGAAAAAACAAATGTATGTATATAAACATATATATTCTATGTTTCTGTTTTCAGGAACTTGACGCAATTGTGTTTTTCTTATGTTTTTTCTTAAATTGCTTTAGGAATTGTCCACAATAAGAACCGAATACAAACTCAATTGCAACAGGTACTGCTGCTGCTTCAGCACAGGGGACCGAGAACTCAATCCCATTCAATCCCCAGTTATTTTTTTAAGGACAAACACGTCTCTAGGGGAAATTTAGTGGATTTACTCGAGTGTTGGAAATCACCTGATTTATTTTGTGCCCGTCATGGTCAGCAAGATTGCGGAAATATAATCAATTTCTGAATATTTTCGGCAATATAAAACCATAGGTTGTGCAAATTGGCAATATATATATATAATATATATATATATAAATGTATGTGTGTGTGATACATATATCATATTACTATATTAAATCATATTATATATATACATCTGTTCAAGACAAATACCTTGAAACTAGTTTTCTGTCCACTTCCACTGCGCCCGAAAATGAACCCCCTGATCTCCCCATGAAAACTTGGGATTTCTTAGCTCCTCCGCCCTAGGGCAGCATATCAGGGTCCTTCCGTCACTGTGAGGCTTTGGTCCTTGGTGGTTGGTCACCCACCATGTGGATATTTACCAGCCAACATGTGTTTAAGACGCATTTTCACGCCCAAAATTTCGTTGCGTTCCTGGCACACTAGAAAACTCGGAATCGTGAACATCTCGGGCCCCTTTGGCGGGAGCCCAGGAGGTATGGCCATGAACGTCAACTAGGATCATCAAAATCATTTTCCCATGGATGTCAAAGAATTAAGGCACCAACCAAAAAACTCAGCATCCTTGTTGGTGGGAAAATTCAACATGATTACTGTACAAAAAAGGCTTGAAGGCTTCTAGACGCCCAACCATTTAATCAAAGCTACATGCAATGAATGCAACGGGTGGTTTGTCTGATTTCACAGACCGCAACAATGGGCGGAAGGACGGCCCTATAATGTTCCCATGTTCTGATGGTGTGCCTATCGTCAACATCTGTTTTCGTCGAAGGATGTGCGCAGAAATTCCGAATCAAGCCTTATTTAGCACAAAAACCATGACAATTGACAACAGAGAATGCAATTGAAGATCTTCAAAAGCATACTTCTCAATCACAAACGCAAATCCCGGCATAATTTACAATGGGCCCTTGATGCAGTCCTAAAACTACTCGCGAAACCTCTTGACTCAGGATGTTGAGGGTGGCCCAGCAAACTCCATCCGCCGCTGGTGATTTCCCCTAGGTTTGCTCTTCAAATGTGCGGGCTAGAAGCCCAATGTTGCATTTCCCTGAAAATGGCTGAGGACAACAATTCTCTGGAAAAAGGACATGTTATGGCACCTGCTGTAACCACAGTTTATGGCCATTTGCCAGTTTGAAGCCAGTTCTAACCCCATAGACGGAATCCATGATAACCCCATTTGTAACCATTTCTAGCTGGTAAGGGATGGTATGGGCTTTCTCCGGGCACCAGTTATCTCAGAAAGTGCCATGGCGCCAGCAGCTCCCGCACTTTGTGCTCTGCGAAGAAGGCTCCCGTCGTCCAACCCTGCGGGATTGATCCCATGAATCCCAATCTTGACTGTCCAATTTACCCTCTGGTTATTTAACATAGCCATGGAAAATGCCCTATTTATAGATGGTTTACCTATTAAAAATGGTGATTTTCCATGGCTATGTTAAATAACCAGAGGGTAATTGATTACTGATGATAATCACAACTTTCATGGGTTTAATATGGTTTAATTAACCCACTTAAATTTATCGGTTAGATCACTGTTACTGAAAAAAAAGCAACCATAGGGTAATGTTAAATAACCAGAGGGTAATTGATTACTGATGATAATCACAACTTTCATGGGTTTAATATGGTTTAATTAACCCACTTAAATTTATCGGTTAGATCACTGTTACTGAAAAAAAAGCATTTGTTATTGGTTAGCTCCCCATTTGTATTGGTTAAACCGCAGTTGCTAAAGCAGTTGTTAGATCTCAACGTTCATCGGTTGAAGCAAATGGCGTTTGGTAATATCTACATGTTCGTTTGCGAACTATGGTTGTGTAACGTTGTATAACTCGCAATTCATAAGTCCACATTATTATGTAACTATTATACATGCTACTAAATCCACCACATGAATGTGATTGAATGTGTGGCCTGGGATTCGATCATAATTCATTCAATTATTCGTTTACTTTCAACGGATGTTCAAAGTTCCACAATTTGACTTTGATGATAGTCTGACTGTGTTGCCGGGCATGAATGTCCGAAACCGACTTCAATTCCACGAAGAAAAAGGTTCAGACTGCAATCCCTATTTCTACCAGGGTACTTCTCAGCACTTGAATGATGGATCTTTGTGGGGCAGTAGGCAGTATAGGGCATGCACACCACATCTATTTAATTATATATATATATGATATGCAAATAATTAGTACAATCAAATAAACTACCTCCCTCCCAACTTCAAAGGGTGAAAGCCAAGGTGCAGCAGCCGCAGTTGTTTGACCGCTTTCAAATGCGTCAGGGGTGCCCTGACGTGGCCAAAATACCTTTCAGATCTTTCAAGATCTTTCAGGCGATTTGGCGCTGCTTGAGAGTACAGCACACAAAGGGAGGAGTCTTCTAATCATCAGGATGGCGCGGCACAAATCACAACAACATCACAAATAGACCATGCGAGATGCCCAGCTTGCGCGAAACATGCCCTGTCAACAATCTTGGAGAGGCCATGGGTCTGAGAGGATCCCTTCGACAATCTGGGATAGGAGTCGCATCGTCCTATCTCACCACTTCGAGTCTGTCCAGGGTAAGGACTCACTGGCAGGTGACTGAAAATAGTGGTGCCAAAGACAATCTGAAATCCATGAACTTGTCTCTGGCAGTCTTTCCAGAAGTAGTGTTTCACTGCTATCATGTTTCAAATAATCATGCATGTCGGAAAGCGGGCACCTTCTGAAACCAAGCCTATCTCAAATGATGAAAGTTCCGCCTGGAACGTGTTCTTGATTTTGACCATCATGCAGGATGCCATGACCCAACGCCTTATATCAAATATGAGTATGTCATTTGAAAGCAATATCCGCAACTATCAGTGTTTGGGAAGAAATATGTTGCTTCCTTGTTTATCATTCCGAAATCCAGGAATCTGGCGTTTGAACATGTTACCAGTGTTTTGACAATGCTGGGGCGTTTTCAATCATTGTATGGGCACCCCAAGCTACCAAGAATGAGAGACGTCCTTTGCCCATCTTTGCCCTGGATTTGCAACCGGTGTTGCAGGGACCGTGCAACTTGCGACAGTGGCTCTTATCTAGCGCGAGGAGAAACCAGATGAATCATTCATCAACCAAATAGTGGGTAAGACTCTTTACGGTAAGACATCCATCCAAACAACATGCTCTTTGATGGCACAACATGCGGTATGTTCATTTCATGTATCCCAATTCACAAACAATGGAGAACAATAATATATCAGTGAAGCCACCAATCATTGGAAAGAACGGCAATGCGTTCATTGCATGCACTTCGGCACTTCCAACGTTGGATATCTATGCTCGTGCGGAAAGAGCTGGCGGGATGCCGGGCGAAGTTCCCTTGGACGTTTGCCGCGACGGTGGATGACTACCACCGTTGCGGTTTAGCCGCGGGCGTGCATCAGAGAACGCCAGCAGGTGAGAACTCACATCCTGACTGGGATTGAACATCAAAAACAACATGCCATTTGGGGTTTGCATAATGTGGGTACCCCTATTAATGGACAGTTTATGAAATAATAATAATGGAAAATTAAAAATGGATGATTTAAGGGACCCCACAGTATAAGAAACATCCATTTGGGGAAATGGCTATGGGATAAAACAAGCACCCAAGGTGGCCACAAGACACGACTTGAACAAATGTTTAACGAAATCCAGAGGACAGTCATTGCTGCCGCCACTACAGACATCAACATTGTGGAAACCATTCACAACATCACCATTTTTTCTGGGTCCTATAAACCATCCCCAAATGGTAGTTGTTTATGGAATTGGGTTTCCCACATTACGAACAATCGCAACTCTGGGGATATATAGTTGATGAATGATGCTTGGCACATAAATGGTGTATATATTGGACATTGGTACATATTGGTGCTATCCATTATGGGCCGCAAAACCAAGATTCAATCTGCAAACTCTTGTGATCGAGGTCAAAACTCGAAGCCCTCGTGAGTTCACCCACCATGAGCCGAAGGACCTGGACCGCAAAGCCACAAAACTGTCACGATCGTGCGGTGCACCGTGTGTTTTTCCAAAAGTATAACCATTTGACATTTATCAATCATATCAAATTAACTAACAGTTATGTATAGCGTAGATTATAAAATCAATGTACAGTATCACTTTTGTGCAGTTGCCACATGAGTGTTTGGCACTTTGATGGTGGAAGTGCGATTATACAATTTTTGTGCAAACCCGATTTGTTTGTACTAGTACCATACATAGTGTTCCAATTTTGTCCCCGCATGTCACCATTGTTTTGAGACCATGTTTACTGTGCCAACTTATGTGTCCCAAACACGGCCAGTGCCATTGCGTTTGGACCTTTGGACATGCCGCATGCCCCAAAATAACCTCACACAATAATTATTTGAAAAATAAAACATATATATATATATGTTGCATGCACATGTTTTAGTTTAGATTAAATATGCATCAAAAAAAATCCAATTTAGCTGTCATGACGCCTTGACCCCTGTTGCAATGTGCAATCTGTGCGTGTGTTACTGGCATCCACGGAGAATCCTAAATATGTGACCCATACAAGTACGACCAATAAAAATCAAATTACGGTGTGTTGGGGCACTATGGGTTTGTCTGAGCATAGGACACCCCCAAAATCCCATATTCAATTTTCATTCTCTTCTCAGAATTGCCAGTTCAAAATATTTTATGGGTATATAATGGTATCGGTATATACCCATATATACCCGCTATCTCCAACCAGTGACAATCCCCTCGTGAGAAGACCTGGGTGAAAGCGCTCTGCTGCTGCTGGCAAGCTGGTTCTTGTGTTCGCCGCCGCCGCGGTTGCAGTTGCATGTCATTGCTTTTCGTTCCGGCTTCCGACGGGCAATATGAACAACAACCACAAAAATACCCAGCCAAGCAGCAAACAGCATCAAATTAAAGTTGCAAACAAAAAAAACAAAAGAACGAAAAAGGAAAACAAATGGTTTATGAATGTTTATGAAATGAACCAAAAGAAAATACAACTTTCCAGAACTAACGGCCAAGCATGGAAACAAACAAACAAATCATTTTCTGCGAGTCATCTCCACCTTGACAAATTACAGTATTCTGACATAGTTTCTCACATACCATCTGGAAGAGTATTTATATATATATAATATATATATATGTATATATATATATATATGTGGCAAAAATATCCTGACATTCTCTCTCGCTCTCTCTCTCTTTCTCTCTCTCTCTCTCTCTTTCTCTCTCTCTCGGGTGTGACTGACATTCTATCTAACATTCTTTCTGGCATTTGCTCTGACATTCTATCTGACATTTTTTTCTGCCAATCTATCTGGATCTATCTGGTATCTATTCTGGCATGATATTCTTTCTGGCCTTCTACTATATGGCATCTATTCTGACATTCTATCTGGCATCTTTTCAGGCATTCTATCTGGCATATATTCTGACATTCTCTTTGGCATTCTCTCTGGCATGTGTTCAGGTCCAGGCGCGTTCCACTGCATGGTTCGGGCCAAAGTGTTCTCCACTGCGTCCGGTCCAGGCATGCTCCACAGCATCCGGGGCTCGCGATAAGTCCAGGCGTGCTCCATAGCATCCAGAGCTGCGTATATTACAGATCGTCCGGCCATTGATCCCCCCAGCCACAACGAGCTGGCAAAAGGAGAAGGCAAAGAGGAGGCGGAGATGAGGACAAAAAGGAAGAGGAGTAGGCGGAAGAAGAAGAAGAAAAAGAAGAAGAAGAAAAAGAAGAAGAAGAAGAAAAAAAAAAGAAGAAATTGCACCTTTGTGAAAATCTAGAAACCCTTACCTGCCAGGTGGGGAAAAACAAACGGCATTAAGCCGGAAAAGGACAGAGGGAAAACAATAATCGAAAGGAAAAGGCAGAGAAACCAAAACCAGAAACGCAAACCGCAGAAACGAAAACAACACTAATAAGAAAAACGAATTAAACCAGCAATCAACAAAAAAAAGGTAACCCCAAATAAATGCGCGATTTTTTTTACCCAAAAAACAATGGTACAGTAAATCCGCAAGGGTAAAACGGGGTAAACGCATGACCGTCAATCAAAAAAAGTGAGGCATTTGCGCACTGCGCGTTCGTATGATGCGAGCGATTTGCCAAAAATATCCAAAAATGATTGTTAATGCCTACATTGTTTTTTGGCACCATGCCTCGTACGTACAGAAAAAAACAACCTAACAGAATGACTGCGGTGCGCAATTGCAATTCCTACTTAGGGCTGGAAATGAAAACATGCAAATCACATAAAAGATCCAAAACCAAACAAAACAAATTTTTGCACATTCAATACCGGTCGAGTTAGAAACAGCGGTTGTGAAAGTAGGACAAATGCAACAACGATCATGCAGCGCACTCCCTTGTGATCAAGGCGTGTATATATATATATATAATATTATATATATATATATATGTGTGTATATATACACATAAATTCACATAAACATACAAACACAATTTAAAAATTATATAAACAAATGTTGGCTGAAGCCTCAAAATCTTGGCATTTCATCATCGCTGCTCTCACACCCACCCTGGCGGGCTCCAACCTTCATAATTTTGGCATCCATCTGCCGGATCTCTGCTCGCATTGCAACCTGACGCAGAAACAAAAACACTAATCCACCATTGTATCGCTACAGTGGCTGAAAATGCCCCAGCCTGGCGTGATTGGAAAAAACTATAGCTGAGTATGATTGAATATGTATAAGATTGTATAAGCATGATCAGGAAAAAATGTGCTTTGTGTTGATGGAAAGCCGACACAAGCCACCACATTACAAGTCAAAGTCGAAAGTTGTTGGAACTTCATGGAGAATCAAACGCCGAGCATTTCAAATTTCTACGACCTGAGAAACTGGGAGGATCCTAACTGCAGTCTTGCCTTGCAACACAACGAGCATGAACATTTTCTACAGCCCGCAAAACATGCAAAACTTTCCCGCCACACGCCAAGTGGGTTTTGCTTTATCCGTTATCCATGCAATGTTTTTTTTCCGAATTGGAAGGTCATGGCCCTGACTCGTTGTCATGACGCAAAAGAAATTTCATTGCTTCCAACATTACAGCTGATTGCAAAAGGTGGCTGAATCAGTCTGAAAACCAAGTGCCCTATGCGACACCACGCTTGGACGAACCGTTTGGAACAACCAAGCAAAAAGTGCGGGCAGCGCCTGGTCTACAGCCCTTGCGGGGCCCTTGCAGCGTAGAATTCCATCTATGAATTCTTCCAAAGTTACCTTCAACCAGCAGGAACATAGTCAAGCAATGGCTCGTTATTTTTGACCCATGTGTTCATGTTTAGCAAGGCGTCCGTCAAAAGGTGCCCTTCAGCAACATGGTCGGCACAGGCAAACAATGTCACACGAAAATAAGTCTATTCAGAATTTCCGGACATGGCCACGCTTGCATGAGGCAGTATGTGCGTCTGGTTTCTCTATCTTGGTGGGGCAACATCACTCTGGTCCCATCTGTTGCCCTTGTTGCTATTGTGTTTTCAAACAGGCTTGGCCTGGATCTAACTCCGCCCTGGCCGTTCACCGTCGCAGCGCCTCTCCATCCCCGTTGTCGAGCAAGTGAAACAAGGCAGTGCCCTCGTGAACGTCAAGCTCCAACGTTTGCAAATGCGCCATGACTTGTGGATCGGCCATCACGGCCTTAAGCGCATTGCTGCTATAGAAGATTATAGAAGGCCACCACCGTGTGGTCAATGGACACCAGAAGCCCTACATAGTTCCCACATCATCTTTCGTGTTAATTACTCTAGGTCAACACACATTGACACATAGCCGTTGAGCATCTGACTGCTTTCGCATTTATTTCCTTTTATGATTGGAGCCTCCAAGTGATCTTTCGCCAACGCTTTCGCTTCACTTTCACAACTCAACAGTGGTTTTCTTGGAATCATGTTACAACATCCTTCCAGGGCCTTTCAAAGCGAAAGGGCAAAACCAATGGAAAACACGCAGTCGCGTGGAAAGCGACTGGCAGTATTCTATTGTGATGACTTCAGGAACGCACAGTCTTTGCCCACCCTCTCTTCACACACCTCACCCGCCCGTCTGGGGGAAAAAAACATAAAAATATAGAAAAAGGAAAGGAGCAAGAAAAGAAAAGAGGTAAAAGGAGGAACATAGAAGTAAAAGAAGAGAGGAATATGTGAGTTTTACCAAAAAAATAGCAAGTCCTGATTGAACAACCATAAGCATGGGGTCTTGGTGGGAGGACTGGTCTAGGCCCATTGCAGCTGCAACCCCTTGGCACCAAAGCAGGGGACATTTTACCGTTCAGTCGAGCAGTGTACCAGTAGCCATGTTTGACACAAGTCCTTTGGGGCACACTATGTGCGTACATGAACATTATGTAGATAAAGGTATATACATAAACATTACAATAATATGTATTTTTTGATACTTTTGAGATACATATAAATATATATAATATGCGCCCCTGAAACTGCATAAGTCACGATATGCGAATTAGTGAATGATAGTGAATGGGACACATTAATGTAAAAATGGTGGCAAAGCCCTCGAAGCGAACTCTCCGGCCATGCACCGCACCAACTTCATGCCACCATGCTTCCAACAATCGTTCCTCGTTGATGATTCCATTTCCATCCTTGGGACAGCACTGCTTCACAGCAGGATGTACAAAGCGAGGCATCCAAGGACCTGTCCCGAAGAGCCATGACCTACCCTCCGGTAAAGTAACAGTCTGCCATGGAAAATCCAGATGCTTTTTTTTTAGGTATATCACCTAGAGTATATATCACAGGGCCATGATCCATAATCATAAAATTTTACCGGGATATATGCATATATATATATATAATTTGATATATATATATATAGTTACACATATATATATATATATTATTGTAAACACTGGCTATTGTGGATAATCCTCGGAATTAATCTAGCTGCTGAACATGGGAAATGCTCACAAAATTGCAAATCAAACAGTCAGGTTCCCTGACGTTCCGTGTTACCCTGATTGCACCAGTCTTACTAAAGCCCAGGCACATCAATGGTTTTAAAAATATGTTCAAGCTTCTTCACATACTCCGCCTGCCATTTCAAAGCTCTTGTTCGAGTTGCTGAAAGAAACGGCTACCTTAATTTTTAGCAGTGGTTCAACAAAATTCATACTTTCAAGTTTGCCCTTCCAAAAGCAACTGGACATGACCTCTTCAAACTTCGCGCCTTCTTTTTAAGCTGATTCAACAATTGCAGCTCCTGGTCGTTCTGCGCCGCTTCCAGTGTATCTTTTAAGAAAACCTTGGGGCGCGAAACGAAGGATGAGAAAACACACCAGAACATGCAGGATTTTTGGAGCGCACAGAGCCCTTTCTGCAACTGTTTTTGCCATCCACAGCTGCCATTTGGCCACAGGGCCATTTTGAATGTTCCTTTACATTTGGCGATAGCACTTGACTGTTAGCTCACCATGCCCGCCACAACTATGTGAAACAGCCTGCAGGGCTTTTGCACTGCTGCTGGTGCTTGCTCACATCTTGCTCTGAAAACCTGAGACTGTGTTGGCTTGGCGTTAGGACCCGTTTCATTTTTAGAAGTTAGACTGGAGGTGCTTGGCTCCTATTCTGCCTCATGGAAGATGAGAAAAGCCATCGGGGGTCAATACATATAAATGTTTTTTGTGTAGCCCTGAGCTGGCGACGATCTTCCCATCGATAGTGCTCGTCGAAACCCGTCTCTGCATAGAGTTCTGCGAAGGGCATTCGTGTCTCACTCGCCGGGTGCCGCCCTGTTGCCAGCTCACCCAAGGCTGATTTCATGGCAAACATCGCCTGGGCTGCAGCAACATCCTGGCGCCCCTGCGCCCCTGCTAGCAGCTGGTGCTGTGATCACTATTTTGCCATATTTTGCCTGCGCCAACAACTAGGAACCTCAAGACCTGATGTTCACAAAAGTTCCAGACTTGAAGAACATCTTGCAAGACACAGTTTTTATCTAATTCGGATAATATAATAAATCATGTTAAAATCAGGGATCTTCAATTGCTACATTATTTCTTGCCTATATAAATCCAGGATTGTTGCCAAAATCACAAATAGCGAGCATTTTCAATATCTGAGAGCGATTTGGATCAAACAACTCGCCGCAAGTTCGGGCGCAATCATAGCGCAATCGAGCGCAAACACCCGCATTCGGGCCGGCGCAAATTCAGAAAAAACAGTCTGGCCAATAAAGCTTAAGCAGCTTAAGGAGCATCTTTTCAAAACATCGAGCATTAAGGAAATGTCGGAAACGAGCAAATCTCAAAACGAGCAAACACATGTAGCAATTGAAGTTCCAGGACACTAGTAAAAAAAAACATATCTTCCGGTCGTTGCTCCGATGTTCCCTTGAATCACTCCGACAAAAGGCAAGCGACCACGTTGAGAACGGTAAGGCCCAATAGGTTCAAAGTGAACCCTGCAGCAGCAGCTTCTTGGGCACTTATCAAGGCTTGCCCAGGCCTCAAGGGGATCTGAAAACTGGATGCACCCTAACATTGGCTGAGTTTACCCAGTTCATAGCTGTGCATCGGTGTGATAAGACCTTTAAAACCCGTTAAATAACACACACGTTGAATATTAGCATGCCCATCCCCTGTTTGTTTTCAGCCATCCCCAGTTTAAAACTGTCGGCCCCGCCTTTCCACCTGAGCAAGCATTGTTGGAACCCTGACTGCTTTGGCCAAGGCTTCCATCTCCTGCAAGACATCACACCAAACAATGGGATGCCCTATGAGGCCCTATGAGTCATGTCTGATGTATATAGTCAACATATAACATACATAGAAAGAAAAGTGATTCAAGCAATAAATTTGCCTCACTAACAAAACAAGAACTATAGCCAAGAAACATGGTTGATTGAAAAAGATGTTGATATGATGATAATTATATGCATTTCTCATCATTCCATCGATATAGCTATATAATGATGTGCTATGAATTACTTATATATGTATATATATATATACGTACTGTATGTGTGTGTGTACGCTATATGTGACGCCATAGAAAATAGCGACACTCATGATCTTGGAAACCTGGCTGCACCAAGCGTAATACCATTTCTTGGAGAAAAGCCATTTTGGGACACCGTAGGAAAACCATCTACAAATAGTGGGTTTTCCACATTGAACTGTTAGTTTACCCCAGGGTGATATTGATAATGAATCATTGTTGTTAAATATAATATCTTACATACTAGTAATTGCAGAGATTGTAAGTTATACACAATCAAATGTGTTGAAATCTCCTGCCAGTCACAATTGACAATGTGTTCCCAGCTAGGATGACTGTCCTCCTTCAAGTGCCAAAATTGTTTGAGTTTGAGGCCTCAATTTCTTCCCGCTCCCATCTCATACCAAATTCCGTCAAGATTCGTCCAAACTTCCCAATCCTTCAGCATAGACCATATCGGCACCCAGTGCTTGAAACCTTGGCCTGGCTGGGGATGGGGTTGGTTTGGTATGCATCTATTCACATGATTCAGTGCAAACAAGGATCACAAACAGGGAATTTGTCTGCCTTTGCAGCCTCGCTATCACGTGTCTTTTTCACACCTTTGACCAATGCACCCCTTGTTTTTCTCTGACGGCTGCTTTCAACCTGATACATCAATATCAGCTGTATAAACAAAATAGCCATTCAGGATCATTCAGGCTCATCATTCGAGAGATGAAACAACAACGTGTGAAAACATCCGCTAAATACCAGAAAATGGATTGAGATTTGAGTAAAATCAGGTTCAATTCAACCTTATATCCCATATTGGATGGTCAGCACCAAAAGTTTTGCCGAGGCGCTCCGAGCAGCGCGCAATAGCTTCCGCCAAGCCGCCATGCTCTGCAGCATTTCGACAGTCGGTCCTTGCGATCAGCAACCTCGGTCGCTTGGGAAAACTTCCGTTCCGTTCTACTCCACTTGGTCGACTTAGGGCTTCCCAGTTTTTATGATGGTTTATTACCCAACTGTAGTAGCAAATTTGGAAAAAATGCAGCCAAAATACGCCAGGGGATCTTTTGCATCTTCAAAACTGCATACACTATCAAGTTCTACCAATGACCACGATTTGCAAGCGCTACTCAGACTCCAATGAACGTATATATATATATATTATATTCTATATTATATATATATATATATTATTTTCTATATTATTTATATATATATATTATAATTATATATATATACACACTGTAATCATGTTTTGTTCAAGACAAAACACCTGGGGTGCAAGCTGTTGCCCCTCGGTCGGTGTATACCTACCCTCTAAAAAAAGTTCAATACACCTACATCTACCAATATCTACTATAAACAGTTTGAGTTATAAACTCTATAGCTATCAGTTCATAATATTCATAGCCATCATGATTAGTCATGATTTAAATCGCTCTAGACATCTTTGTTCCCCATTTTTGCACCATAACTCGCCATGGGGGCTGGTGCCATGGTACAGATCCAGGCCCTCCTGGCGCATCTCTCGGATCGCCTCGACCGCCGCCCGGACGCGGGCCAGGGCCACCGGACGGGGCTCCACGGCTAGGCCCTTGGCGTAGCTGCCTTGGGGTGGCGGGTGGAACATGACCAATTCAGATGTCTGGAACGTCTGTGAAGGCAGAAATCCCCTGTTTACAAAATCATATGTTTATATTAAATGTGAATATACCGCCAGTTGAAGATGTAGATGGAATGAATGTTTAATGTGGAACATGATCGTCAATAATATGTTACAAGCAAGGCTTATGGGGAATCCAAAAATTGAAGGGTGACTCAAAAAGTATAATTTTGAGGAGGAAAATCACGATCAGCCATGACATCTTTGGGGTAGCCTGGGTAGCCTATTTTCAGACAAAACCAGCTAGGGCCAGGGTTTGGTGAGCTGTATTCGCGCGATGATATTCTTGATGTCCGACGATTGGTTGTGAATCCAATTGTTGCATTTACTTTGCCCCAAAAAGGAGGGAAAAGTAAATCACCAAGAGTCAACAAACATTGGTAAACCAGCAAACCAGCAGTAAACCACCAGATGTACGGCGGATTTGGGCATTTCGGATCCCCAAAAGCGGTTCCAAGCGGGTGAATCTAAGAGGCTGGTCAGGTTGGAGATGTTGGAGGAGAGGCCTACCATCAAAGTCTTGAAGACATTTGATGTACTGTAAGAGACCACGGTTTCAGGTTGCTCTCTTCCCTGACTAAGTTCGTTTCTGGGGAGATTCATCATTTTTTTGGGGTCAATCTACCCATTGATCTTTTTGGGGCTGAAGAGTTATTCAGAATTCACTATCCCTGATTCCTTGGCCAGCTTCTACTACACGGCCAGCAGGGAAGTCGTGTCGAGCTACATCGCTTTGGATACACTTGATCCTCAATGGAAATGCCAGCAAATCCTGCAGCTGCATAGCCCCGCAAGGTTCTCCGGATGTTCCCGGGGCCCCCGAAACCGGTATCACCATCGCCAATGACCAAGAGCTTTCCATGGGTGGCCTGCTGATGAAGTGCATCAAGGTCATTCCCATGGGGAAGATCCCAAAAGCATGCTAGATCACAGTAGTGGATATATATACTCAGCAGGTTTCCTTGTGGAAAAAATGTTAAACTGTTGTTTTGGTTGGGTCCCCGCGCGCTTTTGGGGTATAAAATAGAAGCCTCTCGAGTGCGCGAGCTCAATCAAAACAAAATTAAAGTTTGGACACTTGAGTCAGTATATAGTGCATAGCAATGTTGCGTGACTTTCCAATGAAGAAGTTAGATTCCAGACATGTCCGACTGGAGATGGGGTGCCTCTATTGAACTTACTGTCATAGAAAAGTACATAGAAACCAATCGACAAAATACATAGAAATCCTGGTTTTTCAGGCCACGGTGCATCACAAATGTTCTTCCCAATCGTCAGCATCTCTGCATACGAAATCAGACCAGCATCGGGCATGGCCAGTTGAGTGGCACTGACCGCAAAGCCACTCCTGGCTGATCCAGCAGTGTCTGAGGGTCTGAGGGTGGTCACTGCAGGCCACCTACATGATTGACACACACACACTGAGATACCTATATATCAATAAAAAATGATATGTATACATATATATATATGTGAATGTGTGCCTGTGTGTATATATATATGGTATCTACATATATAAATATGTATGTATTATATATATATATGTGTGTGTCTGTATGTATGTATATTATATATATATATGATATATGTGTGTATGTATGTATATTATGTATATATATATATATACAAACCAAATATGCATTCACACATGCAAACACTTCGTATAATTCGACATCAATGCACACTATAGATTCACTGTCACTAAAGAACAATGCCCCAGGGCTCATAAAGGCAATCTCGAAGCCAGCACGTTGAATCAGCACTGCGGACATCGCATCGTGGCAGCCGGGCACTGTGATGCAGTGCTTGTTGGCGCGAGCATTCGCAATGACATCTCGCAAACGGTCAGCCATGGCGCTGAAAAGGTAAGTTTCTATGGTATGGACTGATGCCCTTTACTAAAACCCTGAATTTTAACCTGGCTTAAAACAAAAATGTAGATGATTTTATCTATTCAACATTTTCATTTGCCACAGCTATGTCTCAAGATTGCCAGATGGTACTCCTAAGTTTTTTTTTCTATTGTTCCTTTCATCCAACTCTGGAACTGGGATGCTTTCACTCATCCCTTAAAAACATATAATATTAGAATTAGAATATATTAGAATTGTTTTGTGGATGGAACACTAGATTATGAAAGAAGCGATTGACCGTTTTTTTTTTGCTTTGATTGCTTGGCCATCTTCCAACCTGATATATGATTTGCTCGCCTTCGAATTCTCATCTGCTGTATTCCCGTAAAATATCAAGCAGCTGCCCAGCATTGGTTTATAACTGCTCCTCTGTGAAAAGTACGGCGTGTGATTGCACCTTGCTGTGACTTTAAACAATTCAGGGTGTCGGTGCAGGATCCTGACGTAGCAAGGCCGACTATCAAGCTCTTCCATCATTGCAAGTCAAAGCATGTCAAAACAATATATTATAATATATATGTATATATTATACATAAATACAGCCGAAACAAAATTGGACCCCAAACCCAACCAAAATCTAACCTCATAGTCAGAAATACCAGGGATTTGAGGTAGTTTCTTTTCGTCGACTGCCTGTAACTGCCTGTAACATGGATGATTTTGCGAGGTGTTGCTGGCAATTTGCCACGTTGCTGGCGATCCACGTTGCCCCAGTTTGGCTTATCGGGTTATCTGCAGTCAAGATGCTGCAGTGACAACACGAATCATAGCGAAAGACACCTGCGGCGATAGCTCGGAGGTTTAATGGTCAGGGCCAACTAACATGGTATGGTAATAGTGTGACATCAACATTATGTTCTGTTGAAAAGCGTGCGCACGTATTTGTATTACACTATATAACATTTTCATCCCAGAATATCCTAGACACTAGAAAAATCATGAAACATAAAATGCTGGAAATGCAGTAACCCCATCATCCTCTCATCATATGTTAACAATATTATCATCTGATTGCTAGTGCCTTGAAGTCTGACTCATACCCATCCCGCTGCCTAGAAAAGATCAAACACTTCTTTGACTTTAGGTTCTTGTTTGCAAGGGGGGGCCAATGGAAAACTTGAGAGCAGGCGGAGGCGGACGAAAGGTAGTGTAGTGGGAGAGGAGTGGTGTCAAAATGCTGCGCCCCTAAGATGATACACCAAAAACGTTTTTGCGCAGTCTAAGATGATTTTATCCAGAGCATGACTGCATCATACGGTGTCTTGTGCAGCGTGAAATGATGCACGAAAAGGGGTTTATTCAAAACCCCTTTTTAAGACCCCTTGCAGCAACTGTTATTGAGGCTGAAGCATACCAATTATGCTGGACTACAGGGACATCTCCCTCATGGAAAGTGTGCCTCTAATGCCCCCCCCCTTATAATTGATATCCAATATATAACGGCGAGAATTCCATGAATTCCGTGGGCTGGCCCCCCAATACCCCCTAAGCTTGTGCTGAAGCACGGAGAACTCAGGTAGCTGACGCTACCTTTCGTGATATATAATATATATATATATAATTAGTGGACTTTGCAGCCAAATCTTTGCTGCGATCGGCGCGTCGCCCGTGGGAATTGAGCCCATGACCATTGATATCCAATACATAACGGCGAGAATTCCTTGAATTCCGTCGGCTGGCCCCCCAATACCCCCTAAGCTTGTGCTGAAGCACGGAGAACTCAGGTAGCTGACGCTACCTTTCGTGATGTTATCCTTCAATCCTCACAAAATGACATCATGTGATGAAGTCCTTTGCTCGAAGAATTGCAGCACCAAACCCTACGTCGCCAGGGCACGACTGTGATGTAGGTGAAGAAGAAAATCGCAAAGCGTGGATCTACTAGGTCAGTAACCTAATGGACACTGGCAATCACCTACACCTCCAAAACATCCTTTGGCCACGATCAAGAAAGCACGAGAAAAACCTTGCAAGTCAAGTAATTCCGGGTCAAACTCATGGTTTTTCACGACCAGCTGACAAACTTTTGTGACCTTTGGGCCTTCAACTTGTGAATCCCGAAACTCACTAATGAGTACCAATAATTCTTATGGATTCAGTCAGGGAGCTGGCCGTGCTCGTGTGGGCCAATTCCTGAGCCCAAAAAAAACACTGAGCATCACTGAGCCTCAAAAACCGGCATATTCCAGGTGCATTTCAAAAGTGGATTCCAAATGCATTCCCAAGCCCCAGCTTTTCTCAGGCCCACTTCAAAGCACCCGCAAAATACATCAAAATACTCTGTTCTCGGGGAAAAGCTGGAAGTAATACCACCCCCATCTCCCTGCTTCTTGCAGCTCGGAAATCCCGGCAAAAGTCAGCTCATATAAAGTGTACCAACCTGGAGGTATCGGAACGTGGATGCTGCCCCAGAATGTGCCACAGGTGATCTTCGGGCAAATCAGTTTCACCGAAACGCTGAGTGGATTTGAAATATATTGTATATACTTAAAGTATCTTCAAACTCAGCCCCTACCGCACTGAATGAACCCAAACAAATTGGAAAGAAAGGAGTGCAAGTCCTGCATGGGTGTCAGTCAAACTTGTCGGCTGTTGAACCTTCAAATGGGCTGCTTCAAATACAGTGTACGGTCAACGGACCGGCCTGGTGCCCCATAATAGACATCAATTGACTAATTGACGCTATATTTCCCATTAGCTAACTATAGTTGCAGTTGTATGTTTTACAATTAACTAACAGTTCTCTTTATAATCATAATCAGGTATAGTTCCCATATGTTCCTAGTAGTGACATTTGCCGCAACAATGATGACATCGCGGATTGCCAAGCCACAGCGATAGGCTGTGCCGTAGTGTTCCCAAATCCAGGTGCGATCATCCAGGTTGGCATCGCTCAAAATGAAGGACTGCAGCAGGTTCCCCATCAAAATGGAGCCCGCGCACATAAAAATCAACAGCAGCACCATGGCCTCGTTTTGAAGGGAAGTAGTTGGGGATTTTTATGGATTTTTTACAGGACATCACAAGAAAACCACAGAAAAAACGAGGCTGGTTTCGCCAAGTGGCCCAGAAAAGTGATGATATAAACGCTTCACAAGCTCTCCTTAGTCACATCAAGTTGCCATTCCACGACGTGGTTCCAAGTGGTCCACCTGTGATTGTTTCTAAAGCTTGCAAATCCAAAATCTCAACCCCCGCACACTCCCGGGCCCTGGTTCAGTAATATAAATTTATAAATATATAATCAAAATTGATCGAGCGGAATCATCACTATGGTAGCTGTGGATTGTCTTGGGATCTCACTTTAAATCAACCGGGGAGGCCCCCAAGGATTCAATACCATTCGGACACTTTTTGATTTTGGGCGGAACAACCTCACCATGATGCCCTGCACAGGCACGACAAGGTTCAATAGCACACGAAGGCCTTTAAACAGCCGACACGTTCTCAGTGCTCGAAGGGCATGCGCAGAACGAAAGAGGTGCAGCATGACGAAATCATCTGGTACCCCTTGAAAAGCCATCAAGATCATGAAGAAATCCTGGGACCAGCCAATGCACATGGCTGACCATCCCAACATGTCGGTGTTCACTGGCAAAGTTGACACACAGTCACACAGTACTATGTATGTGCATATGAATATGAATGTAAATGCACCTGTGTAATTATGTGTGTACTGCGTGCATCCATGCATTAAATTACGTTCTGGAAAAAAAATGGGGAAGAGAGAGAGAGAGGGGGGAAACATTGTTGCATATCTATTATACTTCTATTATGTTTGTATGTAAGCATGTATGTATGTCTGTCCGTCAGTCTGTATGTATGTAGATAGGTGGGTAGGTAGGTAGGTAGGTAGGAGGTATGTTGGCATGTTGGTATGTTGGTATGTTGGTATGTTGGTACGTTGGTGTGCTGGTATGTTGGTATGTTGGAGTGTGTGTGCGTGTGTGTGTGTGTGTTGGTATGTATCTTGGTGTGTGTTAGTATGTATGTTGGTATATGTGTGCTGGCATGTATGTTGTTATGTATGTTGGTATCTATGTTGGTAGGAATGTTGGTATGTATTGTATTTTGGTATGAATGTTGGTATGTATTTTGGTATGTATGTTGGTATGTATGTTGGTATGTATGTTGGGGTGTATGTTGATATGCATGTCGGTGTGTATGTTAGTGTGTATGTTGTGCGTGTATGTATGGTATGTATGGTATGTATGGTATGTATGGTATGTAAGGTATGTATGGTATGGTCTGTGATGGTGTGTTTTATTTGTTATGTTCTGTATCTAATGTTATGTAATGTTATGTAATGTTATGTAATGTTATGTTATGCTCTCTTAATATATATGCACCAGCCCTGCACCCCCCCGCCACCCCCCCCTCCCCCCCCTCCCCCCCCCCCCCCATGGGATGGGTCCCATATACTGGCCCCATATGAGATCTTCCCCCTTCCCCCCTGTGGTGTGGTGGCGGTGTGGCGCTGTCCCCCTCCCCCCCTGTGGTGTGGTGGGGGTGTGGTATGGTATGTTGGGTATGTATGGTGTGTATGGTCGGTCTGGTATGGCATGTTTGGAAAGTATGGTATGTTTGGTAGGTATGGTATGTATGGCATGAGTGGTTGGTATTGTATGGATGGTAGGTATGGTATGTAAGTCTGTTGGGTATGGTATGTTTGATATGACAGTATGTATGGTCTGTATGGTATGTATGATTACTATGATGGTATGGCATATTTCCTATGTAAGGTATGTATGGTATGTATGGCATGTATGTTTGCTATTGTATGTATCGTAGGTGTGGTAATTACATTTCATATGTATGGTATGTATGGTGTGTATGATAGATATGATAGGTATGATAGGTATGATAGGTATGATAGGTATGGTATGCATGGCATCATTGATTGATTGTTCGGTACGGTATATGTTAAACACAGGTGGTGTTGTGAGAGTACACAGGTAGTAAATAGGAAGTAGATACAGTAGATACATAGCACATGTATATATGACTATAGGTAGCACGTAGGTACTTTGAAGGAGTATATGTGCTACGTAGGTCGCCTAAAAGGTAGCATGTAGCTAGTAAATGCGAGGCTGGTAGTCAGAAATACTGCAAAGACCTAGCAAATACGAAGCTGGACCTCAGAAATGCTGCCAATAGCTTGCAAATAGAAGGGAAGGGGGGCTGCTACCTGGGGACCCAACCCATGGGGGGGGGGGGTGGAGAGACGGAGGACGGGACCATATATATATATATCTCTCTCTCTCTCTCTCTCTCTCCATCGCCTTCAGACCAAGCCTGCCTCAGCCTAACTGAGGGGCGTATGTATGTATGTAATTATATAGCTAATCATGTATGTCATTAAGCATGTAGTGACATGTTCTTGTATGTAGGTGAATGTAATTGTGAGTAATTGTATGTGGTCGTGTGTAGTTGTGTATAGTTGTATGCAACCGCATTTAATTGCACGTAATAGTATCTAATTGTCTGTAACTGTAAGTATTTGCCTGTAACTTTAGGTAACTGTATGCACTTGCATGTCATTGTCTGTAATTGTCTGTGTTTGTATGGAACTGCGTGTAACTGTGTCCAACTTTGTGCAACTGTATGTGATTGTATGTAAATATATGATTGTATGCATTTGTATGCAATTGTATGCAATTGTCTGCAATTGTATGTAATTGTATGTATGTAATTGTGTGATATTGTATGCATGTTTGTATGATGTCTGTCTGTCTGTCTGTCTGCCTGCCTGCCTGCCTGCCTGCCTGGATGTATGTATGTATGTATGTATGTATGTGTGTGTGTGCATGTATGTATGTATGCATGCATGCATGATGTATGCATGCAATGTATGCACGAAGAGATGTGTGTATCAGTATATTCATGCATAATCATGCATCTGTATGTAAATTTAGGCAAATGTCAAATGTATGTCAATGTGTGTGTATATATTAAATAATGTATGTAGTTGTCGGTATTTGTGTGTCATTGTATGCCATTGCAAATAATCACATGTGGTTGCATGTATGCCTGGATATGTGTCAATACATGCACATACACGAACAATATTGTTAGATATGGTTAGTGATTAAGAATATATCAACGCTGGCATATCTACCGTGGCCGGACAACTGGTTTGCCCCGGTGAATTCGGTTAGCTGCTAGGCAGGCCCCCGCTAAATAGCTAAGTTGGTGTATAGTTTGTTTAATCAAAGGCAATGAAATCCAGTATAAATACATATATAATTATATAATTACATATGTTTTTTTTAATTATATGTATATATATATATATAACCATAGTTCATGGTGTGTATGTTTAGCAACTTACAAGGAAGCCACCTTGTACGTGTCGGAATGTTTTTCAACATGTTCCATCCGCATCCATATGGTGAAGGTGCTTGAGCGTAAAGTGGATGCATCTGAATCTGCATAAGAAACAAACTGGAGACTATACCCTACGACGATAATAATGTATATAAACTGATTGTAAATATATATAGGTATATATATATATATACGTATATATACTGATATATACCCAACAAAATCATTATGATGTAAACTGATATAACTACATTAAAATTATACCGATCAGATACCCAATATGTATGATGTAATTATGATGTATGATATATATGATGAAATGATCATACCCATATATACCCAAAGATCATAATTACATCATACATCATACATCATCATCCTGCACCTGTTTTATGCCGTCCAGGCTCAACCATACCAACGATCACCAGCACTAGTTCCAACTGATTGGATGTCCTGTGCATGGCCGGCATCATGTTCATCCTTATCCTCATCAGAATCATCAGCATGATTCTAACATCATACCAATATGCCAATATGTCAATCATCCTTCTGGTCAATCCTCTTCTCTCATGGCAGTCATTGCCAATTTGGTCCGAGCTGGAAACTTAAAAATCACATCTCTGTGGTAGTGCTATTTTCAAGTCCTGCAGAAGAAGCGCCAACCACTTCCATCCATCGCAATTCGCACACATATCTCTAGCAGGAAGGCGCAGTCCTCATGTTGGCGGGCGAAAGACGCTGGAGCCCTATGGAATCCTCTGGGCTGAAGCGGGTTATCGTTGAACTCATTCAGCCCCAAGCTCCCCGCCATGTGCGATCACAAAGGGGTAATATATCAGCAGGCCTGAACTCCATTGAACTCCTGAACCCACATGAATTTTAGCATATTTCTAACATAGATGTCTCACTTCTTGGGGCATCTTTCCACCCCATCCAAGTCTCGAAAAAGCCGTCAAGCCTCAGATTTCAGAGATCCACCCGACCACCTGGACCTGATCTAGCAATGAGTTGAACGAAAATATCTGGCAAAGCCAATAACCTCAAATAACCTTCAATTTTTGATCATGTTTGAAGGTTCATATCTCACCCATGATAATTTTGGGGGATCGTTCATGATTGGATTTACCACATACAGGATCATCGGGGTCAACCATCGTTTTCGGATGTGTTTTTCAATAGAAAAAACATTGGGTGCCCAGAATAGTAGTGATAGTAGTGAATACTGAGCTGCTTTGAACGGATTCCCATTCTGGAAAATCTTAATGACTCATGTTGCCCCTAACTGGAGATGTTCACTGTTCCTGGTGGATAAAATTAGGACATTTGGCATATATATAGTGTGCATGTTCAAAACCATCGGTCATGATCCCAGAGAATTTCGTAGCTCCAATAGCTGGAGGGCATGTGGTGATTTTAACATAACTATGGAAACCCCCAAACAGATAGAGCAACATCCCGCCAGCGTGATAAAGTTCACAGGTTACCCTATACGCTAAACCAGCATAGATGTGGAAAACCCCAGCATTTGAAGATCATTTTCCAAGGTCAAGCCGTGGCTTCCTTCGGGAGGCACCACCAGCACCCTGCAAAACTGGCAACACGCGGAAGAACTGGGCATAGGCCGAATGCTCGGGACCAGAGGTGGAGAGACCGATCTCCCGGGCTGCAGCATTTCCTGCGGAAGCAGCGGAACCCAACAAAAATGGTGTCGAACCTGGTGATTTATAGCATGCGCTTTCTTTTTCCAGTCTTTATAATCTTTATATAGTTGGAGATGACTTTTCTATCTCTTTTTTTGGGGATGCATTAATCCACGACACTACAAGGTCTATAAGTACATCGGAAATCAGCCATTTTTCGGACCTGTGGTGTCTGTGGAAGCCCAAAAAAACATATGATTCGTAAGGATGCATCCAAGATATTCCAAGGTCATCCAAGTATCGAAGTGGCCCGCCAGAATGAGGGGTATCCGACTAATCAAATCTATATTGTGGAAGAATCATGCGATCAAATCAAGAATGATGGATCTATCCAAGAATTGATGACCCTAGAGCCAGGGATGATTTGCATACATAAAAGGATTACAGTATATTATAGTATATGTATATAGAGCTATAGCTAATAAATGCCAATAAATATAACTCCAAAACTTCCCCGAAACTCCAGCGGCGATTTTTCGACCATCTTTAACTTAAAGAACTTTGCTCATCAAAAAAATTGCCGAGCTGTCTGAGCTGTGCCAAAAGGGCCGCACCTTCGAATTCCAGCTCCAAAAACCTGGGCGGAACAAGGGGGCCCGGTGAAAGGCAGCCTTCGCTATTGATCAGCAATTTGGAACCCTTTATACGTTCTTTTTAGGCATATATATATATATGCATATTGCACCTAAATATCTAAATTATAAACACACTACAGAATACAAACATATATTAGAAACATAATTAATAGAATAGACGTGTGACATGTGCATACTCTTCAAGTCCATATATATACCAGTATATATATATGCTAAGTGTCCGCATCACAAACTGGAAAACCACCCGATGGTCATCCCGATAGTCTGTCAGCGCCCTTTTTGAATTTACAACCGGGCGGTCTGCAACAGTGGCCGATTCGACCATCGAAATTGGGCAGGTCGCAACAGTGGTCTTCAAAACAAGCGGCAGCCAAGACCTATGCGACAAATCCTCCTCCTGGAGACTGACATGATCTGACATGTATACACCAAATATATATATAATGTAATATATATATATATCTCTCTCCAAATATTGCTAAGTTGATGAACGTGGGAAATCTATCTGCAGAACAAGGTTTAAGATTTTTGATGAGTTTTGGCTATCTAGCCAGTGGATGCCTGTGAATCTAGACTCCATTAGAGGAAGCTGCTTGGCCACCGCCCTCACCATCCAATATTCACTTAGGATTGTTGGATCTGACCCTCCACTGTCAACCGCCACACCCGCGTTGCTGTGCCGGCCTATGCGGCAGACGTGCGACATGAACGTCCAATATTTCTAATGTCCAACCCCTCTGGAAGATCATGTTTCTTAAGCTCAGCTATAAACTCCACCTCATCAGTGGTGGAAGTGGTGGAAGTTGCCAAGGCAACAGCTGGTTCCAGCTCGTTGCCCGGCGCCTCGGTGGAAGCATCGTCCGAAACGCTCTGGGGCTCCGAAGGGTCGGAGTCGTCAAAGGACACGTCTTCCTTTCGGTGCCTCATTCGGGACGATTGCTCTTCCTGAGCGGATTTTCGAGCGATTCAAATGATTCAAAGTCAAATGGATGTAGATCCGAGAATTGGGCAGCCCCCGTGGTTCACAAACTATCACAAAATCACTTTCTCATGGTGTCTCATGGTTTCCCTTGTGGCAATGGCAACCACAAGTTGTATCCAGGTACGTTTTTAGTATCCCGTGGTCAAACCGGTCGAGGACTCCAGTGACTCCAGGGGTTAGAAATGTCTAGCGGTCGCAGCTATAGTCACTATCTATTGCAAGGGATTGACTTGTGGATAATGCAGGAAGCCACTGTTTTGAACTCCTTATAAATATCACAAAGTTTATCGGAGTTTCCTGTGGATTTTCGCTTACACCAACTCTGGGACTATTCCAAGGTACTGTGAAACAAAGATTGCTAATGCCTGCGGCATGCCAACTTAAGCTGATAACTGCCTCCGCTTATCATGAATTATTTCACCTCTAGAGTAGCCATAGATCGAGCCTGATCGGCCTGCTTAGTGCAGCACCTGCACCTGCACATACAATATACCCTCTGGTTATTTAACATAGCCATGGAAAATGGCCTATTTATAGATGGTTTACCTATTAATAGCATGGTGACTTTCCATGGCCATGTTAGTCATAACCAGAGGGTATATCAATCTATGGCATACTTGCACTGATTTTGAAGGTAGACATGGGCTTATCATGGCGAAACGTAGACGATCTGGGCAGGGAGATTTTCTATGATTTTCTCGCCAGAAATCGGGAACGGATCTTTAACTCAACAAGATTTCAGTGGGAATTTCAGGATCCTAAAATGGACTAATGGAGGTGCTGTACCATATATAAGGCCATATTTTGTGGGGATATTACCTTAATTGCATAGGCCTTATATATGGAATCGGTACCTCCAATTTAGGTTCCTAAAATGGCCATTGAAAGATTCCACAGACACGGATACTCTAAGCATGCTTTGATGGCAAACCTGGAACCCATTTCATCCGGGATACCGCTGACTCACCAGCAACATCCAGCAACCATGGGGATGAGAACAACAATTAACAACAATGAATCCAGCTAAACTTCAACGAAAACACTTGCCCCTTTGGGATTCAGCTAAATATATTTCTTGGTGCTTCACCAGCAACCAGTGGGTGTGTTTCTTGATGTGTTTATATTATGTTGTTTTTGTATTTCTTCATGTGTTTTTGTTGTGTTTTATTGTGTTTCCATCACGTAGTTTCGGAAACTCCTTAGTTCGTAGCTCCGTGTGGCTCCCCATGTCACAGGGAATATGGATACAACAAATGATACAACCATCCTTAAGTCCCGCTCCGTGTGTCCTTTTTTGGTGATTTCTTCTGGTAAAAATGGGATCAGCCGAGTGGCGAAAGATATCCAAACACCCGGCTTCAAATCAATTTGCACTGGGAACTCCCCCAAGTCCGCAGTGGAAATCACAGCGGCTGGAAGCCACTGACAATTTGTCAAACTATAGTACTCCACCAGGTCCCCAACCTCGGTAGCGTGAAGATGGTGAAGTTGAAATCTTGTTTTGATGTTTTGATGAAATTGAAATGACAGTGAAAAATCATGATGACCAAGGATTTTAAAGATATTTAGAGATGGTCATCAAGGATCTGCCTCTGTCTCACTCTTTCAAGGAATGTGTTCTTAAATGTGTTCACCCGCTACTCTCCAGCACTCACAATGTCACATATTCTCACCGGTCCGGACCATTTTCCCCAAGTAACCTCAAAGCGGCCGGAACGTGGTGGCTGGAGTCCGCCGAAGCCAGGATCCAGGTTCCATTCGGGCTGCTCCTCCTGCAGCAGCGCCTGGCATCAAGACGCAAAACTTCCATTTCTTTGGAGGCTTCCCATGGTTTCCCCACGACTGCCTGTTGATTTATGCAAAAAATCGCTCATGTTCCCAGTAAGAGCCTATGGACCAACAGAAATGCCTATAGACCAACAGAAATGGAGGGCTTGCATCTCCATTTGGGCAGTGTCAAGCACCTAATCAGAAAGCCTTCATTCAATGGTTGGTTAAGGGTGTCCCCTGTTTAGGGATGATCATCCAAATATAGATCAATATACTACATAACAAACCCCAACGGTCATCAACCAGTCAACCAACTGTTTTTGTTTTAAGGGGACATGTTTGAGAATACTGTCAATATCTGTCAATATTTGGTTGCGAGAAGCAGGGTTTCCAGTAGTTCCCTCCAGATGAGTTTGTCCGAAAATGGCGGTATAATAAGGGATTATTTGCAAAAATTGAAATTTTAAACTGATACAATGGTGAGAATCAACGGAATGTTGGGCTTTCCCCCGGAAATTTCAGGTACGCTATGTAAACTAACAGTTGCGTGGTGGAAAACCCACATTTTTTTCGATCAGGCAAACCATGGGTTTTCCGTTTTCCACATCAGCTTACCCTGGGGTACCACCCGCCACGACCGGACATGACCCAACCTGCTCCTGCAGGAGTTGCTCTCGGACCGCCCAAATTTCAGGAAGTCTCAGCACATCCCCTGGCGGGGAGGTTTGGGACCTAAAACCAAGGCCAAGCATCATGTCACATCAATATCGTCACTCAATTCAACATCCATATGATGTCAAATCCATGCAGCATCCAGTGAAATGCATTGACTGTAGTTGTTTTATGTTTTTTTGCCTCCAAAACATGACTAAAATAATATAAACTATAAAGTCATTGCCTGCCATTTGATATGTGTGTTATGAATTTGAATGTTTTCCGCCTGCGGATGGCCGATTTTCGGGATTTCTTTCCAGCAGCTGCAGGCAGAGCTTGCGCAAAAAGTCTGAGTAGCAGTCCGGAAAGCTGGGCATGGATCCCTGACAGATCCTCAAGCCGTGCAGCTCTGTGGCGAACAAAATCTGGCTTGGTTTTGGCCTCATTTTTGGCTTAACATCTCGCTTCATATTGGCTTAACATGGGTTAATCATCTTTAAATTGCTTTATATTCTACTGTATGTTTTTTATCTTCGATGCCGATGGATGAAATCTCAGAGGAAACGGAAAATGAATGAAAACGCGGGGGTTCCGCGTGTGGCTGTTGGATGACAAAAAAGAGGGATAGACAGACAGAATATGATAGAATACGACTTGGAAAGAGGAAGAGCGCGGCTGATACAAACATAATCCAACATGCAGCATGAGGATCAAACATCCCGTGCGACAAACTAACCTGAAACGCCTGAAACTGACTGGGCCCAGATTCCTCTTCGCGATTTCTGGGGCGCTATTTCCGGGAAAAGGGACTTGCAACGCGCAAATCTCGAAGAGAATGCATCCCATAGACCACACATCAGATGAAGTCGTAAAGGGTTCGCCTTCCCACACCTCCGGGCTGATGTAGTACGGAGTACCGTTCCTTGGTTTGTTCATGTGGCCCCTCATAAAAATAAATCCCTGCAGTCCGAAGAAACATGGGAACAACACAGCAGCCCTCACACAGCAAAGCCGGACAAAGACAGGATTTTGAGGGGTTGATGATTGAGTATAATACCATATAATAATTAATATAATATATATATATATAACAATCCTGGAGTAGATAGAATCCCGTATCGTAGGGGGCGTTTTTTTTTTGAAAAAAACCAGGGTTTTTTGACCCAATACTAAACTATATATTCGGACCCCCTAGATAGAATATTCCAAAATCTACTCCAGGATGCTCAAAATGTGTTTTTTTTTCCTTTCCTTTTCAAAACCTTCCAATTTATTTTTTTCTTTCAAATTTTCCTTTTCAAACAGCTGCAAAAAATGAACTTTGGATGGTAAGATCGTAGACGTAGATTCCTACTTTTTTCATTTCCTTTTCCTTTCACACTTTTCCCTTCAAAAATCTGTAATTGTGAACTTTGGATGGTAAGATCGTGGATTCCAGCTTTTCTCATGCCATGTTCCTTTCAAAGTTTGATTCCTGCTTTTCTCATCTCCTTTTCCTGTCACAGTTTTCCATTCAAAAACCTTTAATTATGAACTTTGGATGGTAAGATCGTGCATTCCAATTTGTTTCCTTCCATTTTCCTTCCAAGTTTCCTTTTCAAACAGCTGCGAGAATGAACTTTGGATGGTAAGATCAGCTATTCCTACTTTTCTCATGCACTCTTCCTTTCAAACACAGTTTTCCATTCAAAAACCTTCAATTATGAACTTTGGATGCTCGATCTTGGATTCCTACTTTTCTATACTTTTCTCATCTCCTTTTCCTTTCACGGCTTTCTATTCAAAAACCTGCAAGACTGAACTTTGAATGGTAAGATCGTGGATTCCTTCTTTTCTCATCCCATTTTCTTTTTGTTGCTTCTTTTCAAAAACCTGCAATTTCAACTTTGGATGGTAAGATCTTGGATTCCTACTTTTTAGATGCCATTTTCCTTTTAAAGTTTGCTTTCAAACAGCTCCAAGAATGAACTTTGGATGGGTAGATGTGGAGGAAGGGGCAGGGAGCACCACAAATACATGCTTAATCCCAAACATCCTTAAAAAAATCAGTCTTTTCATGGTTCTAGAGGATATTCTATCTATAGTTTTGCCCAACTGTCCTAGCACAGTACTAGCACAAATGAACTTTGGATGGTCGATCTTGGATTCCTACTTTTCTGTACTTTTCTCATCTCCTTTTCCTTTCACGGCTTTCTATTCAAAAACCTGCAAGACTGAACTTTGAATGGTAAGATCGTGGATTCCTTCTTTTCTCATCCCATTTTCCTTTTGTTGCTTCTTTTCAAAAACCTGCAATTTCAACTTTGGATGGTAAGATCTTGGATTCCTACTTTTTTAATGCCATTTTCCTTTTAAAGCTTGCTTTCAAACAGCTCCAAGAATGAACTTTGGATGGGTAGATGTGGAGGAAGGGGCAGGGAACACCACAAATACATGCTTAATTCCAAGCATCCTTTAAAAATTCAGTCTTTTCATGGTTCTAGAGGATATTCTATCTATAGTTTTGCCCAACTGTCCTAGCACAGCACTAGCACAAATGAACTTTGGATGGTCGATCTTGGATTCCTACTTTTCTGTACTTTTCTCATCTCCTTTTCCTTTCACAGCTTTCTATTCAAAAACCTGCAAGACTGAACTTTGAATGGTAAGATCGTGGATTTCTTCTTTTCTCATCCCATTTTCCTTTTGTTTGCTTCTTTTCAAAAACCTGCAATTTCAACTTTGGATGGTAAGATCTTGGATTCCTACTTTTTTAATGCCATTTTCCTTTTAAAGCTTGCTTTCAAACAGCTCCAAGAATGAACTTTGGATGGGTAGATGTGGAGGAAGGGGCAGGGAACACCACAAATACATGCTCAACTCCAAGCATCCTTTAAAAATTCAGTCTTTTCATGGTTCTAGAGGATATTCTATCTATAGTTTTGCCCAACTGTCCTAGCACAGCACTAGCAAAAATGAACTTTGGATGGTCGATCTTGGATTCCTACTTTTCTATACTTTTCTCGTCTCCTTTTCTTTTCACAGCTTTCTATTCAAAAACCTGCAAGACTGAACTTTGAATGGTAAGATCGTGGATTATTTCTTTTCTCATCCCATTTTCCTTTTGTTGCTTCTTTTCAAAAACCTGCAATTTCAACTTTGGATGGTAAGATCTTGGATTCCTACTTTTTTAATGCCATTTTCCTTTTAAAGTGTGCTTTCAAACAGCTCCAAGAATGAACTTTGGATGGGTAGATGTGGAGGAAGGGGCAGGGAACACCACAAATACATGCTCAACTCCAAGCATCCTTTAAAAATTCAGTCTTTTCATGGTTCTAGAGGATATTCTATCTATAGTTTTGCCCAACTGTCCTAGCACAGCACTAGCAAAAATGAACTTTGGATGGTCGATCTTGGGTTCCTACTTTTCTATACTTTTCTCGTCTCCTTTTCTTTTCACAGCTTTCTATTCAAAAACCTGCAAGACTGAACTTTGAATGGTAAGATCGTGGATTCCTTCTTTTCTCATCCCATTTTCTTTTTGTTGCTTCTTTTCAAAAACCTGCAATTTCAACTTTGGATGGTAAGATCTTGGATTCCTACTTTTTAATGCCATTTTCCTTTTAAAGTTTGCTTTCAAACAGCTCCAAGAATGAACTTTGGATGGGTAGATGTGGAGGAAGGGGCAGGGAGCACCACAAATACATGCTTAATCCCAAACATCCTTTAAAAATTCAGTCTTTTCATGGTTCTAGAGGATATTCTATCTATAGTTTTGCCCAACTGTCCTAGCACAGTACTAGCACAAAATGAACTTTGGATGGTCGATCTTGGATTCCTACTTTTCTGTACTTTTCTCATCTCCTTTTCCTTTCACGGCTTTCTATTCAAAAACCTGCAAGACTGAACTTTGAATGGTAAGATCGTGGATTCCTTCTTTTCTCATCCCATTTTCCTTTTGTTGCTTCTTTTCAAAAACCTGCAATTTCAACTTTGGATGGTAAGATCTTGGATTCCTACTTTTTTAATGCCATTTTCCTTTTAAAGCTTGCTTTCAAACAGCTCCAAGAATGAACTTTGGATGGGTAGATGTGGAGGAAGGGGCAGGGAACACCACAAATACATGCTCAACTCCAAGCATCCTTTAAAAATTCAGTCTTTTCATGGTTCTAGAGGATATTCTATCTATAGTTTTGCCCAACTGTCCTAGCACAGCACTAGCAAAAATGAACTTTGGATGGTCGATCTTGGGTTCCTACTTTTCTATACTTTTCTCGTCTCCTTTTCTTTTCACAGCTTTCTATTCAAAAACCTGCAAGACTGAACTTTGAATGGTAAGATCGTGGATTTCTTCTTTTCTCATCCCATTTTCCTTTTGTTGCTTCTTTTCAAAAACCTGCAATTTCAACTTTGGATGGTAAGATCCTGGATTCCTACTTTTTAATGCCATTTTCCTTTTAAAGTTTGCTTTCAAACAGCTCCAAGAATGAACTTTGGATGGGTAGATGTGGAGGAAGGGGCAGGGAGCACCACAAATACATGCTTAATCTTAATCCCAAACATCCTTAAACAATTCAGTCTTTTCATGGTTCTAGAGGATATTCTATCTATAGTTTTGCCCAACTGTCCTAGCACAGTACTAGCACAAATGAACTTTGGATGGTCGATCTTGGATTCCTACTTTTCTATATTTTTCTCATCTCCTTTTCCTTTCACAGCTTTCTATTCAAAAACCTGCAAGACTGAACTTTGAATGGTAAGATCGTGGATTTCTTCTTTTCTCATCCCATTTTCTTTTTGTTGTTTCTTTTCAAAAACCTGCAATTTCAACTTTGGATGGTAAGATCTTGGATTCCTACTTTTTAGATGCCATTTTCCTTTTAAAGCTTGCTTTCAAACAGCTCCAAGAATGAACTTTGGATGGGTAGATGTGGAGGAAGGGGCAGGGAGCACCACAAATACATGCTTAATCCCAAACATCCTTTAAAAATTCAGTCTTTTCATGGTTCTAGAGGATATTCTATCTATAGTTTTGCCCAACTGTCCTAGCACAGTACTAGCACAAATGAACTTTGGATGGTCGATCTTGGATTCCTACTTTTCTGTACTTTTCTCATCTCCTTTTCCTTTCACAGCTTTCTATTCAAAAACCTGCAAGACTGAACTTTGAATGGTAAGATCGTGGATTATTTCTTTTCTCATCCCATTTTCCTTTTGTTGCTTCTTTTCAAAAACCTGCAATTTCAACTTTGGATGGTAAGATCTTGGATTCCTACTTTTTAATGCCATTTTCCTTTTAAAGTTTGCTTTCAAACAGCTCCAAGAATGAACTTTGGATGGGTAGATGTGGAGGAAGGGGCAGGGAGCACCACAAATACATGCTCAACTCCAAGCATCCTTTAAAAATTCAGTCTTTTCATGGTTCTAGAGGATATTCTATCTATAGTTTTGCCCAACTGTCCTAGCACAGCACTAGCAAAAATGAACTTTGGATGGTCGATCTTGGATTCCTACTTTTCTATACTTTTCTCATCTCCTTTTCCTTTCACAGCTTTCTATTCAAAAACCTGCAAGACTGAACTTTAAATGGTAAGATCGTGGATTCCTTCTTTTCTCATCCCATTTTCCTTTTGTGGTTTCTTTTCAAAACCTGCAATTTCAACTTTGGATGGTAAGATCTTGGATTCCTACTTTTTTAATGCCATTTTCCTTTTAAAGCTTGCTTTCAAACAGCTCCAAGAATGAACTTTGGATGGGTAGATGTGGAGGAAGGGGCAGGGAACACCACAAATACATGCTTAACTCCAAGCATCCTTAAAAAATTCAGTCTTTTCATGGTTCTAGAGGATATTCTATCTATAGTTTTGCCCAACTGTCCTAGCACAGCACTAGCACAAATGAACTTTGGATGGTCGATCTTGGATTCCTACTTTTCTATACTTTTCTCATCTCCTTTTCCTTTCACAGCTTTCTATTCAAAAACCTGCAAGACTGAACTTTAAATGGTAAGATCGTGGATTTTCTTTCTCATCCCATTTTCCTTTTGTGGTTTCTTTTCAAAAACCTGCAATTTCAACTTTGGATGGTGAGATCTTGGATTCCTACTTTTTTAATGCCATTTTCTTTTTAAAGCTTGCTTTCAAACAGCTCCAAGAATGAACTTTGGATGGGTAGATGTGGAGGAAGGGGCAGGGAGCACCACAAATACATGCTTAATCCCAAACATCCTTTAAAAATTCAGTCTTTTCATGGTTCTAGAGGATATTCTATCTATAGTTTTGCCCAACTGTCCTAGCACAGTACTAGCACAAATGAACTTTGGATGGTCGATCTTGGATTCCTACTTTTCTGTACTTTTCTCATCTCCTTTTCCTTTCACGGCTTTCTATTCAAAAACCTGCAAGACTGAACTTTGAATGGTAAGATCGTGGATTTCTTCTTTTCTCATCCCATTTTCCTTTTGTTGCTTCTTTTCAAAAACCTGCAATTTCAACTTTGGATGGTAAGATCCTGGATTCCTACTTTTTTAATGCCATTTTCCTTTTAAAGCTTGCTTTCAAACAGCTCCAAGAATGAACTTTGGATGGGTAGATGTGGAGGAAGGGGCAGGGAACACCACAAATACATGCTCAACTCCAAGCATCCTTTAAAAATTCAGTCTTTTCATGGTTCTAGAGGATATTCTATCTATAGTTTTGCCCAACTGTCCTAGCACAGCACTAGCACAAATGAACTTTGGATGGTCGATCTTGGATTCCTACTTTTCTGTACTTTTCTCATCTCCTTTTCCTTTCGCAGCTTTCTTTTCAAAAACCTGCAAGATTGAACTTTGAATGGTAAGATCGTGGATTATTTCTTTTCTCATCCCATTTTCCTTTTGTGGTTTCTTTTCAAAAACCTGCAATTTCAACTTTGGATGGTGAGATCTCGGATTCCTTTTTTTTAATGCCATTTTCCTTTTAAAGCTTGCTTTCAAACAGCTCCAAGAATGAACTTTGGATGGGTAGATGTGGAGGAAGGGGCAGGGAGCACCACAAATACATGCTTAATTCCAAGCATCCTTTAAAAATTCAGTCTTTTCATGGATCTAGAGGATATTCTATCTAGAGTTTGACTATCCAACCATACATATTATATTTACATATTTTATATCATTCACATATAAAGCATATGTTTCAATCATAGTAAACACCATACATATTATATCTACATATTTGATATCATTCACATACAAAGCATATATTTCACACAGAGTGCACCTTACACACTATAGTAGCACACTCGGTCGCTTTCCGGGGCGTCCCCCACATAGGGGGGTGATGACGGGATTCTGGAATCCCGTCACGTTTTTTGGCTATGCTCCCTTTACGGGGGAGCCGAGTTGTCAGCCCCTGGCAAGATCTATAGTTAGAATATCCCTGAAAAGGTCCCGGTTGGAAAAACAATCACATGTTGTCAAAGACAATTTTCTTAATTGGATTATACCCAGTGGTATTTAACAACATGTGCTATATCAATATATTATCCAAAGTGGTATTATAATTTATGGATTCTGAAAATACCTCTTGGGCTGTATTCAAAACCACTGTTGGTTCATGATCTTATATAGAGTTTGACTATCCAACAGTTTATATCTACGTTCGAATTCAAAATCTCCAGGAGGTCCGGTGAGCACACCAACTCAATTACAAAATTGCACATCTTCAATTATCAATTATCAATTTTGTAGGGGTGATCATTTTACCCACACCCATTCCTTTATTTTTTTTCCTTTATTGGGTTTGACTATTTGGGCATCCCGGGAACCAAAAATACCATTGCCAAAGAATCTACAACACATGGAATGGTTTTTGGAAACCTGCCGTTGTTAGCAGAATGCAGTAGGGAGGGGTCAGCACAGTGGTTGATACCATAGATAGAATATGAAAGAATATAGAAGAATATGGGGATGGATCAAAACCTTCTGTCCCAATTACACCCAATTCTATACAGATTACTTTTTAAAGTAGCTGGTTTTGATCGATGTCCAAATTCAAAATCTCCAGGAGGTCCGGTGAGCACACCAACTCAATTACAAAATTGCACATCTTAAATAATCAACTATCAATTTTGTAGGGATGATATTTGGACTCACACCCATTCCTTTATTGGGTTTGACTATTTGGGCATCCCGGGAACCAAAAATACCATTGCCAAAGAATCTACAACACATGGAATGGTTTTTGGAAACCTGCCGTTGTTAGCAGAATGCAGTAGGGAGGGGTCAGCACAGTGGTTGATACCATAGATAGAATATGAAGGAATATAGAAGAATATGGGGATGGATCAAAACCTTCTGTCCCAATTACACCCAATTCTATACAGATTACTTTTTAAAGTATCCGATTTTGATCGATGTCCAAATTCAAAATCTCCAGGAGGTCCGGTGAGCACACTGTAGCTAAATGGGTACGGGTCAAATTTGGCCCCAGCTCAATTTCAAAATTTCACATCTTAAAAAATCAACTATCAATTTTGGGGTGTGATAATTTGACCCACACCCATTCCTTTCTTGGATTTGACTATTGAATACCACTGCCAAAGGATCTATATTTCTGGGAACCACCAGCAACAGTGACAATTTCTTTGGAAGATTTTGGGCTGAAATTCGCATGCCAGAACCTAATACACCAGCATAATGACAACATTTGGTAGTCATTCCAAAGGCCCAAACAACCAAATCACAAGCTAAATGACCGCTTTTGTGATCATTTTTGAGGGACCTTTTTTTTACCAATCATCGACCCGGATTTTTGAGCCATTTTGGGATTCTATCTATAGGTTTTTTTCAGACCGTTTTTTTTTTGAAATTCCAGAGATTCTATCTACTTCAGGATGGTTATATATATATATATTGCATTGCACCCATGGTTTCTTGGTAATCTTCCCAATGTTACATGCGCTAAACCCATCATTGAATGGGAATTTCAGGATCCTAAAATGGAGGTATTATTAAAATATCCCGTTCCATAGCCCTTAGGCCGTCTATATCGTCTATAAAATGGGTAGCTAGCTCCAATAAATCGCTACCTGGCCATCATCCCATCATCATGCCATCAGCATCAGCCATGACTCTTGATAGTCGAATCAGATGTGGAAGAGGTGGCTATGCCAAAGTCCCCTAGCTGGATGCTCCCGCGCTTAGTGAGAAACAAATTCCCTCAGCGACGCGTTTGGGGATGAATCAAAATGGGATGAGTCAAAATGTGGTACCCCAAAATAGGAGGGGAAAAAAAAAATTAATAGTAAACCTAAATTTAAATCTGTGGTCCCCCAAATCTTTAATTTTGACACATACCTTTTTGATTTTTTTTGGTGCTTCCAACCATGGTGGGCTTTGTCTGAAGATAGGCTACCACATGGTACCAACTTAAACTTGACGGGTGGTCATCATTCTTAATTTCCCTCATCAAGCATATTTTGACATTGTCATAATTTTGGGTATACCGGTATACCCCATCCAGGTGGGATCTCAAATTAGGAGGAGAAAAAACAACTTCTAGATAGCTTTAGCATTCCAAAACAGGGTTTCCCCGCTGAACAAAACAAGTATCTGCGGTAGCTGAAACAACAATTCAACTGGAAAATGAAACCCCTAAGAAAGGCTCTACATGGAGCATGTTTCCTGTTCATGTGCATGGAGGGATGTTCACTTCCATGTTTGATTCGATCAGTGCCAATATTTGAAGTCATGTCCAATCTTGACCTTCCCCGGGTCCTGGGCTAGTTATATACTTATAACATATTATATATATATATTGTATACATATGGGTTCATATGAAAAATTATGATTGTAAATGATGGGCATATTCATATGCACGAAGCTAGCTCTCGCAAATCTTGGGGGCCATATGCACGAACAGCAATCGGGCGCACCTGGCTTCAAATCCCTGTGAACGATGTGCTTGTCATGGACATACTTCAGAGCCAACATAGCTTGCCTGGAAATCTCCAGAGTTTGCCGATCTCGACTCAAGTCACCCCATTAAAGTTCCAACTTCTTAACAATCACTGGAGGTTTCCTAAAATGGGGGTACCCCAAAAGCTGGATGGAAAAAATTCATGCAAAATCCATCTATAATTACCAGTAGTACCGCACAAGGCGGCGGCGGAAGTTTCAAAAATAAGAAATATAGGAGAGGTTGGTTGTTGTGTATCACGGATGGCAGAGCGAGGCCACTGATGGACCGAAAGGTGGTTGAGGTCTCCTCTCTTTCTCTCTCTTTCTCTCTCTTTCACCTGCCTACCTACCTACCTACCTACCTACCTACCTATCTATCTATCTATCTATCTATCTATCCTTCTATCTATCTATCTATCTATCTATCTATGTATCTATGTGTCTATCTATCTTTTCTATCTATCTATCTATCTGTCTGTCTGTCTGTCTGTCTGTCTATCTGTCTATCCGCAAGCGTGAAAACGAAGCTATTCTGCGAGACTTCCTCAGTTTTTGAGCTTGACAACATCTAAAACGCAGCAATTCTGCGAGACTTCCTCAATTTTTGAACTTGATAACATCAAAAACGAAGCAATTCTGCGAGATTTCCACATTTTCCGAAGTTGACAACATCAAAACGAAACCATTCTGCGAGACTTCCTTCAAAAATGGAAAGTTGAGTGCAGAGCTGACGGCCTCGTACCAATGCGTTTTGCGGTTTCTCCAGTCCACCTGTCTAAAGTACTGCGCCTGCCACGAAAAAGTGATGCCAGGTCATACGAAGTGCTGCACCTGTCGCGCAAAATCATCTCAGCAAACCTGAAGATCTGATGCTCCAAAATGCAACCCCTCTCAGGAAATCAGCGCCCGGACCTTCTAACAGCTCTGATGAACATGTCTCTTGTACTGCGCCTGCCACGGAAAATGCATCTTTGCAGATCCTCTTCAAATGTCCCACGCCTGCCATCGTTTTTGGAAAACCTTCGCGTTTTGCCCACTTTTGACAAGGTGCACAATCCCTTGCGCCTGCCACGCAAAACGACATCTGAACGTCCAAAAGTGGTCCGAACCCCTAGTGTTTTGTACATTTTGACTCCAAAATGTGCTTCGCGCCACAACGGCGTGCACTTTTTCGACATCTAAACTTCCAAAAGTGGTCCGAGCATGTGAAGTTTTGTACATTTTGACTTCGAAATGTGCTTCGCGCCACAACGGCGTGCACTTTTTCGACATCTCAAATTCCAAAAGTGGTCCGAGCATGGGGGGTTTTGTACAGTTTGACTTGGAAATGTGTTTCGTGCCACAACGGCGCGCAATTGTTCATCTCTCATCTGGCCAGCTGGCTCCGCACCCGCCGCTTTAGCGAGCCTACTTTTCGATCCTCTGGAGCCACAAATCATTGGAAAAACAGTGGTTCGCGACTTTCCTACCTTTTCGGGCACCTGGATCTTCTTTCTTCTGAGACTTTCTCTTCTCTGATCTTCTCTCTTCTGCTCTTCTCTTCTCTATTCTTTTGCTCCACCTCTGCTTTTCATCTGTCCATATTGTCGGAATTACTTCTAAACTTCCTTCGATTATAAATGGATGATTTAGGGTACCCCTATGACTTAGGAAACCTCTAAATGGTGGTCCCACATTATTTGTGGTACTTAGTAGTTATTCCTGGCTAGCGCCCAGCCACGTGAACCAGCGAAGGACCAGTTTTTCTGGAAGCTTCTCATGTTTCCGCCGGGTGCGACGGATCTGCTTTGCAAGCTCGCCAGCATCACAAAAATCCATGATCAAGCACACAATACCATCCTTAGTATATATTATTGAAATGTATTGAATACCCTGAAACACGGGTAAAACTAGGGTCACGCAGCAAATACAGCAAATTCATGACATAAAGTTGACAAATGAATTGCGCGGCAAATGCAGAAACTCCTTTGAATGTGGGGACATTGAATTCCTCTCAGAGGGCCTGTGAGTTCCATTACCAAATGAGATTTCTGTAAATTTAGCTTGGAAACGAATATAATCCCATCTGGGGCTGTTTTTTTTTTCTCAAATGTTGCCAAGCATCTGTACAGAAACTGTCCCGGTACCTGACAATGTAGGGATGATGAAGGGAAGCTAGCAACGTTGCTTCTTTGAATGCGCCAGCATCATCGTCATCTGTTTTGGAAAGGTCGACGACTTTGCACACCTGGCTCTCTCGGCAAGGGGAACATGAGAAGGGCACAAAGGCGTGGTCCAAGGATGAGGTAAAATTACCCCAAAAACCACTGGTGAACCATCATCTTCCCATGAGTACAGAAAAATAACAGCTCTCTGCCCTGACCTATGGATGTTTTTCTGGATCAATGACCTTCACCAACGAACATGGCGAACTCTCCAGCGGATCGTCATTTGACCCTAAATTCCAGTGTTGGCCAATGACAGGTTGCAATTTCAAAACAATGTTTCACCCAAACACAAACGCAAAGGTGACAAAAACATATTGTATACATGCGGTACTTGCACATGTTGGATGGACATGAAAGTTGTTCATACCTGGAAATCCAAAGGTTGTATATTTTGTGTTTTCGGCTACTTTGAGATCAAACAAGTTCAAGAAAATGTAATGTTCTAATTCAACCGCAAACACGGCTGCAAAGCCATGCCGCTGGCTGCCAAGGGCCTCTAACCACCCAATCAACTCCAGTGAGTGCAAGCCACAATGCCAATTATTTGTACTCGCCAAGTCTAATTTGTTCCCCTGCTTCATGACGGCCCACACGACCAAAACAAGCAAACTATGCCGCGTGCACACGAAATATGATTGCGATCAAAAGGCGCACTTATTTCTTAAATGAAAAACACATGAATTATATATCTGAAACCCAAAAAGCAAGCTGTTCAAACAAACACTGACGTTTTGCATAGTAATTAGTCTTTTCCGAGTCGGGTGAGGGTTGATGGTCTACGCCGTAAATATCCGACACCTCGCAGCCGAGAAACTGCTTGTTTCTCTCCAGCAGATTCGACTAGCCAGGCCTTGGCAGAACCACCTTGCCCGATGCGCTTCATCTTCCTTGGTTTCCCGATGGTAGATATGGATAGATATGGGTATTCTGACGTATTCTGAGACTTGGAGCCTTAGGGTTTCCGGATGCAAACAATGCATAATAAAATAATGACCAATGTTGGATGATTAGGGTAATTTAAGAACCCCCAGTTTGGGTCTAGCCTAGCGCCAACACTGCCACAATTTTTGGTATCCACAAGACCCCCTATAGTGCCGGTGGTACCTGTGCTACCGGTGATCCAAACTCAACTTAACAGCGATGTTCTTCAGTGCTTTGACTACATAAAAGTGACATTGTTGTTTTCTAATTCTAATATCTCAGGATTGTTAGGTTTTCCTTGTGTTATTGGTTTTGTTTGTTTTTGGCTAAACAGTGTTTGCTCACCAATTGCACCACTTGAATAGAAAAGTCAAGCAAAAGACCATCCGACCCGTACTACTCTCATAGTAATGTGGGAAAGCGAAAAGAATTCATCACCGAGGCTGATTCACACTGGAGGTCACCTTACTGCAAGAAACTTGGCAGGGCTGTTTCCAAAGCCCAGCTTGCAGAGAGGATTTTAAGCCAATTAACAAACAATATCAAACAATCTAAATAAACTGTCTCAACATCTAAAGATTTCCATGTATTAAGGGGTCCCTAAGATTACAAACACCCTCTGTTCACGGTACAAATGGTTACGGTGGAGGTTTAGTTTAGTCATAGGATCCCCCGCAACAAGGGAAATGTTTGACGATACTTGCCCACCAACCAAAGTGCAAAAAACACTGTTTACCCAAAACATCTCCCCCGCAAGAACAAAATGAGGAACAAATCTGATTATAACGTGTTCAAACCAATAATAAATAGCCAATTGGCAATGGCTATTGTACCATTGGAAACTTGGGGATGGTTTATATACTATGGTTTACCACATGAATATCCATTCACCAACCTTATCCCACATATACCATTGACAATTGGATCCATAAAATGAAACCTATATGTTGAACTACATCTGGATTAATCTTCTGGGATTCATTCCCACTACGTCCCCTTATATCACCATTATAAAGAATAGCACTATTTTCTGTTAAATCAGTGAAATCCAAATTGTTCGTATTTATCTGGCTGAATTAGCATAACTGACTACCCTGAAAATAGCGGTTCTCATACTGCCAGCTATGGGGACGATTCCCTTACAATTCCCCGTCATTCCACTGACGTCACAGTGGTCACTATATGTCACTATAATTCATCCATGTATAGCTGCCCCCGGTCTCCCAATGATATCCCTGTTAAATCTTGTTAATTACATATATTGGATATGATATGTTCGTGGATTCATCATATGGGGGTTTCCGCAAATGGGGGTGCCCCGAAATCATCCATTTTATTGGGTGGTTTTCCATGAAATGAACCATCCAGCTATCGCATTGATGGAAACACCCTGGTGGATCGGTGGATGTTGGATCATTTTGAGCTGGTGAGTACAGTACATTTTACCACTGATAGCAACAGATTAAAGTACTTTTTGTGTCTAGCCAACGTTGACCCAGATTCGGATTTTTCCCTCCTCCCAGGCCGGACTTCCGCCAGGCTTCTTCCATCCTCGCTCCGCAAGGATGGCTCTGGTCGTGTCACCGCTCTCTGCCGTTGACGGAGCAGAGCCCATGGCGAATGACGGACGACCGGGCCCCAGGCGCTCGTCCCTACCGAACCAAAAGGGCGAGGTAGAAAAAAATTGGCTCAGGAACCAGTGAAAACGGCGCATCTTAACCAATAGGAAGTGGATCTTTAGATTGTCTCCCTGTTCAACCAAATTGAGGAACTCATGCAAAATACTGACATACCTTGGTAAAAGGGGATAGATTCAACTCAAGCACAAGCACCGGACCCTTTTGCCATCCTTACAATCCAAGCAGCATCAAGATTGTGTTCAACACCACCAGGGTTCCAGCAATGTAGTTCAATCTGGGTTTGATCCATCGAAGCCATTGGCTCTTGGGCAAAGGCTCACCGGCAGACGCCTCTGTCACTCGGAAAGCTTCCACCTGGGCCTCCTCATTGCTTTTCAAGGTCAATGTCAGTGGCATACGGCCCTGCAGGGGAAACAAGGGAACTATGGGAACCAGCTTCAAGCCACCATGCAAGGAGGGGTACCAACCCCAATCAACGCCAATATCGATACAGCATGCATGTGTGTAGATGTGAACTAAATGATTGACAAAAATACATATGTTTTATGTTGTATAATATCAGAAGGAAAGTGAATTCACAGCTGCTGACGGGACATTACAGGAGTCCCTGCAGCTACTGCCTGGTCATCGCTGCTAGGAGTTCCGGATCTTGATTTCCTTGGATTCCCGGCAGAAAGGGGATACAAGAAGCCATCACCCACTAGATTCAAGCATATGAAACTAATACGACACAATACAAACACGCCTTCAATTTTGGGACATATCACGCGCCACCCTTACCCACTTGAACATGCCATGATATTTGGCCCAACACATTCATTCTTGTGACTACCTTCTCCTTACAGATGTGGAGCTCCCAGAGCCCACTGGTATGAACTGGCATTCACTGAAGCGTACCATGGGCCATGGGGTACATCTTGTAACTATGAACCAACATCCGCGACCTTATGAAATTTACCACCCTGGGTAGCTACCAAGGCTCCCATATGCCTACCTGGTTTGACAACACCAAACAATTCAGACAAATTGCTCCATTTTGGCAGGATCGAAGTAAATGGGGTCAATTAGTAAACCCATACTGCCAAATACTTAGCTTGTGTGCCGCTGTCATGCTTTCCGAACGGAAACACGAAAAGCATTGCGCGAGTCAAACAAATCATTACAAACACAAACGATCTCATATAGAACCCAACCAACATCTGAGAAAACCAAACATATCAAACATGACGCCCAGGCCAGGAGTACCAAGCAATGCAAGCAACTACCCCAAATAATCGATGGGTAAGATTCGCCCTCACTGCTAGTTGCTGTTGGTAAGTAAATGGGCCCAGAACATAAGCCTTTACTATTGGGCGGAATTGGGAATTGGGATCCCCATGACCAATATCAGCATCCAAGGAAAAAAACAACAGGAAAGTCAATGAAAAATTACCAACTCTACATCACCGGGAAAATTGTTAAATTTTATATAATTGCAAATGAGCAGTGTTCAAAACACTTCAACACCCCCTGTCATTCCATTCATTGCGCTTGTTGGTTAAGATCGGGATTCCTATCATGATCGTGGATGATGACCAATATATATATATATATATACATACTGTATATATACACACATGTTGGATAGCACAACTCCCCACAATCATCAACCAACAGGAGATTTAAGAACACTGTTCAACTAGACCAATGAAAAATAACGTTATACAACCACGATCAACAGGTCCAGGCTTCGGCTTCGACTTGGTGAGGTCTGTCAAATAATTCACCGCCCCAACTTCGCCTGCCTAGATGGTGGAGGATTTCAGATTTAGCCAGATACATCTGGAGGCGCATGCATGCACATAAATTTACATAAACAATAGATGATATCCCCCGACCAAAAAAATGAATGATTGCAAGCTATATGTACGACATATTATATATGAATTGCTGACAATGTTTTGCGCACTGCAGCCAGAAAATCACCAATGATTCCGTCTCGGTCCCTTGTTTCAGGCTTTGGAAAGCAAGCACATAGGTGCAGGGGGAATGTCTAACTATGTCACTATGTCTTACTGTCCAATCTGAAAATGGTTGATAGTGATCATATGTTTTATTATGTTTTATTTTGTATAATATTGTAAAATATCAGAAGGGATCAGAAGGGAAAAAAAATCTCAGCTGCTGACGGGACATTACAGGAGTCCCTGCAGCTACTGCCTGGTCATCGCTGCTAGGAGTTCCGGATCTTGATTTCCTTGGATTCCCGGCAGAAAGGGGATACAAGAAGCCATCACCCACTAGATTCAAGCATATGAAACTAATACGACACAATACAAACACGCCTTCAATTTTGGGACATATCATGCGCCACCCTTACTCAGTTGAACATGCCATGATATTTGGCCCAACACATTCATTCTTGTGACTACCTTCTCCTTACAGATGTGGAGCTCCCAGAGCCCACCGGTATGAACTGGCATTCACTGAAGCGTACCATGGGGTACATCTTGTAACTATGAACCAACATCCGCGACCGTATGAAATTTACCACCCTGGGTATCGAACAGCCACCTTGGACCTCCATAAAAGCTACCAAGGCTCCCATATGCCTACCTGGTTTGACAACACCAAACAATTTAGACAAATTGCTCCATTTTGGCAGGATCGAGGTTATATGGGGTCAATTAGTAAGCCCATACTGCCAAATACTTAGTTTGTGTGCCGCTGTCATGTTTTCCGAACGGAAACACGAAAAGCATTGCGCGAGTCAAAAAAATCAATACAAACACAAACGATCTCATATAGAACCCAACCAACATCTGAAAAAACCAAACATATCAAATATGACACCCAGGCCAGGAGTACCAAGCAATGCAAATAATCGATGGGTAAGATTCGCCCTCACTGCTAGTTGCTGTTGGTAAGTCAATGGGCCCAGAACATAAGGCGGAATTGGGAATTGGGATCCCCATGACCAATATCAGCATCCAAGAAAAAAAACAACAGGAAAGGAAAGCCAATGAAAGATTACCAACTCTACATCACCGGGAAAATTGTTAAATTTTATATAATTGCAAATGAGCAGTGTTCAAAACACTTCAACACCCCCTGTCATTCCATTCATTGCGCTTGTTGGTTAAGATCGGGATTCCTATCATGATCGTGGATGATGACAATCCCACAATATATTATATATATATATTAGCATGGCGCTCTACCACGTTTTCTTTAGAGCTATTTTGTCCAAGTTTGGCTAATTATTGACCCTAAGTTTGGTAATTATTGTCCCCAACTTTTGGGAATTTTTGTCCCCAACTTTTGGGAATTTTTGTCCCCAACCTTTGGGGAATTTTTGTCCCCAACTTTTGAGATTTTTTGTCCCCAACTTTTGAGGAAAAATTGGGGACAAAAATTCCCAAGAGTTGGGGACACAAATTCCCCAAAAGTTGGGGACAATAATTCAATTCTTATGGGAAAAATTATTGTCCTCAACTTTTCCCAACCGAAAAAGTTGGGGACAATAATTATTCCCATAGGAATTGAATTATTGTCCCCAACTGTTTGGGAATTGTTGTCCCCAACTTTTGGGGACAAAAATTCCCAAATCCATAAAAGTTGGGGGCAAAAATGGCCAAAAGTTGGGGACAAAAATTCCCAATTCCCCAAAAGTTGGGGGCAAAAATTCCCAAAAGTTGGGGGCAAAAATTCCCAAAAGTTGGGGACAAAAAATCCCAAAAGTTGGGGACAAAAATTCCAAAATTCCGAAAAGTTAGGAACAAAAATTGTAAAACAGTGCCTAAAGAGATAGCCCAAAAACATGGTAGAGAGACATGCTAATATATATATATAAATATACTGTATATATATACACACATGTTGGATAGCACAACTCCCCACAATCATCAACCAACAGGAGATTTAAGAACACTGTTCAACTAGACCAGTGAAAAATAACGTTATACAACCACGATCAACAGGTCCAGGCTTCGGCTTCGACTTGGTGAGGTCTGTCAAATAATTCACCGCCCCAACTTCGACTGCCTAGATGGTGGAGGATTTCAGATTTAGCCAGATACATCTGGAGGCGCATGCATGCACATAAATTTACATAAACAATAGATGATATCCCCCGACCAAAAAAATGAATGATTGCAAGCTATATGTACGACATATTATATATGAACTGCTGACAATGTTTTGCGCACTGCAGCCAGAAAATCACCAATGATTCCGTTTCGCCCTTGTTTCAGGCTTTGGAAAGCAAGCACATAGGTGCAGGGGGAATGCCTAACTATGTCTTACTGTCCAATCTGAAAATGATTGATAGTGATGACACGTAGTTCTACAATATTCTACGTGAAAGCCCGTGGGCAAGGGGTACAGGTTTTTGGGTCCCGATTCAACCTGATGCCTCAGGCCAAGAACAAGCTTATTTAGATCAGCAGTCAAACATGGCAATGGAAAATCCGCGATACATGGACATTTGAATGAGAAAATCCTCTATAAATGGTGGGTTGTCCACTGAGAAATTTGATTACTTTCATCATCTTTAAAGGGTATGCAACCCTGTTAGGCAATTGCCAAGGACCAGTCTCTTTCCGAAAAGTTGATGTTTGACTTTCTCGTCACCTTGATCTCACTTTTCGGCCCCGTCACTTCAAAACTGTGGAAGGCATCGTTGTGCAGCGGCTCAGGTTGCACCGTGCTGGTATCTCAGCGGGGGAAATCTGGAAACACATCGGCTGGAGCCTTTGAACTACTGTGCTGAAGGATAAGGTTTAGCAGTCAAGGGTTGGTGCATCCCCGATTTATTGTGGTTCATTCATGAGGGGGTACCACTTTGAAATATCTTTAGGAATGGACAACTATTTTGGGGCTCACCGCAAATGACCGAGTGACTGGACAGCATCCGGCCAGGATTGATATCCTGAGGCACCACAAAATCCAAATCGAGGTGCCACGCAGCAAATCCAAAAATGCTAAGGCAATGCCTCGCATTTTTTTAAAATACTGTTCCAATCTTTTCCATATCTGCTCTTTTCCTGTTGGCCTTTCTTTTTCACCATTCCGGAAGAAAATTCTCCTCTCTCAACGCTGCCTGGCCCCCCGCCTTTACAGAGAGGGCTGGGGGGTAGAGGCCCTCCTCCGCCGGGACTTCGTTGATGATGTGCAGCGGCACATTTCGCTCGCTCTCTTCGCTCAGCTGCTCCAACAGTCTCTGCCACTCCTCGGAACGTCGGTAAGGCTAGTAAGGCGGCCATGCCCCGTTACCATTCTATAGGCTGTACATGTCTACCACATACAGGTGCGGAGGCTATTGCTGTTATAAATTATAATGAATCAATATCAATATCAATATCATATTCATTAATCACATATACCAGTAGTACCGCACAAGGCGGTGGCGGAAGTTTCAAAAATAGGAAACCTATAGGAGAGCTTGGTTGTTGTGAATCCGGGATGGCAGAGCGAAGCCACTGATGGACTGAAAGGTGCTTGATCTCTCTCACTCTTTCTCTCTCTTTCTCTGACTATCTACCTACCTACCTATCTATTTTCTATGTATCTATCTATCTATCGATCTTTCAGTGTAGTGTAATGTAGTGTAGTGTAATTTAGTGTAGCGGTGTGTAGTGGAGTGTGGTTGTGTAGTTCTGTAGTTGTAGTTGTAGTGTTGTGGAGTGTAGTGTAGTGTAATGTACTGTAGTGTAGTGGATTGTATAGTGTAGTGTAATGACCCGAAGCGAAGCGAAGCGACATCTGAACCTCCAAAAGTGGTCCGAACCCCTAGTGTTTTGTACATTTTGACTTCGAAATGTGCTTCGCGCCACAACGGCGTGCACTTTTTCGAGATCTGAACCTCCAAAAGTGGCGCGAACATGTGGTGTTTTGTACATTTTGACTTCGAAATGTGCTTCGCGCCACAACGGCGTGCACTTTTTCGACATCTCAACTTCCAAAAGTGGTCCGAGAATGGGTGTTTTGTACATTTTGACTTCGAAATGTGCTTCGCGCCACAACGGCGTGCACTTTTTCGACATCTCAACTTCCAAAAGTGGTCCGAGAATGGTGTGCTTTGTACATTTTGACTTCGAAATGTGCTTCGCGCCACAACGGCGTGCACTTTTTCAACATCTCAACTTCCAAAAGTGGTCCGAACCCCTCAGTTTTTAACACATTTTACTTCCAAATGTGCTTCGCGCCACAACGGCGTGCAACTTTTCATCTCTCATCTCCCCAGATGTCTCCGCACACGCCGCTTTAGCGAGCCTACTTTTCAACCCTCCGGAGCCACAAAACCAGGAAAAAACACAGTGTTTCGCGACTTTCCTACCTTTTCGCGCACCTGCATCTTCTTTCTTCTGATCTTTTCTCTTCTGACTCTTCTCCCTGCTGACTGCTTTTTCATCTCTCCATATTGTCCGAAGTTTGACTTCCAAACTTCCTTCGACTATCTACCCCTTACCTACCTACCTACCTACCTACCTAGCTATCTAGCTATCTAGCTATCTAGCTATCTAGCTATCTATATACAATCTAGTATAATATAATCTAATCTAATTAGTCTAATCTATTTGTGTGTATGTTTTATTGTTCTTAATATAATATTTTAAGTTTAGGGTTCACCACTGGGTTTTATCATTTGTGTGATCAATGGAAGTCGAACATCAAATGATCAAAGGTCTAGATACTGCTGCAAAAGGATATTGTACCGAAGAAACACCTTAGATCCTTGAGGAAAACTGGATTGGTTCACGATTGGGAAATTGCTTGGTAGTGGTAAACAGCAAAAATGGGATATTAACCTGCAATAATCCAATCAATTTGTTGATTTTCAAGGAAGTGTTACAGGAAATGTTTCCTTGAACGTTGGTCAATGGCAAGTAATTGGTCACATTAGGCCACCCTAGTCACATTACAGTACAGCAACTGGGAAACGATGGGATGCACTCCTTAATGGTGAAATGTTATGAACCACGATAATGTTCCGACCATCCAAATTTCAGGGATCATAATCCGATTTCCACAGTAATCTCAGCAAGTTTCAAGATGTTGGGAGTTGGCAAGTTCCAGCAGTTGCCGCTGATGTTCAATTGACAAACCCTTGCGGCAGCCCGGAGCCATGAACGCGTTGGCGCAATGGCGGGAAGGTCACCACAGCATGCCCCGGCTCTTTGATGCCAGAAGAGCTTGAAACATCTTGAAACTGCAAGTTCATGAAAACATACGGAAAACTACCTCTGAGGAATCCCACAACTGAAGCGCTTCCATATGGTTCCATAGAATTCCACGTGTAGCCATGCAAAGTCGACACCCCAAAGCTGCCCGAAAAGCCGAACAGCGGTAGGACGCACTGTTTGTGGAGATCTTGGGCATCATCTGGGTGGTCAAAAGTCTACTCTAAAAATGCTTCGTTGTAATTACATCAGTAGAAACACGTCTGCAGGTGGTTTTAAGATGTTTTAACTGTATCGTCATCTCAGCCATTCATCCCTTTTGTACGGTTGAAAAGACAATATTTTGAAACCCCCGCCTATAGACATGTGTGGGTAGCCCAATTTTGGTCAATGCAATGTCCATCTAGCCAGAGCGATTTGAGGTTCAGCTCGCGTCGAAAAAGTCAGGGTCTGAGGGTCTGGGTCAAAGTCGAGCATCCAAACCAAACATGGTGAATCATCAAGTTATAAACTCATTAATCATTAACCTAAAGTAAAACAATACCATATAACAACATATATATATACAATAATTTTATATATATCATCAAAAAAGATGTGTTTAAAGAAAAGAACATGGTGAAACAAGCCCAAAAAAATCCCTGGGTCATTAAGTTTGGCTGCCCCGGCAGCCCGGCGTCGAGCGGGTGCCTGTGCCAAAGGATCAGCTGTGAAGACAAACCTGAATGCTGAGCCGAACATGAGTCATCTATCGGGGTTTCCATAAATGGGGGGGTCTACCCCAAAATAGATGGTTAAATTCATTTAAAATCGATCTATAAATGGATGATTTAAGGGTACCTCCATTTTAGGACCTCCATATATCCATAAGCTTCCTCATCTTCCTCGTCACTGCCAAATGCTGGCGGTTTTCAATCGGGAAAACCTGGAAAACCAGGAAAAACATGTGAAACACATGCAAAAAACAATGGGAACCACATTGCGGGTCTTACTGTGGGTTGGAAGGAAGGATTTACCGAGCTTACGTCATCATCGGTCATCCAACATGCTGAAACTCCAACATGGCATATAAAGATGAAAGGTGATGGGGAGGACAAGGGGGATGCCAACCTTAACCCTAACCACATCCACATCTTTACTCCGTCTACTTCAATCTGGTGCGCTTTTCTGTCTTAGTGTGCTGCCCTGATTTGGTTTTGCATTCAGGCAGTCCTGCAAGCCACTGAGGGCAAGCAATGCTGGTTGTTGACACCCGGCAACGGGACGGTGAAACCGCTATTGAGGGAGTTTTTTCTGGTCGCCCACACAGCCACTATTCGGACAGGGACCCTGTCAACATTTGCAGCGCGGTTAACATGTGATAACGTCGAACCGCATCAACAGTTCAATGTTTGGCCGATCATATTTCCCTCTGAATTCTTCTGATAAAGAAATGTGTTGTGCTATTTTGGACTCTAACAACCGCTTTGGCCTGTTGTTTGATTGACTGATTCAACCATTAAAATTGGCGAATTCAACCCCGTTGGTGGATGAAATCTGCATATCTTCATACACCACTATATGTCCCATATAAGTTTCCAAACTGCAAACCTTCAGTAACCTTCGGCTCCTGGTTCACTCCCACGGGCAAGTTCTGGCACTCTGATGCTCGCGTGCCTTGCTGCAACATCCTCTGGGACATAGATTTTTGGATCAACAAATGTTATTCTTAGGCAACATGTGCCAGATTGATGCGTCCGATGTTTTCTATACTTTGGACATATAATGCAAAGCTGAGCAGTTTCAATAATCATTGATCATAATGGATCCTCTAAGGTCCAAATGGTCCCTGGTTCCCCAATCTTCAATGTCTGAAGTCGGTATTGTTATGAATGATAGGTGCGGCTCAACATTAGGGCACCAATGGGCCCATACAATTGAGTATTTTTAGTATCCAACCTTGATGGTCACTGATTTTGAGACATAGCCACATGAAACCAATTATTTTGCAGTAAATTAATATGGAAAATCAGCGGCAATCCACCCTTTACAAATCATATTCTGGGTTTTCAAATGTGTTTTTCATATCCGGGGTGGTTTGCCCGATATATATCCAAAACCCACTTGGTTTTTTACCAATCGTTGCTAGGTTAACCACATGATTGGTGGTTACATCCCCATTTGCCTTTGTGTTCTATTCACATTATATCATAGTTGATTCAACACCCGTCAAAATCTATGGATGCGCCTGAAAATGGTGCATACCAATTAAGAATGATTATTTACTGGCAAAATTTATGATACAACATGGGATTTAGGGGTCTTCCCTATTTTTTGGCGCCACGCTAACATGTTCTTGGTCATAGACATTTTTCTCATATATATATACTTAAATATATTTATACATAACATTGTAAAATAATATACCCTCTGGTAAATTAACATAGACCCTGAAAATCACAAATTTTTAGAGGAAACTAATCTTCCAACCCCTATCTACCAGGGTCTATGTTAATTTACTGGAGGGTATAAACACACATATTCCATGTCCAAATCGTCTCCACTGGGAAAAGCCAGTTGTTCTTTTCCAACATTGGCCGCCGGGCTCCAGAATCCGATCTTCGCACGCCTGATGGACGTGCCAGGTGCGCCAGGTGGTTGAGACAGCTCAAAGAAAAGGGGTTACTGATGGGTACTGCATAAGTACTGATATGGGTAACATATGTTACTGATGGTTATGTGAATATGTAAATATATGCATGTTATATCATGTTATATCTAGTTCGTATTTGAACATGTGCATATTTTATGCACATAAAGGTACATACAGATTAGACATTGGGGATAATCATTCTAGGATGGGAAACATGGCAATCAATGTCAGAAGACTAACCAAAATAAGTGATCTGATCAGCCTCAGCTTTTCCGAATGAAGACATTGGTATGGGTCAACAATGTTAGTACCACAGGTACAATAGGGGTTACGTTACCAAAGGTACTACACTAATCATCCCATCTTTGGAAGTCTGTTTTTTTTACCCCAACCGCAACCTGCATCTTGCTGAAGTAAATCCCAAAAATTATCTCAAGTTTCCAAATATCCTGATACTATCTCAAATGTTCTCATCATTTCTCATCATTCTCAGGAATATTTCAGGCGTGCACATAGTTTGTTCTGGGGACCAGTTATATATAATATTATCTTTCAGGCAAGTATAGTTATTGTCATTGATTTTTTTTATACGATTGTCACCATTCTTATTCTTGTTTAACATTGAAATTGTTTACATAAATCGAATTTCAGGAGCCCAAAAACCGCTACCTGTTTAGCCCTTCTCGGCTTCGCACATCGTAGCGTATCACAATGGCCTTCGGCGAAAGCACCGCCTCATCCGGTAAAACTCCGGCACAAGAATCGTTAAGCAACAAAAAATGAAGATTTGTTTGCAGGAATGACCGTCTGGCAATTTAACAGAGCTATGGAAAATGGTCAATTTATAGACGTTTTATCATTTTTATCTATTACATAGACATGATTATTTTCCATAGATCTGTTCAATTACCAGAGGGTATCTTACATACCTTATATATAATATATATATATACTATTCTTATACCATATGATCGGCGTTCTGAGTTTTTTATATTCGATAATCCGCAACTGGCAAACCATGTTATCCATGTTTAAATAAAACATATGAAACATTGAGTTTGCAAACCAAGGTTTGTCAAGTCCAACGTACTACTCAGTCAAACGACAGGTCAAGCAGGTGTACAACGACGAATTTATGTCAAACTATAAAAAGTGGTAAACCCAATAGTAATTCTACCGTACCAAGTGTTTTTCTTAAATATGTATACCGGAAATTTCTATAATTTGTACTGCAGTTATATATCATAAATCGGGAATTGTAAATATATTTGGGTTGAGTGATCTGAAATGGCTGAATAACAAAAACCAGTACCCACATCACCTGGCTATGTTCAAAACAAGTGATGATCCCGAAGGTCTTGGGGAAATCATGACAGTCAATGGATTGGTTGAAAGGAAAATCTACAGGAAACCATTGTTTTTTTACCACCAAACATAGGGTTTTCCACTAACTTTTACCAGAAACCAATTCGATGAGACAGTCATGACCACAATGATTATTGGGTAATTGGGTATGATCATAAGTCATCATAAGAAATGATTCGGATGATGGCCAGATAATTGGATATGATGAGTAATTATGCCAATCCCTGGGCAAATCCACCTTGTGGTTCTCTTGTTGGGTTGGTTATGGATCAAACCTATCAAAAGCTAGCCTAGATTCCTTAAAAATCCTCTGACAAATATTAATCAGTTGGGATGATTATTCCCAATACATGGAAAAATGTTCCAAACCACCAACCAGAAGGTAATTTCACAGGATTTGAATGGTTTTGACCCATCCCCAGTTTTCACCGCTGGTTTAGTACACCGCTGCCAGCCTCTAAGGCGTCCAAAATCTCCTGGCCGTGATGGAAAGAAAGGTGATGACCACGGGTGAACCAATAAAACAACTGGTTTAAGAACTTTAATGTGTCTTAATGATGCTTAATTCAAATCTGTCATATCGTATAATTAACCAACAAACATGCAAATCATGATGCAAAGCAAAACGGTGTGAACTGTCAAACCACAACCAAAAAAACAATGATGGCACCCAACATTTGGTGTTTCCGGCTGCTGATTCGCTCCCTATGGTATATAAATACCTCAGTTCACCAACGCTTGCCTGCTGAAACACCATACCATCAAAACTCCTTTTTTGGCACGCATGTTGTTCCGCGCAAATGACGCAATCTGCTGACTTCCTATGTAGCTAAGGGTCCCTTGGGATCCGTGAATGAACTGGCCAAACACTACGCCGCCAAAGGCAATCTTTGCTACAAAGGAAACTGGAGAAAAACTGGCGTATTCCCCGTGCAGGGATCAAAATCCTAGCATCCTAGATCATCTTAGTAGCGGTAGGTGTCCTGCTTGAAAGGACCATCCGCCTTGACGCCGATGTAGTCGGCCTGCTCCTTGGAGAGCTTTGTCAGGTTTGCACCCAGAGATGGCAAGTGGAGGGCTGCCACCTTCTCATCCAACTGCTTGGGCAGCAGGTACACATCGTTCTTGTACTTCTTGTTCTTGGTGCAGTTCTCCAAGATATCCAGCTGAGCCAACACCTGGTTGGTGAAGGAGCAGGACATGACGAAAGATGGATGGCCAGTGGCGCAGCCAAGGTTCACCAGTCGGCCAGATGCCAAGACAATGACACCGTGGCCATCAGGGAACACAAAGCGGTCCACCTGTGGCTTGATATTCTCAACCTTGATGCCAGGGAAATTCTCCAAGTCCTCCATGGCAATCTCGTTGTCAAAGTGGCCAATGTTGCACACAATCGCATTGTTCTTCATCTTCTTCATGTGATCCAAAGTGATGATCTTGAAGTTGCCCGTGGCGGAAGTGAAAATGTCGACCTCACCCACGCATTCCTCAATGGTAACCACCTGAAATCCCTCCATACATGCCTGCAAAGCGCAGATGGGATCAATCTCAGTGATGAGCACACGGGCACCAGCACCCCTCATGGCAAAGGCGCAGCCCTTTCCGACATCTCCGTAGCCTGCCACCAAGGCACGCTTGCCGCCAATCATCACATCAGTGGCTCGCATGATGCTGTCTGGCAGAGAGTGGCGGCAGCCATACCTGGAAAACCGTTGCGTCTTATTTCAGACAACGTTCCAAAATATCCAAAATTTAGGGGAACTAGTGTCTGCAACTTTTCGTCGAATGAAAATTAGATTGATTAGATGGCAAATTTCCCGATTTAATATAGACAAATGCAGCAACACGCGAAACAAATAGGGTGTTGCGGCTCCGAAAAATAGGCTAGCTGGGTGCGCAGGATGAGCGATCAAAATTTGCACGCAGCTGTGGCGCGAAGCACATTGCGAAGTAAATATGTGAAAAACACCTGATGTCCGGAGAAGTTTTGGCAGTTGAGCCGTTGAAAACGTGCGCACAGCTATGGCACGAAGCACATTTCGAAGTCAAAATGTGAAAAAACACCTGAGGTCGGTTGGGAGCAGTTTTAGCACTTGAGCTGTTAAAAGAGTGCACGATGCTATAGTAGGCTTCCACAGCGAGCCAATGAAAGCACATGCAGGTGGAAAGGTCTTGCAGGTGAGCTGCTGCAACAATGCGCGATGGGAATTGACAAGTGTTCAATCTCCGATCTGTTTCAGCCCAGGTTCTTTCCGGCTAAGAGCAAACTTTGTTGTTACCAAACGTCACAGTTAAATTGCGAGAAACCTTGGTTTGGTTTGATTCACGTATTAGTTTACTGCAGAAAAACTTCAAGTCCAACGTTGGTCCTGAAACCTTCGAAGCTGTATGTATGCCGGTCCGAAACCCAGCGCATAAAAAATATCAAAAAATATCAAAAACACAAAACCAATATTGGAAAATTGCAAGAAAACTGGTAACACCAATCATAAACTTGGGCTGGTACTTTTACTGGAATTTCATTTGCATTCTTGCGGAAAAAGTGATCAACGTTCTCAGGGAGGCTCATTTGATAGTAAATCCCAAATTTGCAATCGCTGAATATCGCTTAAACATGATCTTTGGGTAAAAAAAAGGTTTGTGCTGCGGCCAAAATGGAAGGACAGGGCGGCCACTATCAATGTTTTCGCGGGGGCCTAGAACGCAAAAACTGACACTGTTTCGTCAGTGGCAGAAATTCATGCAACTTTCCTAAGTGCACTGTTTTTTTTGCCATTTGGTTTTCCAGGTGCACGTTGTCGAACTTGGACTTGGTCACACAGTCGTTGACGTTGATGGCAGGGAAGAGGAGCTCACCCTTGGCTGCCATCTCACGAAGGCGGTGCACGCCAGTGGTGGTCTCCTCGCTAACACCCTTGCACTTGGCAGCCATTCGTGTATACTTGGTCTTGTCCGCCTGGATGGAGTCCCTCAACACCTGCAAGACACACTTGAACTCCGCGTTGGTGGTGCTGGCTGGATCTGGCAGGCTGCCGTCCTTGGCAAACTTCTCCTCCAACTCCTTGCCCTTGTGAACCAACAGGGTGGCATCACCTCCATCATCCACAAGCTGGTCGCATCCATCGGCACCTGGCACTGTCATCATCTGCTCGGTGCACCACCAGTACTCTGGCAAGGTCTCACCCTTCCATGCGAAGACAGTGGCGGTGTTGGCCTTGGCGATGGCAGCAGCAGCATGATCCTGAGTGCTGAAGATGTTGCATGAGCACCAACGCACCTTGGCACCCAAGGCAGCCAAAGTCTCAATGAGGACACCAGTCTGGATGGTCATGTGGAGGGAGCCGTTGATGTTCAACCCCTTGAAAGGCTGTCCAGGTCCGTACTCCTTCCTGGCCGCCATGAGACCTGGCATCTCATGCTCGGCAAGAGTCAGCTCCTTGCGGCCAAACTCGGCCAGGCCCATGTCCTTCACTTTGGAGTCTGCCATGATTTCTAGTGTTTAGATTTGGGGCGTCTAGTTACCAACTTGAGCACAATGCTTGAGCCAAATGGGTTTCATTTTTTGCTGAGCACGATGTCCCATGGCAAATCCTCTAGCCTTTAACTGTTCCACGAGAGTATTGGATGTATAAACACCAGAGAATACCAGAGATCTCACTGAATTCATCTGAATTCCAGGAATTCACCCACCTAAAATTCTGCTTGGTAAGTCTCCTAAGTGGCTCATCCCATTTTTAGCCATGACGTTTTTCACAACCAGAGGCTAACCCCCGCCTCTCGCATCAGTTCTTCAGCTGCCAAAGCCGTGAATTGAAGACAAAGCCTGCAGAAGGGCTCCCTTGGAAAACTTCTTGGCAACAAGATGATTTTTTTTAAATAGATTCTCTATATGATATGTCTCATATGTTTCTATTGGGGCCCGGTTTGCGCCAGCGATTTTTTTTTGCACTTCCCGCGGATTTTTTTCCCCCTCAATGCCGCATCAATTCCTTGGCTATTTGCAGCATGTTAAACCTAAAAGCTGCCATTTCGACAATATTTGCAACATTTTGGAACCATTTCTACGGAAATTGCAGCATTTTGGAGCTAGAAATTCTTATTTCTGCCGGAATCGGAAAATTTTGGAGCTAGCAGCAATCTGGGGTTGGTTCAGCTAGAAGTGTTGTTGTGCTGTGAGGTGTGCTTGGGGTTGGTTAAAGGTATCGGTATCGTGGGTTGGGTTAGTTATTCCAGGTCGGTTTAAAGTTGGTTTATAAATGGTGTTTGTGTAGCGCTTGTTTGGCGTGAATTTAGTGTTGGTGCAATATGTCGTTTAGGGTTGGTTTGCGGTTTAGCTAGGAGCTTGCCTGGCTTTCTTGCTTGCTGGCTGGCTGGCTTGCTTGCTTGCTTGGCCTGCCTGCCTGCCTGCCTGGCTTGCTTGCTTGCCTGCTGGCTTCATTGTGAAAAAATGATCGGGGAAAAAATCCGCGGGGAAGGGGAAAAAATGCGCCTTTCTATAGTACTATAGGATCCTATGGCATAAAGGCAAAACCAAATAGGATAGGTTAAGTTTTACATAGTTTTACAGCAATGCTAATTTTGTGTGGAAAGACAAAGAGGTTCCTGTGACTTCCCCACAACCAAACACCCAATAATAGAGGCATATTAACACTCCATTATTACAAGAGTAACCTTTTAGGGTGGGCATTAGTTGAATGTCCATGATACCCTCCGGCCATTTAAAATAGCGATGGACACTGGCCCATTTAGTTCGAGTTACATTCAAATCATCATAAATCATTACTTCGATTACTTTCTCATTATCTTCATCTACACATCGTTTCCACAAATACACCAACAACATCTGAAATCCTCCAACGAGGTCCAGTTGCACATTGTCGTAGCGATCGCAAAGAACTCCAGGAAGAAAGTCGCCCTGTGCCATGGCTGTCATCAGGACTCGGACATATTTCTGCCATGGTTGTGCCATGGAAAAGAATGAATTCCAATATATAGTACATTTTTCCAATGGTCAATATACCATATTTCTTTGGGTTGAACTTGGAAAAAATGGAATATGATGACACAATAGTTGAGTCTATCTGTTTACTTGAAGGAGCAACACCATAAAGAAACGGGATGATTCAACGGACTAGATGAGCACTCGTTGTCTTCGCCAAGCTCCCAAAATAACCAAAATAAAGGGGGCAAGGCCTATTTGCATCTATTTGCTACGCACATCTACGCATGGTGTTGTACTTGTGAAGAAAGAATAACCAATCCACGTAAAGAAAAGAATGGCAAAGAAAGGGGAACGGAGGAAAGGAATCGCCTTTGTGGGGGACCCTATCGCTACACAGTGTTTGAGAGAGCCCTCCCTACATACTTGAGAGGGGGGGGAAGAAAGGTAGGGAGGAAAAGACAGGAGGGAGAGGCAAGAGGAGGTGCGACTGTTTGTGACGCAAGCACGTCTACTACAACCGCTACTACTACTACTACTACTACTACGACTACGACTACGACTACTACTACGACGACGACTACTACTATTACTACTACTACTACTACTACTACTACTACTACTATTACCACCACTACTACTACTACCACCACTACTACTACTACTACTACCCTAAGTCTCTTTTTCTATTAAATTTATTTTTTGGCTAAATTTAATTAAATTGCAAAATTTAGTTTACTAAACTAGTAAATTGTCAACTAAAGTATTTTTTTGGCAACCGATGAAAATGCATGCTTTTTTGCTCAAAATGCATGTCTTTTGTTCTTTGGTTATCTTGTTGTGATTGAGGAAAGCACAACAAGCAAAGTACATAATTTCCAAAATGAA